>CM051531.1:39126012-39557792 GCA_028017165.1 Herpetospermum pedunculosum
ATTTGGAGCTGCCTGCGAACCTGAGGCTGAGAAGAAAGGGGAATATGGAGTTTGAGTTGGATAGGCTGGCTGCTGAACAGTCCCTATCCATGGCCTGCTTAATGGACATGCAGAGGAGAATGGCTCAATGGGCCAACTATGCGCAGGCAAGGGACAAAGAAGTTGCAGACCAGTTGGGATGCATCTTCCCGGACTTCCCCACCAACCTCCTAACTCCATGGGTGCCCCCACGACCAAGGCAACCAGATGAGGATGATGAGAATTGAGTGCTGGTTTGAAGACAATTTTTCTGCTTTGTGAATTATGCTGTTTTGTGTTCAACTTTTTGATCTGTTTTTAATGTTTAGTTTTATGTTTTTTCTTTTGCTTAGTCTAGTCTGATGTTAGCTGAATAGGTAGGATAGTTTAGTTTTATTTTTAGGATGCATGAGTTACAGGAAAAAGCATGCTAGGGGCCTGAATCAATGTTATATCTGCCCGGATTACATTGCGAAATAATTGCGGTTCCCGCAATTTTTGTGACTGATTGCATGCTTTGGACTGTCTGTTTAGTTAGGCTGTGATCTGTTAAATTCTATCTTTTGCTGCTAGCATGACTACCTTATATAGCTGATCTTGAAGCATGCTGGATGAGTGTCATAGGACACGCTTTGATAGTTTAAATTTGCCTCTGAATAGTGCTCAGCATGCGTAAACCATAAGTCCTTAAGACTTTCTGTTTTTTTTTTTCAAATTTTCTGCTGCTGGAATAGTTGCTTATAGAATGTTTTGCCTATGCCTAGGATTTTTAGATTCTCTTTGTTTTACTTTAGACTAGATGCTTCTAGGACAAGTTTGGGGGTGTGCCACCTCAAACACTCATTGGGGACAATGAGTAGTTGAAGTTTGGGGGAGGCTACCCTAGGCCTAGGAACATTCCTCTCTTCCTTAGGACATAAGCATTCTTCTTCTCCTTTAAGAAAATTTTTTTGTGATAAATAGAAAAAATTGAAAAAGAGAATAAAGAGGGGAGTCTCTCTCAAGTGCTGAGTAATCAGTGCCAAGTGTGTAAACCACAAGTGGCATTGCATCAAAAGGCAACCCAAGGAGAGACTCCACCTAAGTAAAAAAGGAAAAAGGGAGAAATAGGGGACGAAGAATGTATGCTTAGGAGTTATAATCTTGTGGCTTAGATGTCCTATGTAAAAAGAACTCTGATCCTTAATGAGCTAAGCACAAGGTTGTAGCTTTTAGGTTTGTCTAGGGAGATGAATGTATATCCAATGAAGTGATGCCAGGGCTTAGGTTGTTCTCTAAAAGTACCACTGTCACTGTTAATACTAAGACTGGCATGACTCTAAGGAATCCTAGGCACATTAAAAGTTAAGCTAGAAGCATGTACTGAGTCTGGAGTAAAGCTTGGTAGAATTTGAAACCTTAGGGATAGTAGCATGATATCATAGAAGTAGTTAGATCAGTAGTAGGGGGTTAACAAAAACAGCAGGTATAGTAGGCAGGTGAAGTCAGAAGAAGCTTGATAAGAGGTTAATTCTAAACTTAGAAGTGTGTCACAGGACAGCACTGCTAGAGATAGGGATATAGGGGAGGCGGTAAGTAGTTAAAGAAGATAAAATAACAGCCTAGGTAAGTCCTTAGTATGCTTGAGGACAAGCAAAGCCTTAAGTTTGGGGGTGTGTTAAGTCTCTGAAAGTGACTTATTTAGGACCCATTTAGCTTAAGAAGATGTACACATTTAGGTGTTTTTGTTAGCATTTAGCCTAAACCTATGCTTTAATATGAGAATTAGAAGAAGGTAGCTAATTTAGGACTTATGCACAATAGGTAGAAAAAGGGTTGAAAACCGAAGGAAAAGAATGAAAAATGAGCATTGCAAATGAATTGCGAAAACATTGCGGTGACCGCAATTATTCAAGTTAAAACCGTAAGTTGGCTGATCTTTTTCTGTTTAGATCCGACTTTTCAGGGATTCGTTCTTTCTCCTCCATCCATTCTGATATATGACGTTGAAGATTGATGGTTCTCCTTGGCCCAAATGCACCTGCAAACTACTATAAAAGGGGGTCAAAGTCGGAGGTTCAGTCATCACTCGAAGCGCAGAAGTCTTCTCGCAGTCCACCATTTCCATCTGTTTTCCTTTGCCGTTTGTTGGAGTGAGAGTCTCAGCTTTTGGAGTCGATAATCTGATAGGAAGGAGAGGAGATTCTTCTTCTCTCTCGATTGGATTCATCCAAGCAAGGCTGACTTTCCATCACCTTCATTCGAGGCGACTGCCACGAAGTTTTCAGCAAACCTTTACTGCTTTTCTGTTCTGTTCTTCTTATTTCCATTTCTGATTATTGTTGTTCTTAGTTTAGTATTTTACTTACTGCATTTCGCTGTTGTCTGTCTTGGATTTATTTCTTCAAAGCTTTCCTTTGTCATTCAAACACTTAAAGTAATCAAAGTACAATTCTGCATTTTACAGTTTCTACCTTGTTCTGCTACGGTTTTGTCTCGCTATTTTACACACATTTCTCTTCTAAGCATGTCTGTTTTATCTACCCTTTCTGTTCTCCATATATCCATGAGTAGCTAAATCACTTAGGGGCATGCTAATGACAGAACTATAGGCTTAAAAAACGTGAACCAAGTAGGCAGATTAACACTCGAACATTGATTGTATGTAAGCTTCATCCTACGGGCAATTTCGATTGGCCATCCATTTTGTCCAAAGAACTCCTAACTTCTGGAAGGAGTAAGAGTTCAGAGTCATATAATCATGCTAGCCTTTCATGGTAATCAGGAAACGGCCTAGGAATAGGCGTTTCCCTAGTACAAACTAAACACTCCTGCTTGAACAAGATGCTTAAGTCCTTACTTTGAGATCGAGTAAACTTAAGACTCTAATGCATGGAATCGGACGATACTTGAGATAGAGTGAGTTTGATGTATAGAGAGTTGATCCAATGCTTGAGAATCGTAAGAAAATGCCTATAGGATAGTCATTAGTAGCCCTTAATTCGCCCATTTACACACTTCTGCTGTTGAGTTAATTGCGGATTAATTGCGGTTCTCGCAATTCTGCTAAATTGCATTCTGTTTAGCTGTTTTCTTCCTCGTTTATTAATTCCATCTCTTGCCTTTTAAGTCTAGTTTTAACTTGCATTTGTTTACGTATATCCCTTTATACATTCAGCAAAAATTAGATAATTAAAAACCAATTTTACCCCATCAAATTCATCCCATCTTTCTTAACAATCACACTTCGCGAATAGCTAAAAATGAGTCTCTGTGGAAAAAACGAATGAAATATACTTACTACTTGCTGTGAGACCATGTATGCTTGCATGTTCTAAGTGCTCTCTCTCTCTTATTCATCATTTTTATTAACACATTGAGCACGCAACAGGCGCCTTCGTCAGAAAAAGAGAGCACTGAGCCGTCGCTCAAAAGACTCAAGGTTGAGGCTGCAGAGTCAGCCAAGCCAGCAGACAAAGGGAAGGCCAAGCTCTACCCTGAAGATGAGCCTCAGTCAGTGAGGTATGTGTCCTCTGACGCTGAGTCCAGGGGCGTTGAGCTGAGGAAGAGGGAGTTGCTGCACGAGAAGGGCTTCCTCGACAGACCTGCTGACCTGCCGCAGTTCTTGCGCGCAGGAATCATAAATCATAGCTGGGAGGAGTTGTGCAGGCCGCCCAATCCAGCTTACACGAGTATGGTTTACGACTTCTACGCCAACCTGCGTAACTCTGAGGAAGGGCTTTCTGTGGTGAGGGGAGTAGAGGTGGATTACTCAGCAAAAGCCATCAACGAAGCTTATGGCCTCAAGGGCCAAAGACACACTGATTATGCGAGGATCGTTGATGAGCCTACTGAGGCAGTGCTGGAGGAGGCCATTCGAATCATTGGCCAGCCTGAAGCAGCGTGGACTGTCTCACGCAATGGGAGGCACACCCTCATGAGTGCCAACCTGACAGCAAAGGCAACTGTATGGTTTGCCTTTGTAAGGAGAAAGTTGTCCCCTGTGACCCATGAGACGACCATCAACCAGAGCAGATCGCTGCTGGTCTATGCCATTATGCGAGGTCTCACGGTTAACGTGGGTGAAATCATGTCAGCCGCCATTGCTGAGTGCGCCAAGAAAGGTAAGGGACCATTGTTTTTCCCTAACACCATAACCAAACTATGTTTGCTTGCAGGAGTCCCCACTGAGCGGATGGAGCAGCAGATGGCTTACACAGGCCACTTGGAGCTGCCTGCTAGCTTGAGGCTGAAGAGGAAGGGGAATATGGAGTTTGAACTGGATAGGCTGGCTGCTGATCAGTCACTATCCATGGCATGCCTGATGGATATGCAAAGAAGGATGTCTCAATGGGCCACTTACGCACAGGCACGGGACAAGGAAGTTGCAGACCAACTTAGGTGCATCTTCCCTGACTTCCCCACAAATCTCCTGACTCCATGGGTGCCCCCACGACCACGACAACCAGATGAGGATGAAGACATTTGAGTGCTGGTTTGAATTGCAATGAAGGGAGTATTGCTGTTCCCTTAGAAAAAAAGACAATTTTCTGCTTTCTGATAGACTATGTGAATTATGCTGTTTTTAGTACATTTTTTATCTGTTTTAGATGCTTAGTTTCATGTTTTTACTTTTGCTTAGTATAATCTAATGATAGGTGAGTAGGTAGGTTAGTTTTGTTTTATTTCTAGAAGAGCTTGAATGACTGGAAAGAGCATGCTTAGGGGCCTCAATCACTGTTTTATCTGCCCTAACTTGATTGCGAAATAATTGCGGTACCCGCAATTTTTATTACTGAAAGCATGTTTTGGACTGTCTGTTTAGCTAGGCTGTGATCTGTTTAAATTCCATCTTTTGCTGCTATCATGACTACCATATATAGCTTATCTAAAAGCATGCTGGATGAGTGTCATAGGACACCCTTTGCTAGTTTAAATCAACCTCTAAAAAGCTCAGCATGCACAGCTTTAAGCCCTTATCTGTCTGTTTTTTTTTTTTATTACTGCTGCTGTGATATTTGCCGTTCGAATGTTTTGTCTATGCCTAGGGCTTTAGATTCTCTTTGTTTTACCTTAGACTAGATGCTTCTAGGATAGTTTGGGGGTGTGCCACCTCAGACACTCATTGGGGACAATGAGTAGTTGAAGTTTGGGGGAGGCCACCCTAGGCCTAGGAACATTCGTCTCTCCCTTAGAAACATAAGCATTCTTCTTCTCCTTTACAAAAAATGATGAACTGAAAAAAAAATGAAAAATAGAATAAAGAGGGGGGTCTCTCTTAGGTTGCTAAGTAATCAGTGCCAAGTGTGTGACCCACACGTGGCATTGCATCAAAAGGCAACCAAAGGAGAGGCCCCACCTAAGTAAGAAAAAGGGAAAAGAATAGGGAAGAAGAATGTATACCTAGGAGTTATAACTTTGTGGCTTAGATGTTCTATTTAAAAAGAACTCTGATCCTCAATTAGCTAAGCACAAAGTTGTAACTTGTAGGGTTGTTTAAGGAGATGAGTGTATATCCAATGTAGTGATGCCAGGGCTTAGGTTGTTCTCTAAAAGTACTACTGTCACCGTTAATACTAAGACTGGCATGACTCTAAGGAATCCTAGACAATTAAAAAATAAAGCTAGAAGCATGTACTGAGTCTGAGGTAAAACTAGGCAGAATTTGAAACCTTAGGGATAGTGGCATGATATGACAAAAGCAAATAGATCAGTTGTAGGGAGTTAATGAAAACAGAAGGAGTATTAGGCAGGCGAAGTCAGAAGAAGCTAGATAAGAGGGTAGTTTTAAGCTTAGAAGTGTGTCACAGGACAGCAGTGCTATAGATAGGAATATAGGGGAGTTAGCAAGTGGTTAAAGAGGAAGAAACAGCAGCCTAGGAAAGTCCTTAGATTGCTTGAGGACAAGCAAAACCTTAAGTTTGGGGGTGTGTTACGTCTCCAAAAGTGACCTTTTTAGGACTTAATTGGATTAGAAAGATGTTCACTCTTAGGTGTTTTTGATAGCATTTAGCCTAAACCTATGCTTAAATATGAGAATTAGAAGAAGGTAGCTAAATTAGGACTTATGTACAATAGGAAAGAAAAGAGTTGAAAACCGAAGGAAAAGAATGAAAAACAAGCATTGCGAACGCATTGCGGAAACATTGCGGTCACCGCAATGTTTCAAGTGAAAACCGTAAGTTCACTGATCTTTTTCTGTTAATTTCCGTTATTTCAGGGATTCGTTCTTTCTCCTCCATCCATTCTGAAGTACGACGTTGAAGATTGATGGTTCTCCTTGGCCCAAATGCACCTGCAGATTACTATAAATAGGGGTCAAAGTCGAGGGTTCAAGCATCATCCAAAAGCGTAGAAGTCTTCTCGCAGTCCATCTTTTCTCCTAGTTTTCTTTGCCGTCTGCTGGTTTGCGAAGCTCAGCTGTTGGAATCGATAATCTGATAGGAAGGAGAGGAGATTCTTCTTCTCTCCCGATTGGATTCATCCAAGCAAGGCTGACCTTTCTCATCCTTCATTCGAAGCGGCTGCAACGAGTCATTCGAGCTGTTTTACTGCTTTCTGTTCTTCATTTCTACTTTACAACTCTGTCTTGTGTTGTTTCTGTTCGTGTGACTAATCTAGTTCATTTCGTTGTGTTCTGTCTTGCTGTTCTTTACTTTAAGTATCTCTTATGTTCATTTAAACAATCAATTAATCAAACACAAAATTCAGTATTTCACAGACTCTCGCCTTTGCATTCCACTGCTTTCCCTTGCTGTTTTAAACACATTTCCCTTCTAAGCATGTCTATTTTATCCTTTAGTTCTGTTCTCCTTATATCCATGAGTAACTAAGTCACTTAGGGGCATGCTAATGACAACACTATAGGCTAAAAAACGTGAATCAAGCATATAGGATAGCTCTCGAAGCATTGATTGTATGTAAGCTTCATCCCACGGGCAATTTCGATTGGCCATCCATTTTGTCCAAAGAACTCCTAACCTCTGGAAGGAGTAAGAGTTCAGAGTCATATTATCATGCTAGCCTTTCAAGGTAACCAGGAAACGGCCTAAGAATAGGCGTTTCCCTAGTACAAACCATATCTTTCTGCCTTAACAAGATGCTTAAGACCTTACTTTGAGTTGAGTAAACTAAAGAATCTAATGCATGGAATCGGACGATACATGAGATTGAGATAGTTTGATGCATAGAGAGTAGATCCAGTGCTTGAGAATCGTATAAAAATGCCTATAGGATAGTCATTAGTAGCCCTTAATTCACCCATTTACACACTTTCGCTGCTATTTAATTGCGGTAGAATTGCTGTCTCCGCAATTCTGCTTAAGTTAAAATTCTGTTTAGCTGTCTTTGCCTTCATTTATTAACTTCGTTCCTTTTCATTTGAGCTTAGATTTCACTTGTTCTCGTTGACGTTACTACCCTTTACACATTCAGCAAAAATTAGATAATTAAAAACCAATTTTACCCCATCAAATCCACCCCTTCTTTCTTAACAAAACACTTCGCGAATAGCTAAAAATAAATCTCTGTGGGAAAACGAATGAAATATACTTACTACTTGCTATAAGATCATGTATGCTTGCATGTTCTGAGTGCTCTATCTCTTTTATTTCCTAATTATTTCAACACATTGAGCACGCAACAGCCAGCCTGAAGCATCATGGACCGTGTCGCGCAATGGGAGGCACACTCTCATGAGTGCCAACCTCACAGCCAAGGCGGCTGTCTGGTTTTCCTTCGTGAGGAGGAAGCTGTCCCCCGTGACCCATGAGACCACAATCAACCAGAGCAGATCGCTGCTGGTCTATGCAATCATGCGAGGTCTCACAATCAACGTGGGCGAAGTCATTGCTGACTGCGCCAAGAAGGGTAAGGGTCCATTGTTCTTCCCTAATACTATTACTAAACTATGCTTGCGTGCAGGGGTCCCCATTGAGCGGATGGAACAGCAGATGGCTTACACAGGCCACTTGGAGTTGCCTACAGGCTTGAGGCTGAAAAGGAAGGGGAACATGGAGTTCGAGCTGGATAGATTGGCTGCTGCTCAGTCACTGTCCATGGCGTGCCTGATGGATCTACAGAAGAGGATGGCTCAATGGGCCACATACGCACAGGCGAGGGACAAGGAAGTTGCTGACCAACTGGGATGCGTCTTCCCTGACTTTCCCACGAACCTACTGTCTCCATGGGTGCCTCCACGACCACGAGGGACTGATGATGAGGAAGATGTATGAGTGCTAGTTTGAGGAGCACTAAAGGGAGTATTGCTGTTCCCTTAGAAAAAAATTAAAACTGCTTTTTGTTGAACCATGTACATTATGCTGTTTTGAGTTAAATCTTTTGATCTGTTTTAGTTGTTTAGTGTTAATTTTTAAATTGTTTAGTGTAGTCTGATGATAGCTGATTAGGTAGATTAGGTTAGTTTCCTTTTTGTATAGCTTGGTTGACTGGAAAAATCATGCATAGGGGCCTTAATCAATGATATATCTGCCCAGTCTTTATTGCGAAATAATTGCGGAAACCGCAATTTTTATTACTGAATGCCTGTTTTTTACTGTCTGTTTAGTTAGGCTGGTTCTGTTTAAATTCTTTCTTTTGTTGCTATCATGACTACCTTATATAGCTTATCTCAAAGCATGCTGGATGAGTGTCATAGGACACCCTTCGATAGTTTAAATTCACCTCTAAACAGTGCTCAGCATGCATAGCTTTAAGTCCTTACCTGTCTGTTTTTTTCAAATTTCTGCTACTGTGATATTTCCTTTTAGAATGTTCTGTCTGTGCCTAGGACTTTTAGATTCTCTTTGTTTTACCTTAGACTAGATGCTTCTAGGACAGTTTGGGGGTGTGCCACCTCAGACACTCATTGGGGACAATGAGTAGTTTAAGTTTGGGGGAGGCCACCCTAGGCCTAGGAACATTCCTCTCTCCCTTAAAAGCATAAGCATTCTTCTTCTCTTTTACAAAAAAATGATGAACTGAAAAAAAAAAAAAAAAAATGAAAAATAGAATAAAGAGGGGTGTCTCTCTTAGGTTGCTGAGTAATCAGTGCCAAGTGTGTAACCCACAAGTGGCATTGCATCAAAAGGCAACCAAAGGAAAGGCTCCACCTAAGAAAGAAAAAAAGGGAAAAAGTAGGGAAGAAGAATGTATACCTAGGAGTTGCAACTTTGTGGCTTAGATGTCCTGATTAAAAAGAACTCTAATCCTCAATTAGCTGAGCACAAAGTTGTAGCTTGTAGGGTTGTTTAGGGAGATGAATGTATGTCCAATGTAGTGATGTCAGGGCTTAGGTTGTTCTCTTAAAGTACTACTGTCACTGTTAATACTAAGACTGGCATGACTCTAAGGAATCCTAGGTAGCTCAAAAGTAAAAACTAGAAGCATGTACTGAGTCTGGGGTAAAGCTAGGTAGAATTTGAAACCTTAGGGATAGTGGCATGATATGACAAAAGCAAGTGGATCAGTTGTAGGAAGTTAATGAAACAGCAGGAGTATTAGGCGTGCAAAGTCAGAAGAAGCAATATAAGAGGTTAGTTGTAAACTTAGGAGTGTGTCACAGGACAGCACTGCTATAGATAGGAATGTAGGGGAGTCAGGAAGTGGTTAAAGAAGATGAAACAGCAGCCTAAGTAAGTCCTTAGTTTGCTCGAGGACGAGCAAAACCTTAAGTTTGGGGGTGTGTTATGTCTCCAAAAGTGACTTATTTAGGACTTATTTAGCTTAGAAAGATGCACACTCTTAGGTGTTTTTGATAGGATTTAGCTTAAACCTATGCTTATTTGTGAGAATTAAAAGAAGGTAGCTAAACTAGGACTTGTGTGCAAAAGGAAAGAAAAGGATTGAAAACCGAAGTAAAAGAATGAAAAAACTACATTGCGACAGCATTGCGGAAACATTGCTGAAACCGCAATGTTTCAAGTGAAAACCGTAAGTTGACTGATCTTTTTCTGTTAATTTCCGTTATTTCAGGGATTCGTTCTTTCTCCTCCATCCATTTTGAAGTACGACGTTGAAGATTGATGGTTCTCCTTGGCCCAAACGCACCTGCAGATTACTATAAAAGGGGGTCAAAGTCGAGGGTTCAATCATCATCCGAAAGCATAGAAGTCTTCTCGCAGCTCCATCTTTTCTCCTGTTTTTCTTTGCCGTCTGCTGGTTTGCGAAGCTTAGCTGTTTGGAGTCGATAATCTGATAGGAAGGAGAGAAGATTCGTCTTCTCTCTCGATTGGATTCATCCAAACCAGGCTGATCTTTCTCATCCTTCAGCCGAGGCGGTTGCGACGAGGCGTTCGAGCTTGTTTTACTGCTTTCTGCTCTTTATTTCCATTTTCCAGCTTTGTATTGTTGTTGTTTCTTTTCTAGTAGCTAGATCAGTCCATCTCGTTGTGTTCTGTCTCTCTGTTATTCACTTTAAGTTTCTCTTTTGTTCATTCAAACAATCAAGTAATTAAAGCACAATTCTTCATTTCTCAATTTCCTATCTTTGCAACTCACTGTCTTACCTTGCTGTTTTCAGTTTATTTCTCTTCTAAGCATGTCTGTTTTATCTATTCTTTCTGTTCTCCCCACATCCATGAGTAACTAAGTCACATAGGGGCATGCTAATGACAACACTATAGGCTAAAAAACGTGAACCAAGCATGTAGGATAGCTCTCGAAGCATTGATTGTGTGTAAGCTTCATCCCACGGGCAATTTCGATTGGCCATCCATTTTGTCCAAAGAACTCCTAACCTCTGGAAGGAGTAAGAGTTCAGAGTCATACACTCATGCTAGCCTTTCAAGGTAGCCAGAAAACGACCTAGGAATAGGCGTTTTCCTAGTACAAACCATAACTTTCTGCTTTAACAAGATGCTTAAGACCTTACTTGGACATGAGTAAACTAAAGAATCTAATGCATGGAATCGGACGATACATGAGAGTGAGTGAGTTTGATGCATAGAGTGTTGATCCAATGCTTGAGAATCGTATAAAAATGCCTATAGGAGAGTCATTAGTAGCCCTTGTTTCTCCATTTTATACACTTTCGCTGTTAGGAAAATTGCGGTAGAATTGCTGTTTTCGCAATTCTACTAAGTTACAATTCTGTTTAGCTGTCTTCTTCTTCGTTTATTAATTTCTTCTCTTTTCGTTTGAGTTTAGCTTTGACTTGCATCTGTTTATGTTGCTATCCTTCACATATCCCTTAGGAGTTAGGCAATTTAAAACCAATTTGGCCCCATCAAATCCACCCATTCTTTCTTAACTTTACACTTCACTAGTAGCTTATAATAAATCTCTGTGGGAAAACGAATGAAAAAATACTTACTACTTGCTATAAGATCATGTATGCTTGCATGTTCTGAGTGCTCTCTCTATCTTATTACTTGCTTATTTTAACACATTGAGCACGCAACAGTGTTGCTCACCAATGGTCTCCCACTTCTGAGTTCAATTACTTGAACTTGCTCTTTACCATCTCTCCTTGGCACTTCAGTGTCAGCAGGTAGTCTACCTTGGGGCCTACTCTTGAGTTCGTTGGCTAGTTGCCCTATTTGGTTCTCTAGGCTCCTAAGAGTAGCTTGCTGACTCTGTAGAGTGGCATCATTTTTGGCTATGTATTCCTTGAGTAAGTTTTCTACAGAAGACCCTACAGGTTGGTTGTATGGTTTTTGATACATGGATTGGTTGTGCTGGGGAGTGAAACCAGGTGTTCCACTCGGTCTTGGCTGGTTAGGAGCTTGGTTAACATTCTGTTGGCCACCCCATGACAGGTTTGGGTGGTTCCTCCAACCAGGATTGTAAGTATTGGAATAGGGGTTGTTCCTAGGCTGCTGCTGGCTTCCAACATAGCAGACTGAGGCTGGATTCCCAGGGCAGTATTCATACAGGTGCCCTTCCCCACAGAATCCACAGATAAGTGTCTCACCTTGACTTGGTTGGGTGCCCATTGACATGGCTGTGGCGGTGTTGACACTTGTTTGGAGATTGGCTTGAGCCATTTGCTTAACTAGGTTGGTCAGGGCGCTTATTTGGCTACTCATGGCATTGAGTGCGTCTTTGTCTTGAGCTCTAGTTGGCTCAACTGGATCATCTGACCACCTACAGTGAGATGCTGAGATCTTCTCCAAGATCTCATAGGCTTCGTTGTAACTTTTGGACAACATGGAACCTCCAGCAGATGAATTTAGAACTTGTCTGGTGCTGGGGTTGCATCCTTTGAAAAAGACCTCTATTTGGATACACCATGGGATGCCATGGTGTGGACATTTAAGAAGAAGGTCTTTAAACCTTGTCCAAGCTTCGTGAAGAGACTCACTCTCAGCTTGTTTGAACTTGATTATATCATCACGAAAGGTAGAATTCCTATCAGGTGGGAAGTATTTGACTAGGAATTTTTCTGCTAAGTCTGTCCAATTGAGGACAGATCCAGAGGGTAATGAGTTTAACCACGTTTTGGCTTTGTCCCTCAAAGAGTAAGGGAACAGATAGAGCCTCAAGGCTTCTTGGGAAACTCCAGGGATGATGAATGTATCACTGACTCCTAGGAAGTTTCTAAGATGGTTGTGGGGATCCTCATTTTCCACTCCAAAGAATTGTCCCACAGTGGACAACATTTGGAACATCACTGGCTTTAACTCGAATGAGTTGGCAGTGATTTCAGGACGGATTATGCTGGGGTTCAGCTCCCCAGGCATAGGTACTAGGTAAGAAAGTATGGCGCTATCCTTATCATTCGCTATTTCGATGGGGTTGCGAGTGACAGGCACCGGATTTGGAACTATTCCATCCATTTCTTCTTGAGACAATTGCGGAGGAATTGCGGTTCCCGCAATTATTGGAGGTATAGAGGGTTGGTTAAAGAGACGTTTCTTGGCTCTATTTCTGGCCCTAAGTAATCTCTCAGGCTCAGACGCACGCATAAGCGACGAAGCGATCGCTGAAATGGAAAAGAAACTAAACTTTCTGATGAAAATAGTTGAAGAACGATACCTCGAGATTGCAAACTTGAGAAATCAGATGCAAAGTAGAGAGGTTGCAGAGTCAAGTCAAACTCCTGCAGCAAGAAGAAATGACAAAGAAAAAATTGTCATCCAAGAAAAGCAACCGCAACACTCAACTTCGGTTGCTTCCTTGTCTGTCCAACAACTGCAGGACATGATCACCAACACCATCCGAGCTTAGTATGGTGGACCCGCCCAGAGCTCTCTCTTGTATACCAAACCGTATACAAAGAGGATCGACAACTTGAGAATGCCCGTCGGATATCAGCCGCCGAAATTTCAACAGTTTGATGGGAAGGGCAATCCTAAACAACACATTGCTCACTTCGTTGAAACGTGCGAGAACGCTGGAACCCGTGGAGACTTGTTGGTTAGGAAATTTGTCCGGACTTTGAAAAGAAATGCCTTCGATTGGTACACTGACTTGGAGCCCGAGACAATTGATAGTTGGGAGCAATTTGAGAGAAACTTCTTGAATCGCTTCTACAGTACGAGGCGAACAGTCAGCATGTCCGAACTCTCGAATGACAACCAAAGGATGGGCGAGCCAATCATCGATTTCATCAACCGTTGGAAATCGTTGAGTCTCGACTGCAAGGATCGACTCACCGAGGTGCCGCCATCAAAATGTGCATCAACGACATGCATTGGGGACTTCATTACATCCTGCAAGGGATAAAGCCCCACGCATTTGAAGAGTTAGCGACTCGCGCCCACGATATGGAGCTGAGTATCGCCAACAGAGGGAGCAAGGACCTCCTAATCCCAGATATCAACAAAGTGAAAAAAGAAATGAAGAACAGTGAGAAAATCACGAAAAATATCGTGGAAGAATCCATGGTCGTTAGTGTTAAGTCTCTGAAAGTGACTTATTTAGGACCCATTTAGCTTAAGAAGATGTGCACTTTTAGGTGTTTTTGATAGCATTTGGCCTAGACCTATGCTTAAATATGAAAATGAGAAGAAGGTAGCTAAATTAGGACTTATGCACAATAGGAAAGAAAAGGGTTCAAAACCGAAGGAAAAGAATGAAAAAACTGCATTGCGACAGCATTGCGAAAACATTGCTGAGGCTGCAATTATTCAAGTGAAAACCGTAAGTTGACTGATCCTTTTCTGTTAATTTCCGTAATTTCAGGGATTCATTCTTTCTCCTCCATCCATTCTGATATATGACGTTGAAGATTGATGGTTCTCCTTGGCCCAAACGCACCTGCAAACTACTATAAAAGGGGGCCAAAGTCGGAGGTTCAGTCATCATCCGAAAGCGGAGAAGCCTTCTCACAGTCCACTTTTTCTCCCTGTTTTCCTTTGCCGTCTGTTGGAGTGAGAGTCTCAGCTGTTGGAATCGATAATCTGATAGGAAGGAGAGGAGATTCTTCTTCTCTCTCGATTGGATTCATCCAAGCAAGGCTGACCTTTCATCCCCTTCATTCGAGGCGACTGCAACGAAGCTTTCAAGCGCCATTTTACTGTTTTCTGTCGTTCTTCTTCTAATTTCCAGTTTTGATCATTGTTGTTCCTAGTTTAGTGTTTTAGTTACTGCATTTCGTTGTTGTCTGTCTTTGAATTACTGCCTTTAAGTTTCTCTTTGTTCGTTCAACATTCAAAGTAATCAGAGTGCAAGTTTCATTTCACGGTTTCCTTCTTCTGCTGCTACGGTTTTGTCTTGCTGTTTTAAGTTTATTTCCCTTCTAAGCATGTCTGTTTCATCTTACATTTCTGTTCTCTATATATCCATGAGTAGCTAAGTCACTTAGGGGCATGCTAATGACAGAACTATAGGCTAAAAAACGTGAACCAAGCATGTAGGATCGCCTTCGAAACATTGATTGTATGTAAGCTTCATCCCACGGGCAATTTCGATTGGCCATCCATTTTGTCCAAAGAACTCCTAACCTCTGGAAGGAGTAAGAGTTCAGAGTCATATAATCATGCTAGCCTTTCATGGTAATCAGGAAACGGCCTAGGAATAGGCGTTTCCCTAGTACAAACTAAACACTTCTGTTTTAACAAGATGATTAAGACCTTACTTTGAAGTAGAGTAAACTTAGGAATCTAAAGCATGGAATCGGACGATACATGAGATAGAGTGAGTTTGATGCATAGAGAGTAGATCCAGTGCTTGAGAATCGTATAATAATGCCTATAGGATAGTCATTAGTAGCCCTTAACTCACCCAATTACACACTTTCGCTGCTGTTTAATTGCGGAAACAGTGCGGTCCCCGCAATTCTGCTAAATTTTCATTCTGTTTAGCTGTTTTCTTCTTCGTTTATCAATTCCATCTCTTGTCCTTTGAGTCTAATTTCAACTTGCATTTGTTTATGTTATATTCCTTTACACATTCAGCAAAAAGTAGATAATTAAAAACCAACTTTACCCCATCAAATCCACCCCATCTTTCTTAACAAATACACTTCGCGAATAGCTAAACATAAGTCTCTGTGGAAAAAACGAATGAAATATACTTACTACTTGCTGTGAGACCATGTATGCTTGCATGTTCTGAGTGCTCTCTCTACTTTCTTGCTTATTTATCTTACACATTGAGCACGCAACAAGTTTTTGGCGCCGCTGCCGGGGACTTATTTTAAGTGAAAACGAAGTTTGTTAAGTCTGAAACACCAAGTTATTTTCCATTGAATTTGATCCATTTCCATTTCTTTTTCAGGTACCGTTAGGGGTAGTTTATGAATGAGACTCCAAGTAGTGATCTAGAGTTCAACCCTAAGCCCGAGAGATTACTTAGAGCTAGAAATAGAGCCAAGAAACGTCTCTTTAAACAACCCCTTTTACCTCAAATAATTGCTGAAACCGCAGAGTCTCCGCAATCCACTCAAGAAGAAATGGCTGGAATAGATCAAAACCTGGTGCCTGTCACTCGCAATCCCATTGAAATAGCGAATGACAAGGATAGCGCCATCCTTTCATACCTCGTACCTATGCCTGGGGAGCTGAACCCCAGCATAATCCGTCCTGAAATCACTGCCAACTCATTCGAGTTAAAGCCAGTGATGTTCCAAATGTTGTCCACTGTGGGACAATTCTTTGGAATAGAAAATGAGGACCCCCATAACCACCTTAGGAACTTCCTAGGAGTTAGTGACACATTCCTGATTCCTGGAGTTTCCCAAGAAGCCCTGAGGCTATATCTGTTCCCTTACTCTTTGAGGGACAAAGCCAAAACGTGGTTAAATTCATTACCCTCAGGATCTGTCCTCAATTGGACAGACTTAGCAGAAAAATTCCTAGTCAAATATTTCCCACCAGATAGGAATTCGACCTTTCGTGATGATATCATCAAATTCAAACAAGCTCCAAGTGAGTCTCTTCACGAAGCTTGGACAAGATTCAAAGACCTTCTCATTAAATGTCCACACCATGGCATCCCATGGTGTATCCAAATAGAAGTCTTCTTTAAAGGATGCAACCCCAGCACCAGACAAGTTCTAAACTCATCCGCTGGAGGTTCCATGTTGTCCAAGAGTTACAACGAAGCTTATGAGATCTTGGAGAAGATCTCAACATCTCACTGTAGGTGGTCAGATGATCCAGTAGAGCCAACTAGGGCTCAAGACAAGGATGCTCTAAGCGCCATGAGCACCCAAATAAATGCCCTGACCAACCTAGTTAAGCAAATGGCTCAGGCCAATCTCCAAACCAGTGCCAATACCGCCACAGCCATGCCAATGGGCACCCAACCAAGTCAAGGCGAGGCACTTATCTGTGGATTCTGTGGGGAAGGGCACCCATATGAATACTGCCCTGGGAATCCATCCTCAGTCTGCTATGTTGGGAGCCAGCAGCAGCCTAGGAATAACCCCTACTCCAACACCTATAACCCTGGTTGGAGAAACCACCCTAACCTGTCATGGGGTGGCCAACAAAACACTAACCAAAATTCTAACCAACCTAGACCGAGTGGAACACCTGGTTTCACTCCCCAACATAACCAGTCAATGTACCAAAAACCCTACAATCAACCTGTAGGATCTTCTGTAGAAAACCTACTCAAGGAATACATCGCTAAGAATGATGCTACGCTTCAAAGCCAGCAAGCTACTCTTAGGAGCCTAGAAAACCAAATAGGCCAATTAGCCAATGAACTTAAGAGTAGGCCCCAAGGTAGACTCCCTGCTGACACCGAGGTACCAAGGAGAGATGGTAAAGAACAAGTTCAAGCAATTGAACTTAGGAGTGGAAGACCACTGGTGAGCAACACAAAAGACATACCAAAGAGAGTAGAGAACACTGAGTCTAGTGCTCCACTGGAGTCTCTGCCAAACCAAGGTCCACCACCAACTAGCACATCAGGAGCCAGGCTAGAGCCAATTATTGAGGAGGTAGAAGAAATTCCAAGGCCTCCACCTATCCTAAAGCGCCCTGACGTACCTGCATATGTGCCACCACCTCCATACCCTCGAAGGCTTAAGAAGAAGCAGGAACAGGAAGTTCATTTTAATAAATTCTTAGAAATTCTTAAGCAAGTGCATGTTAACATTCCCTTTGTAGAAGTTTTACAGTCTATGCCTTCTTATGTAAAGTTTTTGAAGGACATCATTACTAACAAAAAAATAATTGGTGAGTTTGAAACAGTAAACCTCACTGAGGAGTGCAGTGCCATCCTCCAGAACAAGCTGCCCAAGAAGGAGAAGGATCCTGGTTCCTTCACCTTACCTGTAGAACTTGGAGGCAGGCATGTGGGCAGAGCGCTTTGTGACCTGGGCGCCAGCATAAACCTCATGCCCCTATCACTATTCCGCCAGTTGGGAATAGGAGAAGCACGTCCAACAACTGTCACTTTGCAACTAGCAGACAGATCCATTGCATATCCAGAAGGTAAAATTGAGGATATTCTAGTTAAAGTTGACAAGTTTATTTTCCTTGCAGATTTCATTGTCCTGGACTATGAGGCAGATGTTAAGTCTCTGAAAGTGACTTATCTAGGACCCATTTAGCTTAGGAAGATGTACACTTTTAGGTGTTTTTGATAGCATTTAGCCTAAACCTATGCTTTAATATGAGAATTAGAAGAAGGTAGCTAATTTAGGACTTATGCACAATAGGTAGAAAAAGGGTTGAAAACCGAAGGAAAAGAATGAAAAAATGAGCATTGCGAATGAATTGCGAAAACATTGCGGTGACCGCAATTATTCAAGTTAAAACCGTAAGTTGGCTGATCTTTTTCTGTTTAGATCCGACTTTTCAGGGATTCGTTCTTTCTCCTCCATCCATTCTGATATATGACGTTGAAGATTGATGGTTCTCCTTGGCCCAAACGCACCTGCAAACTACTATAAAAGGGGGTCAAAGTCGGAGGTTCAGTCATCACTCGAAGCGCAGAAGTCTTCTCGCAGTCCACCATTTCCATCTGTTTTCCTTTGCCGTCTGTTGGAGTGAGAGTCTAAGCTTTTGGAACCGATAATCTGATAGGAAGGAGAGGAGATTCTTCTTCTCTCTCGATTGGATTCATCCAAGCACGGCTGACTTTTCATCACCATCATTCGAGGCGACTGCCACGGAGTTTTCTAGCAAACCTTTACTGTTTTTCTGCTCTGTTCTTCTCATTTCCATTTCTGATCACTGTTGTTCTTAGTTTAGCATTTCAATTACTGCATTTCGTTGTTGTCTGTCTTGAATTCATTTCTTTTAGAGCTTCCCTTTGTCATTCAAACACTTAAAGTAATCGAAGTGTACTTCTGCATTTTACAGTTTCCATCTGTTTCTGCTACGGCTTTGGCTTGCTGTTTTAAGTACATTTATCTTCTAAGCATGTCTGTTTTATCTACCATTTCTGTTCTCTACATATCCATGAGTAACTAAAATCACTTAGGGGCATGCTAATGACAGAACTATAGGCTAAAAAACGTGAGTCAAGTAGGCAGATTAACACTCGAACATTGATTGTATGTAAGCTTCATCCCACGGGCAATTTCGATTGGCCATCCATTTTGTCCAAAGAACTCCTAACCTCTGGAAGGAGTAAGAGTTCAGAGTCATATAATCATGCTAGCCTTTCATGGTAATCAGGAAACGGCCTAGGAATAGGCGTTTCCCTAGTACAAACTAAACACTCCTGTTTTAACAAGGTGCTTAAGACCTTACTTTGAAGTCGAGTAAACTTGAGTCTCTAATGCATGGAATGGGACGATACTTGAGATAGAGTGAGTTTGATGTATAGAGAGTTGATCCAAAGCTTGATAATCGTAATAAACTGCCTATAGGATAGTCATTAGTAGCCCTTAATTCACCCTTTTAGTCAGTTTCGCTGCCATTTAATTGCGGATTAATTGCGGTTCTCGCAATTCTTCTAAATTGCATTCTGTGTAGCTGTTTTCTTCTTCGTTTATTGATTCCATCTCTTGTTCTTTGAGCCTGATTTTAACTTTAATTTGTTTATGGTATATTCCTTTACACATCCAGTAAAACTTAGATAATTAAAAACCAATTTTACCCCATCAAATTCATCCCATCTTTCTTAACAAATACACTTCGCGAATAGCTAAAAATGAGTCTCTGTGGAAAAAACGAATGAAATATACTTACTACTTGCTGTGAGACCATGTATGCTTGCATGTTCTAAGTGCTCTCTCTACCCTTTTGCATATTTATCTTTACACATTGAGCACGCAACAAGTTTTTGGCGCCGCTGCCGGGGACTTATTTTAAGTGAAAACGAAGTTTGTTAAGTTTGAAACATCAAAGTATTTTTCATTGAATTTGATCCATTTTCATTTCTTTTTTCAGGTACCATTTAGGGTAGTTTATGAATGAGACTCCAAGTAGTGATCTAGAGTTCAACCCTGAGCCCGAGAGATTACTTAGAGCTAGGAATAGAGCCAAGAAACGTCTCTTTAAACAAACCCTTTTACCTCCAATCATTGCAGAGACTACAATTCCTCCGCAATTACCTCAAGAAGAAATGGCTGGAGTAAATCAAAACCTGGTGCCTGTCACTCGCAACCCCATTGAAATAGCGAATGACAAGGATAGCGCCATCCTTTCATATTTAGTACCTATGCCTGGGGAGCTGAACCCCAGCATAATCCGTCCTGAAATCACTGCCAACTCATTCGAGTTAAAGCCAGTGATGTTCCAAATGTTGTCCACTGTGGGACAATTCTTTGGAATAGAAAATGAGGACCCCCATAACCACCTTAGGAACTTCCTAGGAGTTAGTGACACATTCCTAATCCCTGGAGTTTCCCAAGAAGCCCTGAGGCTATATCTTTTCCCTTACTCTTTGAGGGACAAGGCCAAAACATGGTTAAATTCTTTACCCTCAGGATCTGTCCGCAATTGGACAGATTTAGCAGAAAAATTCCTAGTCAAATATTTCCCACCTGATAGGAATTCAACCTTTCGTGATGATATCATAAAATTCAAACAAGCTCCAAGTGAGTCTCTTCACGAAGCTTGGACAAGATTCAAAGACCTTCTCATTAAATGTCCACACCATGGCATTCCATGGTGTATCCAAATAGAAGTCTTCTTTAAAGGATGCAACCCCAGCACCAGACAAGTTCTAAATTCATCTGCTGGAGGTTCCATGTTGTCCAAGAGTTACAACGAAGCTTATGAGATCTTGGAGAAGATCTCAACATCTCATTGTAGGTGGTCAGACGATCCAGTAGAGCCAACTAGGGCTCAAGACAAGGATGCTCTAAGCGCCATGAGCACCCAAATAAACGCCCTGACCAACCTAGTTAAACAAATGGCTCAGGCCAATCTCCAAACCAGTGCCAATACCGCCACAGCCATGTCAATGGGCACCCAACCAAGTCAAGGCGAGGCACCTATCTGTGGATTCTGTGGGGAAGGGCACCCTTATGAATACTGCCCTGGGAATCCATCCTCAGTCTGCTATGTAGGAAGCCAGCAGCAGCCTAGGAATAACCCCTACTCCAACACCTATAACCCTGGTTGGAGAAACCACCCTAACCTGTCATGGGGTGGCCAACAGAACACTAACCCAAATTCTAACCAACCTAGACCGAGTGGAACACCTGGTTTCACTCCCCAACATAACCAGTCCATGTACCAAAAACCTTATAATCAACCTGTAGGATCTTCTGTAGAAAACCTACTCAAGGAATATATAGCTAAGAATGATGCTACTCTTCAGAGCCAGCAAGCTACTCTTAGGAGCCTGGAAAACCAAATAGGCCAATTAGCCAATGAACTTAAAAGTAGGCCCCAAGGTAGACTCCCTGCTGATACCGAGGTACCAAGGAGAGATGGCAAAGAACAAGTTCAAGCCATTGAACTTAGGAGTGGAAGACCATTGGTGAGCAACACAAAGGACACACCAAAGAGAGTAGAGAACACTGAGTCTAGTGCCCCACTGGAGTCTCTGCCAAGCCAAGGTCCACCACCGACTAGCACATCAGGAGCCAGGCTAGAGCCAATTGTAGAGGACGTAGAAGAAATTCCAAGGCCTCCACCTATCCTAAGGCGTCCTGACGTGCCTGCATATGTGCCACCACCTCCATATCCTCGAAGGCTGAAGAAGAAGCAGGAACAGGAAGTTCATTTTAATAAATTTTTAGAAATACTTAAGCAAGTGCATGTTAACATTCCTTTTGTAGAGGTTTTACAGTCTATGCCTTCATATGTAAAGTTTTTGAAGGACATTATTACTAACAAAAAAATAATTGGTGAGTTTGAAACAGTAAACCTCACCGAGGAGTGCAGTGCCATCCTCCAAAACAAGCTGCCCAAGAAGGAGAAGGATCCTGGTTCCTTCACCCTACCTGTAGAACTTGGAGGCAAGCATGTGGGCAGAGCGCTTTGTGACCTGGGCGCCAGCATAAATCTCATGCCCCTGTCCCTATTTCGCCAATTGGGAATGGGAGAAGCACGTCCCACCACAGTCACTTTACAACTAGCAGACAGATCCATCGCATATCCAGAAGGTAAGATTGAGGATATTCTAGTTAAAGTTGACAAATTCATTTTCCTTGCAGATTTCATTGTCCTGGACTATGAGGCAGACAAGGAGGTTCCCATCCTGCTAGGTAGACCATTTCTAGCCACAGGTAGGGCACTAATAGACGTGCAAAAAGGTGAGTTAACTATGAGGGTTCATGATGAAGAGGTAAAATTTAGTGTTTACAAAGCTTTAAGGTATCCCTCTGATTCTGAGTCTTGTGCTAGCATTGATGTTGTTGACTCACTAATGGAAGAACAATTAGAGCATGTATTATTAACCAAGCATGCTAACGAATATGTAGGATTAGATGTAGATGATCTAAATGTATCTGACATAATGAATATGCCTGTAGATAGACCTCAGCATGTATGTATGACTATAGACTTAACTGATAGAACTGTAAATCCGTTAAAGCCCTCTATTGAGCATCCACCTGTTCTAGAACTAAAACCACTACCAACTCACCTCAAATACGCATATCTAGGAGATAATGATACGCTGCCTGTAATTATTTCTTCTAAGCTAAGTGAACAGCATGAGGTTGATTTAATTTTACTGCTTAAACAACATAGGAAGGCTATAGCATGGACTATTGCTGATATTCGAGGCATTAGCCCTTCTTATTGCATGCATAAAATCATACTAGAGGAAGAGCACACACCTAGGGTAGATCACCAGCGTAGGTTAAACCCCTCTATGAAAGAGGTAGTAAAGAAAGAAATAATAAAGTGGTTAGATGCAGGAGTAATTTTCCCCATAGCTAGTAGCCAGTGGGTGAGCCCCATCCAATGTGTACCTAAAAAGGGGGGAATAACTGTGGTAGTCAATGAGAACAACGAACTGATTCCAACAAGGACTGTCACAGGGTGGAGAGTATGTATGGATTACAGAAAGTTAAATAAAGAAACTAAAAAAGACCATTTCCCTCTACCATTCATTGACCAGATGTTAGACAGAATAGCTGGTAGAGCCTACTATTGTTTTTTAGATGGGTACTCTGGCTATAATCAAATCACTATAGACCCTAAGGATCAAGAGAAGACTACCTTCACTTGCCGTTTTGGAACGTTTGCCTTCCGCAGAATGCCTTTTGGCTTATGCAATGCACCGGCAACTTTCCAAAGGTGCATGATGGCAATCTTCTCTGAGTTGGATGAGTCCATAATAGAAATATCTGGCTTCTATAGAAGGTTCATCAAGGACTTTTCTAAGATAGCCAAGCCTCTATGTGAGCTACTGGAGCTAGGTAGGCCATTCATCTTCTCTAAAGAATGTGTAGTAGCTTGGAAAACCCTTAAGGAAGCACTGGTCACACCACCAATCATAGTGGGACCAAATTGGGATCTCCCATTTGAGATGCTATGTGATGCCAGTGACTATGCTGTAGGAGTCATGTTAGGACAGAAGATTGACAAGCTCACACATCCTGTCTATTATGCTAGTAAAACCTTGAATGAGGCTCAATGTAACTATACAACTACAGAGAAGGAGATGCTTGCTGTAGTATTTGCTTGTGAAAAATTTAGGAACTATATTGTAGGAACTAGGACCATTGTATATACTGACCATTCTGCTTTAAAATATCTTATGAGGAAGGCTGATGCTAAGCCTAGATTAATTAGATGGGTGTTATTGCTGCAGGAATTCGATTTGGACATTCGGGACAAGAAGGGATGTGAAAACGTGGTTGCAGATCACCTGTCTCGATTGCAGCACAATTGCGAAAAAATTGCGGACCCCGCAATTTCTGATGCTTTTATAGATGAACATATCTTTGCTTTGACTCATCGTGAAAACGATGAGGAACCTTGGTTTGCTGACATTGCTAACTTCCGTGCATCACAGGTATTACCAGTGTTCAAGGGAGGACAAGAAAAGAAGAGGTTCCTCCATGAAGCAAGGAAATTCATCTGGGATGACCCCATACTTTACAGGACCTGTGCTGATGGGTTGTTGAGGAAGTGTGTTTCAGCTGCTGAAGCGAAGTCTGTGCTGCAGCACTGTCACTCATCTCCTTACGGTGGGCACTTTGGTGGTCAAAGAACAGCTGCTAAAGTATTTCAGAGTGGCTACTACTGGCCAACAATCTTCAAGGACGCCCACAACTATGCCCACAACTGTGACGAATGCCAAAGGACAGGTAACCTCAGTCGCAAGGATGAGATGCCCCTCACCTACATCTTAGAGTTGGAGCTCTTCGATGTGTGGGGCATTGATTTCATGGGACCCTTCCCTCCATCATCAGGTAACCTGTACATCTTAGTAGCAGTAGACTACGTGTCAAAGTGGGTAGAAGCTAAGGCATGTTCTAATAATGATGCTAAAACAGTCACTAACTTCTTGCATAGGCACATTTTCACTAGATTTGGGACTCCTCGTGCTATCATTAGTGATGAGGGGTCACATTTCATTAATAAAGCTATGGAGAAGATATTGGCTAAATATAACATTCGACATAGGGTAGCTACTCCCTACCACCCACACTCAAATGGCCAAGCTGAGATTTCCAATAAGGAGATAAAGAACATCCTAGAAAAGGTAGTCAAACCTAATAGGAAAGACTGGTCTTTCAAGCTTGAGGATGCACTTTGGGCTTATAGAACAGCATATAAGACACCTCTAGGAATGTCTCCCTATAGGTTGGTGTATGGCAAGGCTTGCCACTTGCCACTTGAGTTGGAAAACAAGGCATTTTGGGCCATGAAAGAATTAAATTTTTGTGTAAAGGATGCAGGGACATTGAGATCTCTACAGCTACATGAACTTGATGAGCTTAGGCACATGGCCTATGAGAATGCCAAGATGTACAAAGAAAAGACAAAAATATGGCATGACAGTAGACTCAGGATCAAAGACTTTAAGAAGGGCCAACTTGTATTGTTATTTAACTCACGATTAAAGCTATTTCCAGGCAAATTAAAGTCTAGATGGTCAGGTCCATTTATTATTACTAATGTCTTTGTTCATGGTGCTATAGAGATTAAAAACTTGCAGCAAGGACAACCATTTATGGTCAATGGTGCTAGGTTGAAGCACTACTATGAGGAAGGGGATGTGAAGACTCTCTCGACCTTCTTCTTGACTGAAGCATGACAAAGAGAACGAGAGAGAACGAGTGGTTACTGTGCTCGTTTAGTCAAGGCCAATGCCTTAGTTTATTTTTACTGTTTTTTCGCTTATCGTTTGTACGTTTTGTGATGTGTTTTTAATTACGTGTTTAATGTTTGTTTTGTTTGCTTTTGCAAGGAATCGAAAAAGGGGATCAAGGAGAGTAAATCAGGCTTTAAAACTCGAGAAACGGTTGAGCCAAATAAAAGATACGGACGAGCAAAGTTAGAGATTTCGATGAAAAGATATCCCTACAATTGCGCAAAAATTGCTGGATCCGCAAAAAGAGCCGTTGGGATTTTTTTCCGTTTTATTTATAGCCGTTAGAACGCGCTCGTTGATACGATTCTCTCATTCTTTGATCTCCAAGCTTTCTGCGATTCTCTCCATCCTTGATTCTTCTCTCAAGATCTTCAAGACTCGACGATGGTTTCCACTAGGGCTGAAAGATCCGCGGCCAAGAAGAAGGCCGATGACGCAGCTGAAGCGGCTGCGAGGGAAGCGCTTCTCACCTTTGCTGATGAGGGTGCTGTACGCACTGGCCGTCTGTCCAAGCTTCCTATTCGTAGGAAGAAGTGGAGGGTGGTCACGGAGATCCCTGCTGGCCCATCTGAGCCAGTGGGCACGCCAAAGAAACGCCGGTGGACTGTCAAGACGGCTGCCGAACCAAGCACAGCCAAGACTCCCTCTGTGGAGAGTCAAGAACCTGATCGTGCATCCCACGAGTCAGCCAAAGAAGGATCGTCGCCGTCTGAATCACCTGCGCGCAGTCCCCTCTCGTCTGAACCAGTGCCAAGCGCAGAATCGTCACTGCCTGCACAGAGCTTCGAGTTGTCTCCAGCACCTCAGAGTTCTGATCCGCCACTTGCAGCAGCGCAGAGTCCTGAACTGCCATCGTCGCCACTGAGTTCTGCGCATCTACCATCAGCAGAACACACTCCCACGCCATCGCACAAGGCTCCACAGCCTGATCCTGAATTCCCATATGGGGATTATCAAGAGTCCACGCAAGGCAGTGGAGATGCTGGAGAAGACGAAGTCTTCTCGCCTATGAGAGAAGATAGCCCTGCCGAGCCTGCACAGCAGGACGATTCTATGGAAGAAACGTTGGGGGCTTGCCTCCAACAGATCAACATTAAGAAAAAGAAGAAGAAGGCCAAGATGGGCAAGGCCAAGAAGTCCAAAAAGCTGAAGAAGAAGAAAGCCAAACGAGTGCCTTCAGCAGACGAGGAGAGTGCTGAGCCTTCGCTCAAACGCCTCAAGGTGGAGGCTGCTGCATCATCCAAACCAGCCGATAAGGGGAAGGCTAAACTCTACCCTGAAGATGAACCTCCGTCAGTGAGGTATGTCTCATCTGATGCTGAATCCAGGGGTGTTGAGCTGAGGAAAAGGGACCTGTTGCACGAGAAGGGGTTCCTTGATCGACTTGCTGACCTGCCGCAGTTCTTGCGCGCAGGGGTGATCAACCATGGCTGGGAGGAATTCTGCAGACCTCCCAATCCAGCCTACTCGAGCATGGTGTACGATTTCTACGGCAATGTGCTCAGCCCTGAGGATGGCCTATCTGTGGTCAGAGGGGTGGAAGTTGATTTCTCAGCCAAGGCCATCAATGAAGCCTTTGGTCTCAGGGGCCAAGCGCACACAGATTATGCACGGATAGTAGATGAGCCGACCGAGGCTGTGCTAGAAGAGGCCCTTCGCACAATTGGCCAGCCTGAAGCCTCCTGGACGGTGTCACGCAATGGGCGGCACACTCTCATGAGTGCCAACCTCACGGCTAAGGCAGCTGTGTGGTTTTCATTCGTCAGACGAAGACTCTCCCAGTAACTCATGAGACTACAATTAACCAGAGTCGTTCGCTGCTGGTTTATGCTATAATGAGAGGTCTCACGATCAACGTGGGAGAAGTCATCACTGCTGCCATAGCTGAGTGTGCTAAAAAGGGTAAGGGACCATTATTTTTCCCCAACACTATAACAAAGTTGTGTTTGCTTGCAGGAGTTCCCACCGAGCGCTTGGAGCAGCAGCTGCCTTACACAGGCCATTTGGAGTTGCCTGCACACCTAAGGCTGAGAAGAAAGGGCAACATGGAATTTGAGTTGGATAGGCTGGCTGCTGAACAGTCCCTATCCATAGCCTGCTTGATGGACATGCAGAGGAGAATGGCTCAATGGGCCAACTATGCGCAGGCGAGGGACAGAGAAGTTGCAGACCAGTTGGGGTGCATCTTCCCAGACTTCCCCACCAACCTCCTAACTCCATGGGTGCCCCCACGACCAAGGCAACCAGATGAGGATGATGAGAATTGAGTGCTGGTTTGAAGAGCACTAGAGGGAGTATTACTGATCCCTTAAGAAACAAAAGACAATTTTCCTGCTTTTTGATAGAATCATGTATAGTATGCTGTTTTGTATTCAATTTTTGATCTGTTTTTAATGTTTAGTTTTATATTTTTTCTTTTGCTTAGTCTAGTCTGATGTTAGCTGTTTAGGTAGGATAGTTTAGTTTTATTTTTAGGATGCATGAGTAACAGGAAAAAACATGCTAGGGGCCTGAATCAATGTTAAATCTGCCCAGATTGAATTGCGAAATAATTGCGGTTCCCGCAATTTTTGTGACTGATTGCATGTTTTGGACTGTCTGTTTAGTTAGGCTGTGATCTGTTAAATTCTATCTTTTGCTGCTAGCATGACTACCTTATATAGCTGATCTTGAAGCATGCTGGATGAGTGTCATAGGACACCCTTTGATAGTTTAAATTTGCCTCTAAATAGTGCTCAGTATGCAGAAACCATAAGTCCTTAAAACTTTCTGTTATGTTCAAATTTTCTGCTGCTGGGATAATTGCTTTTAGAATGTTTTGCCTATGCCTAGGATTTTTAGATTCTCTTTGTTTTGCTTTAGACTAGATGCTTCTAGGACAAGTTTGGGGGTGTGCCACCTCAAACACTCATTGGGGACAATGAGTAGTTGAAGTTTGGGGGAGGCCACCCTAGGCCTAGGAACATTCCTCTCTTCCTTAAGACATAAGCATTCTTCTTCTCCTAAAAAAAAAAAAAAAAAAATAGAAAAAGTGAAAAAATAGAATAAAGAGGGGAGTCTTTCTCAAGTTGCTAAGTAATCAGTGCCAAGGGTGTAAACCACAAGTGGCATTGCATCAAAAGGCAAACCAAGGGAAGACTCCACCTAAGTAAAAAAGGAAAAAGGGAGAAATAGGGAAGAAGAATGTATGCTTGGGAGTTATAATCTTGTGGCTTAGATGTCCTATGTAAAAAGAACTCTGATCCTTAATGAGCTAAGCACAAGGTTGTAGCTTTTAGGTTTGTCTAGGGAGATGAATGTATATCCAATGTAGTGATGCCAGGGCTTAGGTTGTTCTCTAAAAGTACTACTGTCACTGTTAATACTAAGACTGGCATGACTCTAAGGAATCCTAGACACATTAAAAATAAGCTAGAAGCATGTACTGAGTCTGGAGTAAAGCTTGGTAGAATTTGAAACCTTAGGGATAGTGGCATGATATCACAAAAGTAGGTAGATCAGTAGTAGGGGGTTAGCAAAAGCAGTGGGTATAGTAGGCAGGTGAAGTCAGAAGAAGCTAGACAAGAGGTTAGTTCTAAACTTAGAAGTGTGTCACAGGACAGCATTGCTATAGACAAGAATATAAGGGAGTTAGTGAGTAGGTAAAGAAGAAGAAACAGCAGCCTAAGTAAGTCCTTAGTATGCTTGAGGACAAGCAAAGCCTTAAGTTTGGGGGTGTGTTAAGTCTCTGAAAGTGACTTATCTAGGACCCATTTAGCTTAGGAAGATGTACACTTTTAGGTGTTTTTGATAGCATTTAGCCTAAACCTATGCTTTAATATGAGAATTAGAAGAAGGTAGCTAATTTAGGACTTATGCACAATAGGTAGAAAAAGGGTTGAAAACCGAAGGAAAAGAATGAATTGCGAAAACATTGCGGTGACCGCAATTATTCAAGTTAAAACCGTAAGTTGGCTGATCTTTTTCTGTTTAGATCCGACTTTTCAGGGATTCGTTCTTTCTCCTCCATCCATTCTGATATATGACGTTGAAGATTGATGGTTCTCCTTGGCCCAAACGCACCTGCAAACTACTATAAAAGGGGGTCAAAGTCGGAGGTTCAGTCATCACTCGAAGCGCAGAAGTCTTCTCGCAGTCCACCATTTCCATCTGTTTTCCTTTGCCGTCTGTTGGAGTGAGAGTCTAAGCTTTTGGAACCGATAATCTGATAGGAAGGAGAGGAGATTCTTCTTCTCTCTCGATTGGATTCATCCAAGCACGGCTGACTTTTCATCACCATCATTCAAGGCGACTGCCACGGAGTTTTCTAGCAAACCTTTACTGTTTTTCTGCTCTGTTCTTCTCATTTCCATTTCTGATCACTGTTGTTCTTAGTTTAGCATTTCAATTACTGCATTTCGTTGTTGTCTGTCTTGAATTCATTTCTTTTAGATCTTCCCTTTGTCATTCAAACACTTAAAGTAATCGAAGTGTACTTCTGCATTTTACAGTTTCCATCTGTTTCTGCTACGGCTTTGGCTTGCTGTTTTAAGTACATTTATCTTCTAAGCATGTCTGTTTTATCTACCATTTCTGTTCTCTACATATCCATGAGTAACTAAAATCACTTAGGGGCATGCTAATGACAGAACTATAGGCTAAAAAACGTGAGTCAAGTAGGCAGATTAACACTCGAACATTGATTGTATGTAAGCTTCATCCCACGGGCAATTTCGATTGGCCATCCATTTTGTCCAAAGAACTCCTAACCTCTGGAAGGAGTAAGAGTTCAGAGTCATATAATCATGCTAGCCTTTCATGGTAATCAGGAAACGGCCTAGGAATAGGCGTTTCCCTAGTACAAACTAAACACTCCTGTTTTAACAAGGTGCTTAAGACCTTACTTTGAAGTCGAGTAAACTTGAGTCTCTAATGCATGGAATCGGACGATACTTGAGATAGAGTGAGTTTGATGTATAGAGAGTTGATCCAAAGCTTGATAATCGTAATAAACTGCCTATAGGATAGTCATTAGTAGCCCTTAATTCACCCTTTTAGTCAGTTTCGCTGCCATTTAATTGCGGATTAATTGCGGTTCTCGCAATTCTTCTAAATTGCATTCTGTGTAGCTGTTTTCTTCTTCGTTTATTGATTCCATCTCTTGTTCTTTGAGCCTGATTTTAACTTTAATTTGTTTATGGTATATTCCTTTACACATCCAGTAAAACTTAGATAATTAAAAACCAATTTTACCCCATCAAATTCATCCCATCTTTCTTAACAAATACACTTCGCGAATAGCTAAAAATGAGTCTCTGTGGAAAAAACGAATGAAATATACTTACTACTTGCTGTGAGACCATGTATGCTTGCATGTTCTAAGTGCTCTCTCTACCCTTTTGCATATTTATCTTTACACATTGAGCACGCAACAGCAGACAAGGAGGTCCCCATCCTGCTAGGCAGACCATTTCTAGCCACAGGTAGGGCACTTATAGACGTCCAAAAAGGTGAGCTCACTATGAGAGTTCATGATGAAGAGGTGAAGTTTAGCGTATATAAAGCTTTAAGGTACCCCTCTGACCTTGAATCTTGTGCTAGCATGGACGTAGTAGACTCCTTGATGGAGGAACAATTAGAGCATGTATTATTAACTAAGCATGCTAACGAATATGTACAATTAGATATAGCTGACTTGAATGTATCTGACATAATGGATATGCCTGTAGATAAACCACAACATGTATGTATGAATATAGATTTAACTGATAGATCTGTGAATCCTTTAAAGCCCTCCATTGAGCATCCACCTGTTTTAGAACTGAAACCACTACCTACTCACCTCAAGTATGCATATTTAGGAAGTAATGAAACTCTGCCTGTTATCATTTCGTCTACATTAAGTGAAAAGCATGAGGTTGAACTGATTTTTCTGCTTAAGCAACATAGGAAGGCTATAGCATGGACTATTGCTGATATTCGAGGCATTAGCCCTTCTTATTGCATGCACAAAATTATACTAGAGGAAGAGCACACACCTAGGGTAGATCACCAGCGTAGGCTAAACCCCTCTATGAAAGAGGTAGTAAAGAAGGAAATAATAAAATGGTTAGATGCAGGAGTGATCTTCCCAATAGCTAGTAGCCAGTGGGTGAGCCCCATCCAATGTGTACCTAAAAAGGGGGGAATAACTGTGGTAGTCAATGAGAACAACGAACTGATTCCAACAAGGACTGTCACAGGGTGGAGAGTGTGTATGGATTACAGGAAATTAAATAAAGAAACTAAAAAAGACCATTTTCCTCTTCCGTTCATTGACCAGATGTTAGACAGAATAGCTGGTAGAGCCTACTATTGTTTCTTAGATGGCTATTCAGGCTATAATCAAATAACTATAGACCCTAAGGATCAAGAGAAGACCACCTTTACTTGCCCTTTTGGAACCTTTGCCTTTCGCAGAATGCCTTTTGGCTTATGCAATGCACCGGCAACTTTCCAAAGGTGCATGATGGCAATCTTCTCTGAGTTGGATGAGTCCATGATAGAAATATTCATGGATGACTTCTCAGTCTTTGGGGACTCATTTTCAAACTGTCTAGAAAACCTAGGACAAGTCCTGGCTAGGTGTGAGGAGACCAACCTAGTCTTAAATTGGGAAAAATGCCATTTTATGGTGGATGAGGGGATTGTCTTAGGACATAGAGTGTCGAGGGCAGGAGTCGAAGTTGACCGAGCCAAAATTGAGATCATAGAGAAGTTGGTAGAGCCCCAGAATGTCAAAGCCATTAGAAGCTTCTTAGGGCATGCTGGCTTCTACAGAAGGTTCATTAAGGACTTTTCTAAGATAGCCAAGCCTCTGTGTGAGCTATTAGAGCTAAATAGGCCCTTCATCTTCTCTAAGGAATGTGTAGTAGCTTGGACCACCCTTAAGAAAGCACTAGTCACAGCCCCTATCATAGTAGGACCAAATTGGGATCTGCCCTTTGAGATGTTATGTGATGCCAGTGACTATGTTGTAGGAGTGATGTTAGGCCAGAAGATTGACAAGCTAACACACCCTGTCTATTATGCTAGTAAGACCTTGAATGAGGCTCAATGTAATTATACAACTACTGAGAAAGAGATGCTTGCTGTAGTGTTTGCTTGCGAAAAATTTAGAAACTATATTGTAGGCACTAGGACAATTGTATATACTGACCATTCTGCCTTGAAATATCTTATGAGGAAGGCTGATGCAAAGCCTAGGTTGATTAGATGGGTGTTATTGCTGCAGGAATTTGATTTGGACATTCGGGACAAGAAAGGATGTGAAAACGTGGTTGCAGATCACCTGTCTCGATTGCAGCACAATTGCGACAAAATTGCGGACCCCGCAATTTCTGATGCTTTTATTGATGAACATGTCTTTGCTTTGACTCATCGTGATAACGATGAGGAACCTTGGTTTGCTGACATTGCTAACTTCCGTGCATCACAGGTATTACCAGTGTTCAAGGGAGGACAAGAGAAGAAGAGGTTCCTTCATGAAGCAAGGAAATTCATCTGGGATGACCCCACACTTAATAGAACCTGTGCTGATGGCTTGCTAAGGAAGTGTGTTTCAGCTGCTGAAGCGAAGTCTGTGCTGCAGCACTGTCACACATCTCCTTATGGTGGACACTTTGGTGGCCAAAGAACAGCTGCAAAGGTATTTCAGAGTGGCTATTATTGGCCAACGATCTTCAAAGATGCCCACAACTATGCCCACAGCTGTGATGAATGCCAAAGAACAGGTAACCTCAGTCGAAAGGATGAGATGCCCCTCACCTACATCTTAGAGTTAGAGCTCTTTGATGTATGGGGCATTGACTTCATGGGGCCATTCCCCCCATCATCAGGTAACCTCTACATATTAGTGGCAGTGGATTATGTGTCCAAGTGGGTAGAGGCCAAAGCATGTCCTAATAATGATGCTAAAACAGTCACCAACTTCTTGCATAGGCACATTTTTACTAGGTTTGGGACACCTCGTGCTATCATTAGTGATGAGGGGTCACATTTCATTAACAAGGCTATGGAAAAAGTATTGGCTAAGTATAACATTAGACATAGAGTAGCCACTCCCTATCACCCACACTCAAATGGCCAAGCTGAAATCTCAAATAGGGAAATTAAGAACATCCTAGAAAAAGTAGTCAAACCTAATAGGAAAGACTGGTCCTTCAAGCTTGAGGATGCACTTTGGGCTTATAGGACAGCATATAAGACACCTCTAGGAATGTCCCCTTATAGGCTGGTATATGGCAAGGCTTGTCACTTACCACTTGAGTTAGAAAACAAAGCATTTTGGGCCATGAAGGAATTAAATTTTTGTGTAAAAGATGCGGGGACACTGAGGTCTTTGCAATTACATGAGCTTGATGAGCTTAGGCATATGGCCTATGAAAATGCTAAGATGTACAAGGAAAAAACCAAGATTTGGCACGATAGTAGACTTAGAGTTAAGGACTTTAAGAAGGGTCAACTTGTATTGTTGTTTAACTCACGGTTGAAACTATTTCCAGGGAAACTTAAGTCTAGATGGTCGGGTCCATTTGTCATTACTAATGTGTTTGTTCATGGTGCCATAGAGATAAAAAACTTGCAGCAAGGCCAACCATTTATGGTCAATGGGGCGAGGTTGAAGCATTACTATGAGGAAGGAGATGTGAAGACTCTCTCGGCCTTCCTCTTGACTGAAGCGTGACAATGAGAACGAGAGAGGACGAGTGGTTACTGTGCTCGTCAACATAAGGCTCATGCCTTAGTTTATTTTTTGCGATTTTCCGGTTGTCATTTGTGTGTTTTGTTGTGTGATTTTACTTACGTATTTGATATTGTTTTTATTTCTTTTTGTAGGGAATCGAAAAAGGGAATCAAGGAGAGTAATCCCAGCTTTAAAAATCAAAAAACGATCGAGCCAAATAAAAGATACGGACGAGCAAAGTTTGAGATTTTGATGAAAAAATATCCCTAGAATTGCGCTGGAATTGCAGGATCCGCAAAATAGAGCCGTTGGGATTTAGCCGTTGCCTTTATATCCGTTAGAAGGCGCTCGATCGATACGATTCTCTCATTCTCTGATTTCCAAGAAAACTGAGATTCTCTTCATCTTTGATCCTTCTCTCCAAACCTCCAAGATTCGACAATGGTGTCCACAAGGGCTGAAAGATCCGCAGCCAAGAAGCAGGCCGATGATGCAGCTGAAGCGGCTGCGAGGGAAGCACTTCTGACCCTTGCAGATGCTGGGGCTGTACGCGCCGGACCTCTTCCCAAGCTTCCGATCCGTAGGAAGAAGTGGAGGGTTGTCACTGAGATCCCTGCTGGACCTTCTGAACCAGCGGGCACGCCCAAGAAACGCCGGTGGAGTGTCGAGACGGCCGCCGAACCAAGCAAAGCCAAGACTCCCTCTGTGGAGAGTCAAGAAACGGATCGTGCGTCCCACGAGTCGCCAAAGAAGAGTTCGTCGCCGTCTGCCTCACCTGCGCACAACCCTTCATCATCTGAACCAGTGCACAGCCCGGAGCTTTCATCGTCACCGCCTGCACAGAGCCCTGCGACGCCGTCTTCACCACTGAATTCCGTGCAGACGCCTACAGCAGAGCAGAGTGCCACACCTTCGCACACGCCTCCACAGCCTGATCCTGAATTCCCCTATGGGGAGTACCAGGAATCCACTCAGGGCAGTGGGGAAGGTGGTGAAGACGAGGTCTTCTCGCCTGCAAGGGAAGCTAGTGCCGAGAGTCCTGCACGGCAGGATGATTCCATGGAAGAGACGTTGGGGGCATGCCTCCAGCAGATCAATATCAAGGCTAAGCTCAAGAAGAGGAAGAAGGCCAAGATTGTCAAGGCCAAGCGATCCAAGAAACTGAAGAAGAAGAAGGCCAAGAGGGTGCCTTCAGCAGACAAAGAGAGCACTGAGCCTTCGCTCAAACGACTCAAGGTTGAGGCTGCCGAGTCAGCCAAGCCAGCAGATAAGGGGAAGGCCAAACTCTACCCTGAAGACGAACCTCAGTCAGTGAGGTATGTTTCATCTGACGCTGAATCCAGGGGCGTTGAGTTAAGGAAGAGGGAGTTGCTGCACGAGAAAGGCTTCCTCGACCGACCTGCTGACCTGCCGCAGTTCTTGCGCGCAGGAGTGATCAACCATGGCTGGGAGGAATTCTGCAGACCGCCCAATCCAGCCTACACGAGCATGGTGTATGATTTCTACGCCAATGTGCTCAGCCCTGAGGATGGCCTGTCTGTGGTCAGAGGGGTAGAGGTGGATTTCTCAGCCAAGGCCATCAACGAAGCCTATGGTCTCAAAGGCCAAACACATACAGATTATGCACGGATCGTTGATGAGCCTACTGAGGCAGTGCTGGAAGAGGCCATTCGCACCATTGGCCAGCCTGAAGCTTCCTGGACCGTGTCACGCAATGGGAGGCACACTCTCATGAGTGCCAACCTCACGGCTAAGGCAGCTGTTTGGTTTTCGTTCGTGCGAAGGAGATTGTCCCCTGTGACTCACGAGACTACAATCAACCAGAGCCGATCGCTGCTGGTGTATGCGATAATGAGAGGTCTCACGATCAATGTAGGAGAAGTCATCACTGCGGCCATTGCTGAATGCGCCAAGAAAGGTAAGGGACCACTGTTTTTCCCTAATACCATAACCAAGCTATGTTTGCTTGCAGGAGTCCCCACCGAGCGCCTGGAGCAGCAGATGGCCTACACGGGCCACTTGGAGCTGCCTGCTAACCTGAGGCTGAGAAGGAAGGGGAATATGGAGTTTGAACTGGATAGGCTGGCTGCTGAACAGTCCCTATCCATGGCCTGCCTGATGGATATGCAGAGGAGAATGGCTCAATGGGCCACTTATGCGCAGGCGAGGGACAAGGAAGTTGCAGACCAACTGGGGTGCATCTTCCCTGACTTCCCCACAAATCTCCTGACTCCATGGGTGCCCCCACGACCACGGCAACCAGATGAGGATGAAGGAGTTTAAGTGCTGGTTTGAAGTGCACTAAAGGGAGTATTGTTGTTCCCTTAGAAAAAAAAACAATTTTCTGCTTTCTGATAGGACCATGTGAATTATGCTGTTGTTGGTTCAATTTTGATCTGTTTTAGATGTTTAGTTTTATGTTTTTCCTTTTGCTTAGTATAGTCTGATGTTAGCTGACTAGGTAGGATAGTTTAGTTTTATTTTTAGGAAGCTTGAGTGACTGGAAAAAGCATGCTTAGGGGCCTTAATCAATGTTATATCTGCCCTGATCTAATTGCGAAATAATTGCGGTACCCGCAATTTTCATGACTAAAAGCATGTTTTGGACTGTCTGTTTAGCTAGGCTGTGATCTGTTTAAATTCTATCTTTTCCTGCTAACATGACTGCCTTATATAGCTTATCTAAATGCATGCTGGATGAGTGTCATAGGACACCCTTTGATAGTTTAAATCGACCTCTAAAAAGCTCAGCATGCACAGCTTTGAGCCCTTAACCGTCTGTTTTTTTTTAATTACTGCTGCTGTGATATTTTCTTTTAAATGTTCTGTCTATACCTAGGGCTTTTAGATTCTCTTTGTTTTACTTTAGACTAGATGCTTTTAGGACAAGTTTGGGGGTGTGCCACCTCAGACACTCATTGGGGACAATGAGTAGTTGAAGCTTGGGGGAGGCCACCCTAGGCCTAGGAACATTCCTCTCTCCCTTAGAAACATAAGCATTCTTCTTCTCCCTTACAAAAAATGATGAACTGAAAAAAAAATGAAAAATAGAATAAAGAGGGGGGTCTCTCTTAGGTTGCTAAGTAATCAGTGCCAAGTGTGTGACCCACAAGTGGCATTGCATCAAAAGGCAACCAAAGGAGAGGCCCCACCTAAGTAAGAAAAAGGGAAAAGAAAAGGGAAGAAGAATGTATACCTAGGAGTTATAACTTTGTGGCTTAGATGTCCTATTTAAAAAGAACTCTGATCCTCAATTAGCTAAGCACAAAGTTGTAACTCGTAGGGTTGTTTAGGGAGATGAGTGTTTATCCAATGTAGTGATGCCAGGGTTTAGGTTGTTCTTTAAAAGTACTACTGTCACCGTTAATACTAAGACTGGCATGACTCTAAGGAATCCTAGACAAATTAAGAATAAAACTAGAAGCATGTACTGAGTCTGAGGTAAAGCTAGGCAGAATTTGAAACCTTAGGGATAGTGGCATGATATGACAAAAGCAAATAGATCAGTTGTAGGAAGTTAATAAAAGCAGGTGAGTGTTAGGCAGGCGAAGTCAGAAGAAGCTAGATAAGAGGGTAGTTTTAAACTGAGAAGTGTGTCACAGGACAGCAGTGCTATAGATAGGGATATAGGGGAGTCAGTAGGTGGTTAAAGAAGGTGAAACAGCAGCCTAGGGAAGTCCTTAGTATGCTTGAGGACAAGCAAAGCCTTAAGTTTGGGGGTGTGTTAAGTCTCTGAAAGTGACTTATTTAGGACCCATTTAGCTTAAGAAGATGTGCACTTTTAGGTGTTTTTGATAGCATTTGGCCTAGACCTATGCTTAAATATGAAAATGAGAAGAAGGTAGCTAAATTAGGACTTATGCACAATAGGAAAGAAAAGGGTTCAAAACCGAAGGAAAAGAATGAAAAAACTGCATTGCGACAGCATTGCGAAAACATTGCTGAGGCCGCAATTATTCAAGTGAAAACCGTAAGTTGACTGATCCTTTTCTGTTAATTTCCGTAATTTCAGGGATTCATTCTTTCTCCTCCATCCATTCTGATATATGACGTTGAAGATTGATGGTTCTCCTTGGCCCAAACGCACCTGCAAACTACTATAAAAGGGGGCCAAAGTCGGAGGTTCAGTCATCATCCGAAAGCGGAGAAGCCTTCTCACAGTCCACTTTTTCTCCCTGTTTTCCTTTGCCGTCTGTTGGAGTGAGAGTCTCAGCTGTTGGAATCGATAATCTGATAGGAAGGAGAGGAGATTCTTCTTCTCTCTCGATTGGATTCATCCAAGCAAGGCTGACCTTTCATCCCCTTCATTCGAGGCGACTGCAACGAAGCTTTCAAGCGCCATTTTACTGTTTTCTGTCGTTCTTCTTCTAATTTCCAGTTTTGATCATTGTTGTTCCTAGTTTAGTGTTTTAGTTACTGCATTTCGTTGTTGTCTGTCTTTGAATTACTGCCTTTAAGTTTCTCTTTGTTCGTTCAACATTCAAAGTAATCAGAGTGCAAGTTTCATTTCACGGTTTCCTTCTTCTGCTGCTACGGTTTTGTCTTGCTGTTTTAAGTTTATTTCCCTTCTAAGCATGTCTGTTTCATCTTACATTTCTGTTCTCTATATATCCATGAGTAGCTAAGTCACTTAGGGGCATGCTAATGACAGAACTATAGGCTAAAAAACGTGAACCAAGCATGTAGGATCGCCTTCGAAACATTGATTGTATGTAAGCTTCATCCCACGGGCAATTTCGATTGGCCATCCATTTTGTCCAAAGAACTCCTAACCTCTGGAAGGAGTAAGAGTTCAGAGTCATATAATCATGCTAGCCTTTCATGGTAATCAGGAAACGGCCTAGGAATAGGCGTTTCCCTAGTACAAACTAAACACTTCTGTTTTAACAAGATGATTAAGACCTTACTTTGAAGTCGAGTAAACTTAGGAATCTAAAGCATGGAATCGGACGATACATGAGATAGAGTGAGTTTGATGCATAGAGAGTAGATCCAGTGCTTGAGAATCGTATAATAATGCCTATAGGATAGTCATTAGTAGCCCTTAACTCACCCAATTACACACTTTCGCTGCTGTTTAATTGCGGAAACAGTGCGGTCCCCGCAATTCTGCTAAATTTTCATTCTGTTTAGCTGTTTTCTTCTTCGTTTATCAATTCCATCTCTTGTCCTTTGAGTCTAATTTCAACTTGCATTTGTTTATGTTATATTCCTTTACACATTCAGCAAAAAGTAGATAATTAAAAACCAACTTTACCCCATCAAATCCACCCCATCTTTCTTAACAAATACACTTCGCGAATAGCTAAACATAAGTCTCTGTGGAAAAAACGAATGAAATATACTTACTACTTGCTGTGAGACCATGTATGCTTGCATGTTCTGAGTGCTCTCTCTACTTTCTTGCTTATTTATCTTACACATTGAGCACGCAACAGTTAGCACGACCCCTTTCAAGTTTTCCTCAAAAGGAAAGGAAAACAAGACAGAAAGAAGAAATGACGGAGGCGAGAAACGTCGCCTTACTTTAAAAGAAAAACAAGAAAAAGTCTACCCGTTTCCAGACTCTGACATTCCTGACATGTTAGAGCAACTACTGGAAACAAGACAAATAGAGTTTCCCGAGTGTAGGCGCCCGGAAGAAATGGAGAAAGTCGATGATCCCAACTATTGTATGTATCATCGAGTTATCAGCCACCCAGTAGAGAAATATTTTGTCCTAAAAGAGTTCATTCTAAAGTTAGCTAAGGAGGGAAAAATTGAGCTAGACCTTGATGAAATAGCTCAATCAAACCACGTTGCCGTAACTATGAACTTCGACGCTCAATTATCTCCGACGTCATTTGAGAAGCAAAAGGAAAGTCTGATCCAGGTTTGGACCTTCGAACCAATAATTGTTCGGTTCGGACATGAAACCCTAAAGTAAATTTCTTAGGTAAAACCTGAGGTCGTCGGAAATGAGGATAAAGGTTGGATCGTCGTGGCTCGTCAGAAAATACGACGACAAAGACTCGTCCAGAAAGAAGATTGCATATTTCGAAATGATAAATGAAACAATAAGCTTTCAAAGAAGAAAGGAAGAAGCAATTCGAGGAAGCCTAAACATGAGAGAGGAGGAAATAAATATCGTCCTCAACCTCGACAACCAGTGACTTTAAAAGAATTCTTCTGTAGAAGTTTCCTTCTCATCAAGAATGAAGAAGAAAGTTTTGCAACTTCATGCTACATCAACGCAAAAGAAGTCAACGACTCAAAAGAAGTCGACCAAAGAACTTCTGTCTTCAATCGCATCAAGCCTTCAACTACTCGAACTTCGGTCTTCCAAAGGATGAGTATGGCCGCGACAAAAGAAGAAAATCCCTGTCTAACTTCTACCTCCATTCGAACTTCAGCTTTCCAAAGGTTAAGTGTTTCTATATCAAAGAAAGACGGACCTTCAACATCTGTTTTTTATCGCCTCAAATTGACAAGTGATCAACAACAAGGAAAGATGAAGACTGTAGGGGCAAGACTCTTCGATGAAGAAAGTAGCGACAAGAAGATTCACAGTCGTGATCCTTCACGCATGAAGAGGAAATTTTCTGTCCACATAAATACAGAGGGTTCCTTGAAGGTGAAGAAAAATCTCATCATTCTAACCAATCCTACAAGCGAAGGATTTGATCAAGACCTTGATGAAGATAAAAACACTTGAAATGTAACTACTCCTTAACGTAAGAGTCTAAACTACATGTTGTTCCTGGCCCGCACGAGCTTAAAAGGTGAACGACCTGAGTAAAAAAAAAAATATATATATTCATTCCATCTGAACTACGTTATGACTTGATCCCTTTCATCTAAGGGTACGTAGGCAACTTAAAGAAAAAAAATATATATACTTTAAGTTCAGTCACAATAAAAAAAAAAAAGGATTACATTCCATTCGAACTACGTTATGACTTGATCCCTTTCATCCAAGGGTACGTAGGCAACTTAAAGACAAAAAAAAAGACTTTAAGTTCAGTCACGACAATATAAATTTTTTTTATATATATTCGTTCCATTCGAACTACGTTATGACCCGATCTCTTACTTTCAAGGGCACGTAGACAACAAAAAAAAACTTAAGTTCAGTAAAATAATAAAGGAAAATTATTATTCCAAAATGAATGAGGCAAGCCAAATGCTCATAAAAAAAATAGGAACTTCATTTACACGAGAGGAATCTAGAAGAAGATACATGGACAAAGTAAAAAAAAAAAAAATACATATATATGCGTAAATCAAGGCGCCCACTGAAACTCTTTCAGCTCCGCGCGCGAACTCTCTAGAAGCTCGCGAACTGCAGCAACGGCTCGAGCATCGACCTCATCAATAACGGGGGCACATTCGAGGACACTAATCTCTTCGCGTACACGCGAGACTTCAAGTGTCCCACGACTCAAGACTTGCTCCTGAGTGGAGACAAAAGTGGAAAGCCTCTCAAGCTCGACCTTCACATCTTTTAGCTTCGTTTCCGTCTTTGTAACCTCTGAAAGGGATCGTTCCAGATAAAGCTTCTTTTCTTCTAGTTGACAATCCCTATTGTTGAAGGTTAGGTGGGTGGAAATTGAAAATTGCATCTGGTTGTAGTCTTCCACCCTCTTATAGTAGTCTTCTACAAATTATTGTAGGGGTGTCAGGTTGTTTGCCCGAGTGTCCGAGATGCCTTTAAAAATCTCACGCATCTCTGGCTCAAGTTTGGGAACATCCTCAAAAGGGGTACGCGCCAGTTTCTCTCGCAGGCTTTGCCACATAGACATGGCCGCATTTCATTGAAGGTTGGATACTATATTATCAGCACAATAAAGAGAAGTTTCAGGAGCTTGCGAAACTACATTTAATGGAACACGTTGAGGACGCTCCTTGATAGTAAGTAGAGGCAAATTTGTGCTTCGCTCTTCCAGTACTGGGGCATGAGAGCTCCCAGGTCGCTTATCAATAGAAACCGAATCCTCCGAACTCTCCGACGATTGGTCGCTAAGTTGCTCTCCCTCGGCTTGAATGTAGTCATCCAAGTGAAGCTGTAACAATAGGAGAATTTCAAATAAGTTATTAGCTAATATATATATATATATATATATAAATAAAAAAAGGGAGAAATCTACTGAACTAAGGCTCCGACATTATTAGGAATTTCACAAGCGGTAGGAACGTTGACGAAGAATCCGTCACCGAGATTAGGGGTCTGTTTGGGCCTCTTATCCTTCCTCCAATAGACGTCTCTATCGTTGCTTTGACTATCTTCAGCTTGGTCTGAGGCGCTGCATGACGGTTTATCTTTGAGCAAGTGAATTTTTTTTCCTCCAAGGATAACTTTGACCTTCCTAGGTTTTGAACGATCTGAGAGAGGAAGAGCGCTGTCAATAAGTTTATCCACACCTTTTCTCAAATAATCATCATGCTTGATCGACCACCAATTTCTGTAATACGAAGTGACATGGTCTTGAGGATTCAACATAAGAGCTGGGAGAAACACCTCCCACCCTACGTCGGCGCAAATACAAACTCGCCAATGATGTAAAATGTTACACAAATTGACTGAAGAAGAAGCTTCCCCTATATCATTTGGCACGTCTTGGTAGAACCCAAACTGACGACCAAATAGATATGGACTGTATGATTCGATGACAAACGATTCTCCACATCGCGCTGATAGATAGCACGATCGGAGACTCGAAAAGTATGAAGAGTCTTCAGAGTCGTTGATGGTTTCATTCTTTAAGATTTCATGTTTATTCATATTTTGGAGATTCACGTGCCATGCTATCGATGCGCCCTCATGGATCAGTTCATGAGCTTCGAATTTATCTAGATATCTAGCCACACCTTCGCCGAAAAATTCAACCATCGCTGGACCTTGGACCTCCTTAGGGGTTTTATGATGGGTATTAAAATAATGAGCTAACCAACCAATAATGTAGTGCACCGGGAGACAAGTTTCCATAGGGCCGACCGAATTAGAAGCCATTGAGATGTTGCCTAACCCGTGGTAAAGGTTAGCTAAGACAGGAATGGCAAAACTAAAAGTTTCTCCTTCAGCCATCAGACAAGCAATTTTGAAAACGCCTGGGCGGAATGTGGTGAGCACTAGCCTGAGGAAATACAAAGGCGCGGAGCCAGCAACATAAAAAGGCGGCCAAATATGTTTTATCCTTCCATCCTTCTTCAATATTGAGACTATGGAACATGTTGTGCTCATCGTCTGACCATTCACGATATTTAACTTTCGTGCCGTCGGGGTTATGGGTCACGCCGGAGCGAGAAGTAGCCTTAGAAGCAGTTCTCTTCTCTGACCTCCGCGCCGGGATTTTGCCATATCGTTGGGCACCCTTAAACCATAGTGAAATCCAATCACTAATGGCAACATGCAAATGATCTGTCTTTTTAGCAGTTAGTATATAATACGCGCGAAATAAATCCTCGCAACTTTTTGGGAGATGTCTACCATTCCGCCCCGATCTAGTCAACTCTTTAAGTCACGGAATGACTTCCTCGTAAAACTGACCCTCTATAGGAAGACCCCCAAATTTAAGGGCGTGTCAATCTGTTCACACGAGATTTCGAACGAAGGATGAAAATTCGACACGTGTAAATGAAATTTGAATTTGTATTGGTATTATATGTATCTGTATCAGTGCGTAGTGGATTACAATCTCTAATGTTTTTCCTCTGATTCTTTCTCTCTCAAATGTAAATGTATCTCGAGGGCTTTGCAGCTTGTTCTCGATGTTGGGTTTGTTTCGAGGGCTTTGCATCTTGTTCCCGATGTTGGATTTGTTCCGAGGGCTTTGCAGCTTGTTCTCGATGTTGAATCTTCAGCTTCGCTTAGCGGTGAAGTCTTCAAGTGTTTGATCTTCAAGTAATGTTCAGTCTTCAGGATTCAGAGAGTCTTCGTTGCTTGTGAATTCTCTCTGAGTTCTTAAGAGAAGAAATTTTCTCAACCTTCAAAATGAAGAATGAGCTCTCTATTTATAGAGTTTCTCATGGGCCTAATGGGCTTGGGCTTGGATCCAATGGGCTTGGGTCCATTGAGCTTTGGGCCAAATTGCCATTTAAATAGCTTTCTGGCCCGATTCGATTTCGAGCCCAATTGAGCTATGACTGAATTTGCTCAGTTAAGTTTATTCGATCCGCCGGCCATGATGAAGACACGTGGCGACCACTGATTGGCCGAAATTTCTCGGTCAACAAATGCCCCCTTTTTCGAGAGTTATGCACATGTACGTGTGGGTGAGTCTCGAAAAAGTTAAATTTTGAAATCGAAATGTAGGACACCCCTAATTTCGAATCCGCCTCGACATATCAATTTTATCGAAATATGAAATTTGGTTCATAAATCAATTATTTTGATTGATACATCTTTTTATGCCAATTGACCAAAAAAATATGAATTGGGCTCACAATTTTGATATTTCTTATTTGGCAGAAGCTTGACTTGAACTTTAGTAGATTTTTGTGTTCTACTTTAATTCTATTTTGGATGTAGAGTAGAGTTTTGCGTCTGCCCAATTGAATTTTGAAAAGGGGTTTGACTTTGAATTTTTTTACTCCAATTTCGAGGTGGGATAAAATTTGGAGTATACTCAACCCATCAATTTCGGTTGTGATACTTGGATTTAGATAAATTTTGACTCTAAATCTTGCTCGGGAGTGAAATTTGGAATATGTCCTTCCTTCAAGTCCAAGTAAATTTGGTTTACGTTCTAAAATTTGTTGGAACGTGAAGTAAAATTGATGGACATTTGATGGATCTGAGGCTTGAATTTTGAGATGAAATTTGAACTCAACTTGTGCTCATGGAACGGAATTTAGAACACGCCCAAAATCTCAATTCAACGAATGGATTAAAATTCTCATCCAAGTTGAATGAAATATTAAAATATGAAGCCAAATGACAACGTTGAAGCTGGAGTGGCAAAGTGGAACTTGGACGACTTTAGCTTCCTTTTGTTCTGAGTTTGAGTCCGATTTTATACACAATTTGCACAAAAAAAATTTAACTCTTAAGTCAAGGGTATTTTAGTAACTTCACAATCACAACAAAACCCTAACTTCATATCCCTTTAGGCTTCTAAGTACCGTCTTCTTCGCTTTTCTTTTTTTTCACTTTTCTTCAAAACATCAACACACGCCGCTTGTCTTCTTCACTTTTTTTTTTTCACTTTTCTTCAAAACTTCAACCGCTTCAGCAGACGCCCAAACATCAACAAAACCGGCCTGCACGCCCAGCCTCCGCCGCCGCAACCCCTCTTGGAGTCCGCCGCACACTGCACGCCGCAACCCGTTCCACCGCAAGCCTCAGCACGCCCCGCGCAATCGCTCCGCCTCAGACGCGCGGCAGGATCCGTCGCCTCAGACCGCCGCGCGCTCGTTTGCTCCGCCACACGCCGCACGCTAGGCAAGGTGTATTTATTTTTTTTTCTTTGTTTGTTTTGTTTTTTTTTTTTTACTGAAGAATTTTTTTTTTTTTTTTTTTTATATATATTATGTATTTTTTTTAATTTATATATATATTTCTTTACAACTCTTAATATTTTTTTTTTTACAGCCGCCAATCCCCATCGTGTTCTTCTTGCGGATCGTGATTTGGGTAAAAAAATTTATTATCTTTTGATTTGGTCGTGATTTGGATTGTATTATTTGGATTATTTGGACGGTATTATTTGGATTATTTGGACGGTATTATTTGGATTATTTGGACTGTAATTTAATTTGGGTGGTTTACTGTACTTTAATTTGGTTACTAACGTACTGTATTGTAATTTGAGATTTGTAAATTGGACTTTATTTGTGATGATTTGCATATCATTCGCATGTTGCCATTAGTGATTGGATCAAATTTCCAAAGGCCCCACAAGGAGATGGAAAGGTACCCGGCCTGGGTGTGAAGAATGTTGGTTGCGGGGAAACATGCTTCACAAAAGGCTCGTACCACGTCTTTATTGCGATCGTAAGTATAGAGTGAAGCCATCACAACATCTAGCAGACAAGCACGACGAAGTATTTTCTTACTACGACCGACGACAAGCTCCAACCACTCCCAATATTGAGGGATAAAAAGGAATTCTCCAGGAATTTTTAATACAGAGCCCCAACGAGTGGTACCCTCGATAATTCGGCGTTCCAAAATTAGCTCGGGGGTCTGATTGGGATTTTGGCGGTGGAGCGCATAACCTAACTTTCATACAATAGACGGGGAACCCTGACCCAAAGGTTTTTCTGAGGACCAATTTGACAAACGACTTTGTTTTCCTAGTGACGACCACTTCTTAGAATAAGCGCCGATCTTTGGTTCTTCTACTAGGAGGCTAACTCTGTGTTTTAAAGACTGATGTTCGTCTTGTAAAAGAACGAGGTGTTTCTCTTCAGAAACGATTTGCTCCGCGAAATACACCATGATCCTACAAAATAAATTCAAAGGGTTAATAAATGCAAAACAAAGCGATAATTGTGGCGACGACATTAAATGAACGAAAAAAATATTTGATGAAGTGATTACAAAAAAAAATACAACAACAAAAAATATACAACCTTCCGAAAAAAAAACATATAACCTTCCTAAAAAAAATTGGTTTAAAGTACGAGCCTTAGCGTTTAAAAAAAGAAATAATATCATAGTGGAAACGCACCAACAAGGTCGGAGCACGTTCCCTAAGCAGGCGCGCTCATTTCACGAAGTGGAAATGCCCAAACTGACGCATCTACGAATGTGAAGTAACACCCTTAAGTCGACGCACCGATCTCACGCGGGCTGAACATGATGACGCAACGCGCCAACAAGGACGGAGTACGTTCCCTAAGCAGACGCGCTCATTTCACGTAAAGTGGAGATGCCCAAACTGGCGCATCTACAAAGGAGAAGTAACGCCCTTAAGTCGGCGCACCGATCTTACGCGGGCTGAAGATGACGACTCGGCTCACCAACAAGGACGGAGTACGTTCCCTAAATAGACGCGCTCATTTCACGTAAAGTGGAAATGCCCAAACTGGCGCATCTACAAAGGAGAAGTAACGCCCTTAAGTCGGCGCACCGATCTCACGCGGGCTGAAGATGACGACTCAGCGAACCAACAAGGACGGAGTACGTTCCCTAAGTAGACGCGCTCATTTCACGTAAAGTGGAAATGCCCAAACTGGCGCATCTACAAAGGAGAAGTAACGCCCTTAAGTCGGCGCACCGATCTCACGCGGGCTGAAGATGACGACTCGGCGCACCAACAAGGACAGAGTACGTTCCCTAAGCAGACGTGCATCTACAAAGGAGAAGTAACGTTCTTAAATTGACAGAATCTGAACATGACGACTCGGCGCACCAACAAGGACGAAGTACGTTCCCCAAGCAAACACACCGATCTCACACAAAGTAAGAATCGAAGCATCCACAAAGAAGAAGTAACGCACTTAAATCAGCATGCCGTTTTCACACGAAGTGGCGGTAAAAAATTTGGCACACCTACAAAAGAAAAAGTAGCGTCCCAACACTCACCCATGTGCTTGTTCCAAGTTAAAAATAAAAAAATGAAAAAAAAAATGAAAAAGAATAATATATATATATATATAATAAAAAAATAACGTGTATATATATATATATAATCAAACAAAATTCCAATTCCAAATTTTACAAGTTCAAAATTAGTTTAAAAAAATTACATGTAATTTCTAATTCTCAATTCCAATTTTTCGTCTAATTTCTAAATCTTAATTCCAAAGGAAGATTAATCACAAATTACAAATTAGACAAATAAAAAAAATTACTAATTTTAAAATTCCAAATTCTAAATTCCCAATTACTTGTGATTTATAAATCCCAATTAGATTTCTAAATTCCAATTTGATTTCTAAATTACAAGTTCCTAAATTAAAGTCCCACCAAATTTAATCAATTTCAAAATTCACACTCCCAAAGCATCACAATTAAAGTCCAATTTACAAATCTCAAATTACAATACAGTACGTTAGTAAAAAAATTAAAGTACAGTAAACCACCCAAATTAAATTACAGTCCAAATAATACCGTCCAAATAATCCAAATAATACCGTTCACATAATCCAAATAATACAGTCCAAATCCCGACCAAATCAAAAGATAATAATTTTTTTTACCCAAATCACGATCCGCAAAAAGAACACGATGGGGATTGACGGCTGTAAAAAATATATATATATATTAAGAGTTGTAAAAAAAAGTATAAAAAAAAATAAAAAATAAACCTTATCGTTGTCCTGCGGCGAAGTTTGTGGCGGACTCCAGATAGCGTGCGGCGGCGGAGGTGCGACGTGCGGCGGAGCAAACGAGCGCGCGACGGTCTGAGGCGACGGATCCTGCGACGCGTTTGAGGCGGAACGATTGCGCGGGGAGTGCGGAGGCTTGCGGTGGAACGGGTTGCGGGTTGCGGCGGAGGCTGGGCGTGCAGACGGGTTTTGTTGAAGTTTGGGCGTCTGCTGAAGTTTTGAAGAAAAGTGAAAAAAAAAAAAAAGTGAAGAAGACAAGTGGCGTGTGCTGAAGTTTTAAAGAAAAGTGAAAAAAAAGAAAAGTGAAGAAGACGGTACTTAGAAGCCTAAAGGGATATGAAGTTAGAGTTTTGTTGTGATTGTGATGTTACTAAAATACCCTTGACTTAAGAGTTAAATTTATTTTGTGCAAAATGTGTATAAAATCGGACTCAAACTCAGAACAAAAGGAAGCCAAAGTCGTCCAAGTTCCACTTTGCCACTCCAGCTTCAACGTTGTCATTTGGCTTCAGATTTTAATATTTCGTTCAACTTGGATGAGAAATTTTAATCCATTCATTGAATTGAGATTTGGGGCGTGTTCTAAATTTCGTTCCATGAGCACAAGTTGAGTTCAAATTTCATCTCAAAATTCAAGCCTCAGATCCATCAAATGTCTATCAATTTTACTTCACGTTCCAACAAATTTTTGAACGTAAACCAAATTTACTTGGACTTGAAGGAAGGACATATATTGATGGGTTGGGTATACTCCAAATTTTATCCCACCTCGAAATTGGAGTAAAAAAATTCAAAGTCAAACCCTTTTTCAAAATTCAATTGGGCAGACATAAAACTATACTCTACATCCAAAATAGAATTAAAGTAGAACACAAAAATCTACTAAAGTTCAAGTCAAGCTTCTGCCAAATAAGAAAGATCAAAATTGTGAGCCCAATTCATATTTTTTTGGTCAATTGGCATAGAAAGATGTATCAATCAAAATAATTGATTTATGAACCAAATTTTATATTTCGATAAAATTGATATGTCGAGGCAGATTTGAAATTAGGGGTGTCTTACATTTCGATTTCAAAATTTAACTTTTCCGAGACTCACTCACACGTACATGCATAACTCTCGAAAAAGGGGGCATTTGTTGACCGAGAAATTTCGGCCAATCAGTGGTCGCCACGTGTCTTCATCATGGCCGGCGGATCAAATAAACTTAACTGAGCAAATTCGGTCATAGCTCAATTGGGCTCGAAATCGAGTCGGGCCAGAAAGCTATTTAAATGGCAATTTGGTCCAAAGCCCAATGAACCCAAGCCCAAACTCGGGCTTGAATTCAAGCAGGCCCATGAGAATTCTTTCTTCATTTTGAAGGTTCAAAATTGAATTTCGTGTGAACAAGGTGTAACCAAATTATATTTTGTGTGCTTCTAGTTATCCCTGATAATAATTAATGCGAGGATTGAACTCATGACCTCTTAGTCACGAGCACAACCTTATGCCAATTGAACTATGTTCGATTTGGCGTGTCAATCCATTCTTAGTAATATATGTAAGGGTTTTCATGTTTGTACAGTGAATAAGATGATGTGAAATTCATAAAAAAAAAGTCTTTACATTAAAATTATATTTTAAGACCTTAGGGAATTGGGAATAATGTAATCCTCTCGAAACCACCAACCTTCAAGATAAAAATCAATTGGTCAACTCACATAAATTGATAGAATATCTCCATTGAAGCAATAATAGCATGCTTTCCTAAGAGATGACAATTAATAATAGTAAAATATGATCAATTTCCTTAAAAGATGTCAATTTGAGGGACAAAATAATTAAACATGTTTAATTTGAACAAGATTAGTTGGTACGGTTGGTTAATCTCAAAAAATTTTGTCATAAAGTTGTAATATAATTAATTAATGAAATCAAATAATATTAATTTATCTTGATCTTGAGAAATCAATTTCAAATTGTAAGATGATAGTTTGATAAAATATAAATAATAAAGATTATATGTTGTATGAGTGGTTTAGTTGCAAAAAGGTCAATGTGTATAGAAGGTGGTCATAAATGGTATACTTAAAGTTGAAGTAAGTGGAGGCACACCCAATTAGATTTCATTCTATCTCTCATGAAAATTGATTGAAGTTCACAATAACCAAAATGCTGACTTTTTAAATTTATTTTATTCTTTTATATCAAATCTTTCAAATTCACTAGACATACCCTATGGGGTGTGTGACTAAACTTTAAAGACCTAGACCCTCTAAGTAAAAAGAACCTTCATACTTCTTTTGTTACAATAATAATCACTTTGTTTTTTCATGGAACAAAGCTTTTAGGCTCAACTTTTTGGTGGATGAATAGTGGTGATGGAGGAGTTGGTGATGTTGGTCGAGTATTTTTAATAGCATATCACAATAGGCTTTAAGGATGTTACCCTTCTTCTATTGTATCTTAAAGAGTCGAGTAAAAGCTAAAGCGTCATTTTCCATCTTCAACCATATTCTATTATAAGCTTACTTTAGAATTGACCTAGATTCAATAATCATAAATGAAAAAACAAAGATGTGAAAGGTGGAAAGATGTGACGAAGATGAGTTTCAAAAGATTAGTCATTTTGTGAAGACATAATTAGAAGATAAATGGGTGATGGAGGGTTATTTAGGAGGGAGGGGTGTTTTTAATATAAATTAGAAAATAAAGATTGTTTTAAAACAATTTAGAAAAAAAGGGTGAATTTTTTTTTTTTTTTTTTTGTCTCAACGTGCGCACTCTAATTGAGTAAACCACGACACGTAGCCCAATTGTATGCGCACTCTAATTGAGTAAACCACGGTAGCCCAATTGTATGGTGCCGTGTCACTCCAAAAAAAACAGATTTCCATATTTTTATCTTTTTGGTTTTTCACTGCCCTTTCCTTCCCTACCCAATTTTTTTTTTCTAGTTTTAATTTATTTATTTCAATTCTTCAAATTTTTTTTATCATCCGCACAATATTATCCTTTATTTTCAATTAATCAATTAAAAAAAAAGATTTAAAATTATAAGGATAAAATTAAATCAATCAAAATTAAATTATAAATAATTTTTTTAGCAATGTTTATAATTTATACTAATTATCTTGAAATATTTCAAACTAAACTTAAACAAAATAAATTAATGCTCTAAAATATAAATCATCCTATTTTTGGTTGAATTTTGTTACCAAATGCTTAAGTTATATATATATATATATATATGATAATTGTTATACAAAACATATAAAAATCTCTAAATTAATTAAATATTTCAAGTATATGTGATAATTATATTATGTTTGGCCATTTCATAAGTCATAAATATAGAGTGCATAACGTTATTTTTCAAATTCTTTTGTTTTAATGTGGATATGCCTTAACTAGTTAAAGTAGGTTCAAAATAGTTTTTCATTTTTTTAGTTCAATTTGTTAGATTTGAATTCCTGATCTCTTGATCAATAACGTATTTTTATGTCAATTGAGTTATCTTCAATTTGACTAACTTTTCAATGCTTACAATTGAAACCATATTAATCTAACCATTATAGAAATTGATTGATTCTACATACATATTATAAATAATTATTTATGTGGTCTACAAAAAGAAAAATAAAATAATTATTTCTGCCTCCCCTTTCGGTCCTCTCTTCCTCCACTATTCTTTTTTTCTTGCTAGCAAACAAGTTCAAATTCACTCTAAAACAAGAATTATATCTCAAAAGAAGAACGAAAAAAAAATCCATGACGGACATCTTATATATAGAAAATTTTAGCATTTGGTAACAAAATTCAACCAACAATATATGATAATTGATATTTTAGAGCATTAATTTGTTTTGTTTAAGTTTATTTTAAAATATTTTAAGTGAGATAATTAGATATAAAGTTATAAACATTGTTAGAAATTAATTTATAATTTAGTTTTGATTGATTTATTTCTATCATTGTAATTTTAAATCTTATATTTTTAATTGATTAATTAAAAAAAAAAAAAAATTGAAGAATTGAAATAAATAAATTAAAACTAGAAAAAAACAATAATAATAATAAACGGACAAGGAAGGGTAGCCAAAAACAAAAAAGAGATATTCAATTAAGTTGTTATTGAATAAAGTGAATTGTGTTCTTATCGAACCTATTCCAATAAACTAAAAACCCATGGCTATAGTTTGTATACTTGATGTGACATGAATGTGGATCAAGTTCAAATAATAGTCAGAATGGTCTATAGTATAGGGATAAGGTTGGGTACCTTACCTTGGGAACACTATAGATGCGGCCCACTTTGTATAGTACAAAACGACACTACAAGAATTTCAGGTTTTCCCAACGCAAACTTTTGTCGGGAAAAATGCACATTTTCGTCGGCATATGATATGCCAACGGAAAAAAAACGTCGGGTGGTTAGTCGTTGTATAGGTGTCGGCGTAGCTTTCGCCGACGGATAAATCGTTACGTTGGGGTACCTCAATGGTTCACCGACAATAGTATTGCGTTGGCGAAAAGTTCCCCTATGCCTATGCTATGTTTAACGTCGGCATAAGTACCACAATGCCGACGTAAATAACTACGTCGGCCAACAATTTTAGGGTTTATATAATTTAGGTTTCGAGTTTGGGGTTTCAGATTTGGGGTTTCGAATTTGAGGTTTCAAATTTGGGGTTTCAGGTTGCTTTTTCAGTTTTTTTTTAATTCAAATTTTGTAATAATTCGAATTCGATATAGTTAGAACATAAATATTATCAATTGTACAATTTTAACCTGAAATATCATAAACGTCAATATATTAAAATGCAATCTTCTTACAAAAATAACAGAGTCTTGAAACAAAAAGTGTTATTCTTCTGAGTAGAAGTATAAACAAAAGAACGAATATAATCCTACATGCACTCAAACAATTTGTAGTATGAGAACTTATCCTAAACAACCCCTATTTTTGTCTTCAACAAAAAGTGCACTGAAACAAAAAAAAAAACAAAAAAAAAACTAATCATAAACCACTTCTATTTTTGTCTTCGTCCGTCTTTTTTCAGAAGTCCCCTTGAAGATTACACACCTACGAACCTGAGAAAGTGTAAACATAAACAGAAATAGGTTAAAATGAACTTGACTCGGGGTCAAAGTGAGCATTCAATAAACTTGACTCAATATCTTAAGTACGTTGGATCTTAAAGAGACTTTGATAGAAGAACAACTTAAAGAGACGTGCTTGAGCTTCCAAGAACTAGGGGTCCCCACATCTTAATCAAACCCTTTGACAACAAAACTTGATAAAATTGCACCTAAAAGTGGAACTGCCTAGCCAAGTGCCAAAAAAACCCTCCATATATCCTTTTCATTCCAAAAATTACTCGAATATATCCTACATGCACTTGAAAGGGCCAAATGAACATAAAAGTGCCTAGCCAAGTGCGAAAAAACTATGTCAAATGAACATGAAAGTGCCTAACATTAAAATGTCTAGCCAAGTGTCAAAAAACTAACCATGTTATTTGCATTCTAGAAAGGACTCAAATATATCATAAATGGACCTAAAAGTGACAAATGATCATGGAAGTGTCTAGCCAAGTACCCATAAACTATCCATGTGTTATTTTCATTCTAAAAAGAACTCATTATATATACTACATGCACCTAAAAGTGAAAGTTCCTAGCCAAGTGCCAAAAAAACTATCCATGTATCATTTTCAATCCAAAAATTACTCGAATATATCCTACATGCACTTGAAAGTGCCAAATGAACATAGAAGTAAAAGTGCCTAGCCAAGTGCGAAAAAACTATGTCAAATGAACATGAAAGTGCCTAACATGAAAATGTCTAGCCAAGTGTGAAAAAACTAACCATGTGTTATTTGCATTCTAGAAAAGACACAAATATACCATAAATGGACTTAAAAGTGACAAATGAACATGAACGTGTCTAGCCAAGTACCCATAAACTATCCATGTGTTATTTTCATTCTAAAAAGAACTCATTATATATACTACATGCACCTAAAAGTGAAAGTTCCTAGCCAAGTGCCAAAAAAACTATTCATGTATCATTTTCAATCCAAAAATTACTCGAATATATCCTACATGCACTTGAAAGTGCCAAATGAACATAGAAGTAAAAGTGCCTAGCCAAGTGCGAAAAAACTATGTCAAATGAACATGAAAGTGCCTAACATGAAAATGTCTAGCCAAGTGTGAAAAAACTAACCATGTGTTATTTGCATTCTAGAAATGACTCAAATATATCATAAATGCACCTAAAAGTGACAAATGAACATGAAAGTGTCTAGCCAAGTACTCATAAACTATCTATGTGTTATTTTCATTCTAAAAAGAACTCATTATATACTACATGCACCTAAAAGTGAAAGTGTCTAGCCAAGTGCCAAAAAAACTTTCCATGTATCCTTTTCATTCCAAAAATTACTCGAATATATCCTAAATAAACTTAAAAGAGACAAATGACATTATGTATAAATTTAGTACTTGACTACCATAACTGCAGGATAGTCACACACACATATATATAAATTCAGTACATGGCTACCATAGTTGCAGGATAGCCACACACATAATATAGAAACACAATTAAGTATGTTAAGACATATGACCTTGTGTGTCTGAAGAGCCGTCAATATGACCTTGTGTGTCTGAAGGGTCGTCGTTCTTTGCCTTCGCTCCAATAGTTTTTGCATTTCAGCCCATCTACCTTCCCACAAGGCTACCTGAGTACTTAAGTTAACATTCATTTCTTTCAGATCTGTTATCTCAACTTTCATAGTCGTCATTTCTTTCCAATGGATTTCTGGTGGTAAAAGTTCAATATTTTTTGGATATTGCAAAACCAATTCAAAAAATTCGTGGTATTTGGCTAGTTAAAAGTGATTCTGAAAATTTAAGAAACACTAAAAAATTACTCTCAAAATCCTCCCAAACTCACTCACCCTAAAATCAGTACATCAAAGCGTTACTAATAAACAACAACCGGTTCAGCTTTTAAACTAACAACACAATTATCGAGCAGCAACAACAAAGAAGTAATAGAATTCAGAAGTCTACCATTATTGAGAGCTTCAGGGGAGGGATCCATGGATTCGAGAGTGAAAGGGACGAAGGCGAGCCTGTGGCGAGAGACGGGATCGCGAACCTCATCCAAAACCTCAGGAACGGAAACAAACTTATCGGCGAAGATGGAGAGCTTCTCTCCGCCTTGGATAATGGCGTTGGCATCAACGACGGCGACAACAACGCCTTTAATGGACTTGCAGCGATTGGCGAATACTTGGACGGAGGAGGTCGGAGTCTGATGCTGAGGCTTCGGAGGTGGTTGGGATTTGACGACGGTGCTCCATCATGATGCCGGAGAAGAAGGGCTTTCCATGGTCGTGAAAAGAATGAGAGAGACTGAAGCAAAGTGATGGGAGTCTAATACTCTGATTGGAAACCCTAAATCTCTAAGAGTAATGACAATTGACGGCGACTGATTCAAAATTTACAGTAGCAGTTGTTGCGTGCTCAATGTGTTAAAATAAAGAAGCAATAAGATAGAGAGAGCACTCAGAACATGCAAGCATACATGATCTTATAGCAAGTAGTAAGTATTTTTTCATTCGTTTTCCCACAGAGATTTATTATAAGCTACTCATGAAGTGTAAAGTTAAGAAAGAATGGGTGGATTTGACGGGGGAGAATTGGTTTTAAATTGTCTAAATCTTACGGGATATGTAAAGGATAGCAACATAAATAAGAGCAAGTCAAAGTTAAACTCAAAGGAAAAGAGACAAAATTAATAAACGAAGAAGAAAACAGCTAAACAGAATTGTAAACTTAGCAGAATTGCGGAAACAGCAATTCTACCGCAATTTTCCTAACAGCGAAAGAGTGTAAAATGGAGAAACAAGGGCTACTAACGACTCCTCTATAGGCATTTTCTCACGATTCTCAAGCATTGGATCAACTCTCTATGCATCAAACTCACTCAATCTCATGTATCGTCCGATTCCATGCATTAGATTCTTTAGTTTACTCATGTCCAAGTAAGGTCTTAAGCATCTTGTTAAAGTAGTAAGTTATGGTTTGTACTAGGAAAACGCCTATTCCTAGGTCGTTTTCTGGCTACCTTGAAAGGCTAGCATGAGTGTATGACTCTGAACTCTTACTCCTTCCAGAGGTTAGGAGTTCTTTGGACAAAATGGATGGCCAATCGAAATTGCCGTGGGATGAAGCTTACATACAATCAATGCTTCGAGAGCTATCCTACATGCTTGGGTCACGTTTTTTAGCCTATAGTATTGTCATTAGCATGCCCCTATGTGACTTAGTTACTCATGGATATAGGGAGAACAGAAAGAAGAGATAAAACAGACATGCTTAGAAGGGATTTAAAGACAAAACAGTAAAGAAAAACAGTAGATCGCAAAGGCAAGAAACTGTGACATACTGAATTTTACTTTTGATTACTTGAATGTTTGAATGAACAAAAGAGAAACTTAAAGTGAATAACAGAAAGACAAAACACAACGAAATGGACTGATCTAGCTATTAGAAAAGAAACAACAACAATACAAAGCTGAAAAATGGAAATAAAGAGCAGAAAGCTGAAATTGAGCGTGAACGCCTTGTTGCGATTGCGTCGACTGAATGAGGAGAAAGAATAGCCTTGCTTGGATGAATCCAATCGGGAGAGAAGATGAATCTTCTCTCCTTCCTATCAGATTGTCGATTCCAACAGCTGAGACTCTCACACCAACAGACAAAGAAGAATGACAGGAGAAAAGATGGAGCTGCGAGAAGACTTCTACGCTTTCGGATGATGATTGAACCCTCGACTTTGACCCCCTTTTATAGTAATCTGCAGGTGCGTTTGGGCCAAGGAGAACCATCAATCTTCAACGTCGTACTTCAAAATGGATGGAGGAGAAAGAACGAATCCCTGAAATAACGGAAATTAACAGAAAAAGATCAGTCAACTTACGGTTTTCACTTGAAACATTGCGGTTTCAGCAATGTTTCCGCAATGCTGTCGCAATGTAGTTTTTTCATTCTTTTACTTCGTTTTTCATCCCTTTTCTTTCCTTTTGCACACAAGTCCTAGTTTAGCTACCTTCTTCTAATTATCATATATAAGCATAGGTTTAAGCTAAATCCTATCAAAAACACCTAAGAGTGTACATCTTTCTAAGATAAATTAGTCCTAAAAATGCCACTTTTGGAGACGTAACACACCCCCAAACTTAAGGTTTTGCTTGTCCTCGAGCAATCTAAGGACTTGCCTCGGCTGCTGTTTCATCTTCTTTAACCACTTCCTGACTCCCCTACATTCCTATCTATAGCAGTGCTGTCCTGTGACACACTTCTAAGTTTAAAACTATCCTCTTATCTAGCTTCTTCTGACTTCGCATGCCTAATACTCCTACTGTTTCATTAACTCCCTACAACTGATCTACTTGCTTTTGTCATATCATGCCACTATCCCTAAGGTTTCAAATTCTACCTAGCTTTACCCCAGACTCAGTACATGCTTCTAGTTTTTACTTTTGAGCTACCTAGGATTCCTTAGAGTCATGCCAGTCTTAGTATTAACAGTGACAGTAGTACTTTAAGAGAACAACCCAAACCCTGACATCACTACATTGGACATACATTCATCTCCCTAAACAACCCTACAAGCTACAACTTTGTGCTCAGCTAATTGAGGATCAGAGTTCTTTTTAATTAGGACATCTAAGCCACAAAGTTGTAACCCCTAGGTATACATTCTTCTTTCCTACTTCCTCCTTTTTCTTTCTTACTTAGGTGGAACCTCTCCTTTGGTTGCCTTTTGACGCAATGCCACTTGTGGATTACACACTTGGCACTGATTACTCAGCAACCTAAGAGAGACTCCCCTCTTTATTCTGTTTTTCATCATTTTTTTTTTTTTTTTTTCAGTTCATCATTTGTTTTGTAAAGGAGAAGAAGAATGCTTATGCTTTTAAGGGAGAGAGGAATGTTCCTAGGCCTAGGGTGGCCCCCAAACTTAAACTACTCATTGTCCCCAATGAGTGTCTGAGGTGGCACACCCCCAACTTGTCCTAGAAGCATCTAGTCTAAGGTAAAACAAAGAGAATCAAAAAGTCCTAGGCATAGGCAAAACATTCTAAAAGTAAATACCACAGCAGCAGAAATTTGAAAAAACAGATAGGTAAGGACTTAAAGCTATGCATGCTGAGCTTTTTAGAGGTTAATTTAAACTATCAAAGGGTGTCCTATGACACTCATCCAGCATGCTTTAAGATAAGCTATATAAGGCAGACAAGATAGCAGCAAAAGATAGAATTTAAACAGAACCAACCTAGCTAAACAGACAGTCAAAAACATGCATTCAGTAATAAAAATTGCGGTTTCCGCAATTATTTCGCAATAGATACAGGGCAGATATAACAGTGATTAAGGCCCCTACGCATGCTTTTTCCAGTCATTCAAGCTCTCTCAAAATGAAACTAAACTAATCTACCTAATCAGCTATCATCAAACTAGACTAAACAATTTAAAAACTTAAAACTAAGCAACTAAAACAGATCAAAATGTTAACTAAAAACAGCATAATTCACTCGTTTCAACAAAAACAGTTTGATTTTTTCTTTGTTTATTCTAAGGGAACAGCAATACTCCCTTTAGTGCTTCCTCAAACTAGCACTCAGATATCTTCCTCATCATCATTCCTTCCTGATCTTGGAGGCACCCATGGAGACAGTAGGTTCGTGGGAAAGTCAGGGAAGACGCATCCCAGTTGGTCAGCAACTTCCTTGTCCCTTGCCTGTGCGTATGTGGCCCATTGAGCCATCCTCTTCTGTAGATCCATCAGGCACGCCATGGACAGCGACTGAGCAGCAGCCAAACTATCCAGCTCGAATTCCATGTTCCCCTTCCTTCTCAGCCTCAAGCCTGTAGGCAGCTCCAAGTGGCCTGTGTAAGCCATCTGCTGTTCCATTCGCTCGATGGGGACCCCTGCACGCAAGCAGAGTTTAGTAATAGTATTAGGGAAGAACAATGGACCCTTACCCTTCTTGGCGCAGTCAGCAATGGAAGCTGCAATGACTTCGCCCACGTTGATTGTGAGGCCTCGCATGATTGCATAGACCAGCAGCGATCTGCTCTGGTTGATTGTGGTCTCATGGGTCACGGGGGACAGCTTCCTCCTCACGAAGGAAAACCAGACAGCCGCCTTGGCTGTGAGGTTGGCACTCATGAGAGTGTGCCTCCCATTGCGCGACACTGTCCATGATGCTTCAGGCTGGCCAATGATTCGAATGGCCTCCTCCAAGACAGCTTCGGTAGGCTCATCAACAATCCTTGAATAATCAGTGTGCTTCTGGCCCTTGAGGCCGTAGGCTTCGTTGATTGCCTTTGCTGAGAAGTCTACCTCGACTCCTCTGACCACAGACAGGCCCTCCTCAGAATTCCTCAAATTGGCGTAGAAGTCATACACCATGCTTGAGTAAGCTGGATTGGGTGGTCTGCACAGCTCCTCCCAGCCGTGATTCGTAATTCCTGCGCGCAAGTATTGCGGCAGGTCAGCAGGTCTGTCGAGGAAGCCCTTCTCGTGCAGCAGCTCCCTTTTCCTCAGTTCAACGCCTCTAGACTCAGCGTCAGAAGACACGTACCTCACTGATTGAGGCTCATCTTCAGGGTAAAGCTTGGCTTTCCCTTTGTCTTTCGGTTTGGCTGACTCTGCAGCCTCCATCTTGAGCTTCTTCAGAGATGGCTCATCACTCTCCTTCTCTGATGAAGGCACCCTCTTGGCTTTCTTTTTCTTTGATTTCTTGGACCGTTTGGCCTTAACAATCTTGACGGCCTTCTTCTTCTTCAACCTTGCCTTGGTTGTAATCTGCTGGAGGCAAGCCCCCAGTGTCTCGTCCATAGAATCCTCCTTCTGCGCAAGACTCTCAGGGCTGGCTTCCCTCAACGGAGAGAAGACCTCTTCTTCCTCAGCTTCCCCACTGCCCTGCGTCGATTCTTGGTACTCCCCATACGGGAATTCAAGGTCAGGCCGTGGAGAAGTGGTCGAAGGTGTAGTGCTTTGTGCTGCTGTAGGGGTCTGTGCAGAACTCTGCGGCGAAGGAGAAATCTCAGGGCTTCGCTCTGGTGGTGCAGATGGTGAAGAGCTCTTCTGGGCCGAATAGTGTGACACACGATCACTTTCTTGACTCCCCACAGAGGGAGTCTTTTCCTTGCTTGCTTCTTCGGCCACCGCCATACTCCATTTGCGTTTCTTAGGTGTGCCTGCTGGTTCAGAGGGTCCAGCAGGTATCTCTGTGACAACCTTCCACTTCTTCTTGCGGATCGGCAGTTTGGGAAGTCGTTCAGTTCGCGCAGCATCAGCGTCTGCAAGGGCAAGAAGTGCTTCCCTCGCAGCCGTTTCAGCGTCGTCAGCCTTCTTCTTGGCTGCAGATCTTTCTGCTCTTGTTAGCACCATTGTCGAATTGTGGAGATTTGGAAAGAGGAATCACAGATGAAGAGAAAAGCAGATTTCTTGGAGTTCAGATAATGGGAGAATCGTACGGATCATCGCGCCTCTTAACGGATATAAGTAATGATGAAATCCCAACGGCTCTATTTTTGCGGATTCTGCAAATCCAGCGCAATTCTAGTGACCGTTGGAGATTTTTTTGTGTTTAAATGCTCATCTTTCCTCAACCGTATCTTTGATTTGGCTTGATATCTCCTCGATTTTTTTATCTTAAGTTCATCTCCTTGATTCCCTCTATTGATTCCCTGCAAAAATAAATAAAATCAACATCAAATACTTAATTAAAATCACACAAAAATATACACAAACAGTAACCGGAAAATTGCAAAAAAATAAACTAAGGCATGAGCCTCATATTGACGAGCACAACACTCACTCGTCCTCTCTCGTTCTCGTTTTCATGTCTCAGTCAAGAGGAAGGCTGAGAGAGTCTTCACATCTCCTTCCTCATAGTAGTGCTTCAATCTTGCACCATTAACCATGAATGGTTGTCCTTGCTGCAGGTTCTTTATCTCGATTGCACCATGAACAAACACATTAGTTATTATAAATGGACCTGACCATCTAGACTTAAGCTTGCCTGGAAATAATTTCAATCGTGAGTTAAATAATAAGACAAGCTGGTCTTTCTTGAAGTCCTTAATCTTAAGCCTACTGTCGTGCCAAATCTTGGTCTTTTCCTTATACATTTTGGCATTTTCATAAGACATATGCCTAAGCTCATCAAGCTCATGTAATTGCAAAGACCGCAATGTTCCCGCATCGGTCACGCAGTAATTCAACTCTTTTAGGGCCCAAAATGCTTTAATTTCTAACTCGAATGGCAAGTGACAAGCTTTGCCATACACCAGTCTATAGGGAGACATACCTAGGGGTGTCTTATATGCAGTTCTATACGCCCAAAGTGCATCCTCGAGTTTAAACGCCCAATCCTTTTCTATTGGGTTTGACCACTTTTTCTAGGATGTTCTTAATCTCCCTATTTGAAATTTCAGCCTGACCATTCGAATGTGGGTGATAAGGAGTGGCTACTCTATGTCTAATGTTATACTTAGCCATCACTCTCTCCATAGCCTTATTAATGAAATGTGTCCCTTCATCACTAATGATAGCACGAGGTGTTCCAAACCTAGTAAAAATATGTCTATGAAGGAATCTTATGACTGTTTTGGCATCATTGTTGGGACATGCTATGGCCTCTACCCACTTAGATACGTAGTCTACTGCTACCAATATGTAGAGGTTACCTGATGATGGGGGAAATGGTCCCATGAAATCGATGCCCCATACATCAAAGAGTTCCAACTCTAAGATGTAAGTGAGAGGCATCTCATCCTTTCGACTTAGATTACCTGTTCTCTGGCATTCATCACAGCTGTGGGCATAGTTGTGGGCATCCTTGAAGATCGTTGGCCAATAGTAGCCACTCTGGAACACCTTTGCAGCTGTCCTTTGGCCACCAAAATGTCCACCATAGGGTGCTGTGTGGCAGTGCTGCAGCACAGACTTCGCCTCAGCAGCTGAAACACACTTCCTGAGCAGACCATCAGCACATGTCTTGTAAAGTGTGGGATCATCCCATATGAATTTCCTTGCTTCATGGAGGAACCTCTTCTTCTCTTGGCCTCCCTTGAAAGTTGGTAGTACCTGTGATGCAAGGAAGTTAGCAATGTCAGCAAACCAAGGTTCCTCATCGTTATCACGATGAGTCAATACAAAGACATGTTCATCAATAAAAGCATCAGAAATTGCGGTTTCCGCAATTTTTTCGCAATTATGCTGCAATCTAGAAATATGATCCGCAACCACATTTTCACATCCTTTCTTATCTCTAATGTCTAGATCAAACTCTTGCAGCAGCAAAACCCATCTAATCAACCTAGGCTTAGCATCAGCCTTCCTCATAAGGTACTTCAAAGCAGAATGGTCAGTGTACACAATCGTCCTAGTGCCTACAATGTAATTCCTAAACTTCTCACAAGCAAACACTACAGCTAGCATCTCATTCTCAGTAGTTGTGTAATTACATTGTGCCTCATTGAGTGTCTTACTAGCATAGTATACAGGGTGTGTTAACTTGTCAATCTTCTGTCCTAACATAACCCCTACAGCATAGTCACTGGCATCACATAACATCTCAAAGGGAAGATCCCAATTAGGCCCTACTATAATAGGTGCTGTGACTAGTGCTTTCTTAAGGGTTTTCCAAGCTAGGAAACATTCTTTAGAGAAAATGAACGGTTTGTTTAGCTCTAGAAGCTCACATAAAGGCTTGGAGATCTTAGAAAAGTCCTTAATGAACCTTCTATAGAAACCAGCATGCCCTAAGAAACTTCTAATGGCCTTGACATTTTGGGGTTCTACCAATTTCTCTATTATTTCAATTTTTGCCCTGTCAACTTCTACACCTGCCCTTGACACTCTATGACCTAAGACAATTCCTTCATCCACCATGAAGTGGCACTTTTCCCAATTTAGGACTAGGTTGGTCTCCTCACACCTAGCCAGGACTTGTCCTAAGTTCTCTAGACAGTTTGTAAATGAATCCCCAAAGACTGAGAAATCATCCATGAATATCTCTATCATGGACTCATCCAAATCAGAGAAGATTGCCAACATGCACCTTTGGAAAGTTGTCGGTGCATTGCATAAGCCAAAAGGCATTCTGCGAAAGGCAAAAGTTCCAAAAGGGCAAGTGAAGGTTGTCTTTTCTTGGTCCTTAGGGTCTATAGTAATCTGGTTATATCCTAAATAACCGTCTAAGAAGTAGTAGTAGGCTCTACCAGCTATCCTATCTAACATCTGGTCAATGAATGGTAGAGGGAAGTGGTCTTTTTTGGTTTCTTTATTTAGTTTCCTATAATCCATGCAAACTCTCCATCCTGTGATAGTCCTTGTTGGAATCAGTTCATTGTTCTCATTGACTACCACAGTCATCCCCCCCTTCTTAGGTACACATTGTATAGGGCTCACCCACTGACTACTAGCTATGGGGAAGATCACACCAGCATCTAACCATTTTATTATTTCCTTTTTAACTACCTCTTTCATAGAGGGATTCAGCCTACGTTGGTGATCTACTTTGGGTGTATGTTCTTCCTCTAGTATAATCTTATGCATGCAATAAGAAGGGCTAATGCCTCTAATGTCAGCAATAGTCCATGCAATAGCCTTCCTATGTTGCTTAAGTAGTAATATCAGTTCAACCTCATGCTTTTCACTTAATTTAGAAGAAATAATCACAGGCAAAGTATCATTACTTCCTAGATATGCATACTTGAGGTGAGTGGGGAGAGGTTTTAATTCTAAGACAGGTGGATGCTCAATGGATGGTTTTAATGGATTCAAAGATTTTTCAGTTAAGTCAATATTCATACAAACATGCTGAGGTTTATTTACAGGTATGTCCATTATCTCAGCTATGTTTAAGTCAGTTAATTCTAACCCTACATATTCATGAGCATGCTTAGTCAACAATTCATGCTCCAATTGTTCTTCCATTAATGAATCTACAATGTCCATGCTAGCACAAGATTCAGAGTCAGAAGGATACCTCAGTGCTTTAAAAACACTAAACTTAACCTCCTCGTCATGAACCCTTATAGTGAGCTCACCTTTTTGGACATCTATCAGCGCCCTACCTGTGGCTAGAAATGGTCTGCCTAACAGGATGGGGACTTCCTTGTCTGCTTCATAATCCAGGATAATTAAATCTGCAAGGAAAATAAACTTGTCAACCTTTACAAGAATATCCTCAATCTTACCTTCAGGGTATGCTATGGATCTGTCTGCTAGTTGTAAAGTGACAGTGGTTGGACGTGCTTCTCCTATTCCTAGCTGGCGGAATAGTGATAGGGGCATGAGGTTTATGTTGGCTCCCAGGTCACAAAGAGCTCTGCCCACGTGCTTGCCTCCTAGTTCTACAGGTAAGGTGAAGGAACCAGGATCCTTCTCCTTCTTGGGTAGCTTGTTCTGGAGTATGGCACTGCACTCCTTAGTGAGATTGACTGTTTCAAACACACCAATTATTTTCTTGTTAGTTATAATATCCTTCAAAAACTTTACATAAGAAGGCATAGACTGTAAAACTTCTACAAAAGGAATATTAACATGCACTTGCTTAAGAATTTCTAAAAATTTATTAAAGTGCACTTCCTGTTCTTGTTTTTTCTTTAGCCTTCTAGGAAATGGAGGTGGTGGCACATATGCAGGCACTTCAGGTCGCCTTAGGATAGGTGGAGGCCTTGGAATTTCTTCTATCTCCTCTATGATTGGCTCCAGCCTTGATCCTGATGTGCTTGTTGGTGGTGGACCTTGGTTTGGCAGAGACTCCAGTGGAGCACTAGACTCATTGTTCTCTACTCTCTTTGGTGTGTCCTTGGTGCTGCTCACCAATGGTCTCCCACTTCTAAGTTCAATTGCTTGAACTTGCTCTTTACCATCTCTCCTTGGTACTTGAGTATCAGCAGGAAGTCTCCCTTGGGGCCTACTTTTAAGTTCATTGGCTAGTTGCCCTATTTGGTTCTCTAGGCTCCTAAGAGTAGCTTGCTGACTCTGTAGAGTGGCATCATTCTTGGCTATGTATTCCTTAAGTAAGTTTTCTACAGAAGACCCTACAGGTTGGTTGTATGGTTTTTGATACATTGATTGGTTATGTTGGGGAGTGAAACCAGGTGTTCCACTCGGTCTTGGTTGGTTAGGAGCTTGGTTAGCATTTTGTTGGCCACCCCATGACAGGTTTGGGTGGTTCCTTCAACCAAGATTGTAAGTATTGGAATAGGGGTTGTTCCTAGGCTGCTGCTGGCTTCCAACATAGCAGACTGAGGCTGGATTCCCAGGGCAGTATTCATACAGGTGCCCTTCCCCACAGAATCCACAGATAAGTGTCTCACCTTGACTTGGTTGGGTGCCCATTGACATGGCTGTGGCGGTGTTGACACTTGTTTGGAGATTGGCTTGAGCCATTTGCTTAACTAGGTTGGTCAGGGCGCTTATTTGGCTACTCATGGCATTGAGTGCGTCCTTGTCTTGAGCTCTAGTTGGCTCAACTGGATCATCTGACCACCTACAGTGAGATGCTGAGATCTTCTCCAAGATCTCATAGGCTTCGTTATAACTCTTGGACAACATGGAACCACCAGCAGATGAATTTAGAACTTGTCTGGTGCTGGGGTTGCATCCTTTGAAAAAGACCTCTATTTGGATACACCATGGGATGCCATGATGTGGACATTTGAGAAGAAGGTCCTTGAACCTTGTCCAAGCTTCGTGAAGAGACTCACTCTCAGCTTGTTTGAACTTGATTATATCATCACGAAAGGTAGAATTCCTATCAGGTGGGAAGTATTTGACTAGGAATTTCTCTGCTAAGTCTGTCCAATTAAGGACTGATCCAGAGGGTAATGAGTTTAACCACGTTTTGGCTTTGTCCCTCAAAGAGTAAGGGAAAAGGTATAGCCTCAAGGCTTCTTGGGAAACTCCAGGGATGATAAAGGTATCACTGACTCCTAAGAAGTTTCTAAGATGGTTGTGGGGGTCCTCATTTTCCACTCCAAAGAATTGTCCCACAGTGGACAACATTTGGAACATCACTGGCTTTAACTCGAATGAGTTGGCAGTGATTTCAGGGCGGATTATGCTGGGGTTCAGCTCCCCAGGCATAGGTACTAGGTAAGAGAGTATGGCGCTATCCTTATCATTCGCTATTTCGATGAGATTGCGAGTGACAGGCACCGGATTTGGAACTATTCCATCCATTTCTTCTTGAGACAATTGCGAAGGAATTGCGGTTCCCGCAATTACTTGAGGTAAAGGGGGTTGGTTAAAGAGACGTTTCTTGGCTCTATTTCTGGCCCTAAGTAATCTCTCAGGCTCAGGATTGAACTCTAGATCACTACTTGAAGGCTCACTCATAAACTAACCCAATGGTACCTGTAAAAGAAATGAAACTAGATTAGTTACAATAGACAATAAACTTGGTGTTTCAAACTTAACAAACTTCGTTTTTACTTAAATAAATCCCCGGCAGCGGCGCCAAAAACTTGTTGCGTGCTCAATGTGTTAAAATAAAGAAGCAATAAGATAGAGAGAGCACTCAGAACATGCAAGCATACATGATCTTATAGCAACTAGTAAGTATTTTTTCATTCGTTTTCCCCCAGAGATTTATTATAAGCTACTCATGAAGTGTAAAGTTAAGAAAGAATGGGTGGATTTGACGGGGGAGAATTGGTTTTAAATTGTCTAAATCTTACGGGATATGTAAAGGATAGCAACATAAATAAGAGCAAGTCAAAGTTAAACTCAAAGGAAAAGAGACGAAATTAATAAACGAAGAAGAAAACAGCTAAACAGAATTGTAAACTTAGCAGAATTGCGGAAACAGCAATTCTACCGCAATTTTCCTAACAGCAAAAGAGTGTAAAATGGAGAAACAAGGGCTACTAACGACTCCTCTATAGGCATTTTCTCACGATTCTCAAGCATTGGATCAACTCTCTATGCATCAAACTCACTCAATCTCATGTATCGTCCGATTGCATGCATTAGATTCTTTAGTTTACTCATGTCCAAGTAAGGTCTTAAGCATCTTGTTAAAGCAGTAAGTTATGGTTTGTACTAGGAAAACGCCTATTCCTAGGTCGTTTTCTGGCTACCTTGAAAGGCTAGCATGAGTGTATGACTTTGAACTCTTACTCCTTCCAGAGGTTAGGAGTTCTTTGGACAAAATGGATGGCCAATCGAAATTGTCGTGGGATGAAGCTTACATACAATCAATGCTTCGAGAGCTATCCTACATGCTTGGGTCACGTTTTTTAGCCTATAGTATTGTCATTAGCATGCCCCTATGTGACTTAGTTACTCATGGATATAGGGAGAACGTAAAGAAGAGATAAACCAGACATGCTTAGAAGGGATTTAAAGACAAAACAGTAAAGAAAAACAGTAGATCGCAAAGGCAAGAAACTGTGACATACTGAATTTTACTTTTGATTACTTGAATGTTTGAATGAACAAAAGAGAAACTTAAAGTGAATAACAGAAAGACAGAACACAACGAAATGGACTGATCTAGCTATTAGAAAAGAAACAACAACAATACAAAGCTGGAAAATGGAAATAAAGAGCAGAAAGCTGAAATTGAGCGTGAACGCCTTGTTGAAGACTGATGTCAATGCTCGAACTCAGAGATGGAGGGAAGAAATCGAAGAGGGAAAGGAAAGAAAGTGAAAGAGGGAAAGGAAAGGAAGTGTGTGAGGAGCTGCGATTTTCGTGGGTTTGGGGTTTGGGGAAATCGAAGAGGGAAAAATCAGAGAGGGAAATATCGTGGGTTTATGGCTTATTTAAGTACACTTTTCCCCAACGTAATCTTACGTGGGCGTAGCTACGATTTTCGTCGGCAATTTTCCCGCCAAAGACCGCCAATTTTTTTTGTCAAAATACTCCCAACGTATGATGTTACGTCGGCGTAGACCATATCTATTTAGACGTAAATGAGTTACGTCGGCATAACTTCGTTTATGCCGACGCAAATAGATTCCGTCGGCATAGATATTGTCGGCGTTGCCCAAAATTCTTGTAGTGCGATGTGATCTGAAATCGTTCATGTAGAGACATGCGGGTGGGGGCGTCGTGTGCAATGAATTTGCATAAGACTGAACCGCAAAATCAAGTCGCTCTTTATTTATAACTTCGTTTACTATAAAGACTGTCTTTTTTATTTGATGACCTAGATAACTCGATTTGAATCCTGAGCATGCTATAAACTTCTGTTTATTCGGGATTATCCTTTGACTTGTACGGGTGAGTGTGGCCCTGCAGCCCTGACTCAATAAGCCTACCATCTTGGGGATAATACCGGGTAGGTAGCTGGGAACATAGTACTGCGAGATGGAATTCACTTCTACCCGCCTTTAGGGTGTAGTAGGGAGGTTGTTCCCTTAACTGTTGACTTCGGGTCTTGAACAATGAGCCCACCCTCTCACTAGCCCGAGAGGGATCTGGTTTAGTGGTCGGACCACAAACCAATTCTTCATTAGAGGTGTCAGTGAGACTTAAGGAACAAGACGTAATTACAAGGGTAAAACAGTATTTTTGACCAATTGTGAATTACGAACGATATGTGAATGATTGACTTACCGATGACAGTTATATCAAGAGGACAAAAATATATCTACGGTGACGAGAGTGCAACCCTTGGACTTTAGTGAAGTCTCTAGTGGTAAACGAATGTTGGTTAGCATGGCTAAAGTGTTTGGTCGGTTAATCTCGTATCGTTGAAGCTCTGATCTGTAGGTTCTCTAGGTTCTCCTAGCTAGCTTGGATTAAGCCATGTAACAATATGAGAGGAAAAAATTTGAATTTATTCAAATTCGGTATTGGAAGAATGATTGACATATTTAATTATGATTTAAATATGGGATTGGTCTAAAACATGAATAGTGATTCAGGTGCGAAAAGTCGGTTTTCAAAAAATTGGGATTAGTCTTATTATTTAATTAATATTTGATATTTAATTAAATAATATTAATTAATTAAAAATATATATTATATTTATTTAAAATTAATTATGAATTAATTTTTAAATAAATAATAAAATAATATATATCTGATAGTATGGTATATCGCTGATACTAGTCTATCACCTCAGTTTTTTATAGAATTTTGTCAGTGGCAGTATTCTATCAGTGATAGTTATATATCAACGATAAAGTCTATCAGTGATAGCCACTGAATTTTTGCCATATTTGCAAAATGTTTTAAATTTTGCTAAATTTGCAATTATTTTGGGTCTGATTGCTGTTTGTGCAACCAACCCTATATTTTATGCAAAAATGAGTTTTGCCATGCTATATGTGTTGGGTTTTATGTTCTAAGACTCGCGGTTTGTAAACTGTTATGTTTGTAAGTAATCTATTTAGAATAAAGAGTTATTAGTTTTATCTAGTAAAAGAGTTTACTGGAATAGAGTAAAACGTGTTTGGTTTATCCTATACCAATGACCAACACCCATGGCGAATGATGAGTACTTGAACTTCATGTATGACATGAATGTGGATCAGGCTCAAGTAGACAGTCAAAACGGTCTATAGTATACGGATAAGGCTGGGAACCTTATCCTGGTAACACTATTGGATGCATTTCGCTTTGTATAGTACTTGAACTTCATGTGCGAGCGAGGGCGTCCTATTCAATGAGTTTGCATAAGACTGAACCGCAAAATCAAGTCGCTCTCTCTATATAACACCGTTTACTGAAGAGAACGAGTTTTTCATATGATGGCCTAGGTAACTCGATCTTAATCCTGAGCTCGCTATGAACTCCTATTTATTCGAGAGTATCTTTTGACTTGTACGGATGAGAGTGGCCCATTAGCGCCGACTCAATATGCCTACCATCTTGGGGATAAACTCGAATTGGTGGTTCGGGACATAGTACAACAAGATGGAATTCACTCCTAACCCGCTCTTCAGGGTTAGTAGATAGGTTATTCCCTTAATAGCTGACTTCAGGGCTTGAACAATGAGCGTTCACCCTCTCCTCATCAGAGAGGGTTAACTGATCTGTTGGTGGGACCACTGATCAATTATTCATTAGAGGTTTCAGTGGTACTTAAGGGACAAGATGTAATGCAGAGGTTAAACGGTTTAAATGACCCAGTTGTGATTACGAACGACCTGTGGAGGATCGACTCACTCATGACGGTTATATCAAGAGGGCATAATATATCTACAGTGAGGATAGTGCAGCCCTCGGACTATAGTGGAGTCTCGGGGGGTTAACGAATGTTGATTAGTTCGGTTAAAAGAGTTTTGACTGGATAATCTCGTATCGTTGGAGCTCCTCATCGGTAGGTTCTTTAGGTTCCTTAGCTAGCTCTGATAACGCCGTGCAACAATATAAGAGAAAAGAAAAAGAATTTGAATTTTTTCAAATTCCGTTTGTGGAAGAATGATGGACATATTTAAATATGAGAATGGTCTATTCAGGATTCATGTGCAAAAAGTCGGTTTTCGGAAAACCGGATTTAGTCATATTATTTAATTAATATTTGATATTGAATTAAATAATTTTATTAATTAAATTTTTTAATTAATAATATATATATATATATTATTAATTAATAAAATATTTAAAATTAATTAAGAATTAATTTTTTAAAAATAATAAGCTGGGAGTTGGAGTTCTTAATAATTTTTTTTTTTTTTTTTTTTTTTTTTTTGTTTGTGAGTTTTTGAAACTCAAAAACTTTAGTTTTTTTTAACTTCTATATATAAACTTTCATAAGTTTATATATTTCTGAGTTCTTAAAAAAAAAATCTGAAGCTCAAGTTCTCTTTTCTTTTTTTTTTTTTTTTTTTTTTCTCTTGGTTTGGAGTTCCACAACTCCGTTGCACGGCGCCGAGGATAGCGGGACTACCGGGGGTGGTCCTCGAGGCGTTGGTGAGAAGAGGACCGAAGAGTTCGTGACGAGGAACGAGCGGCGGGTTTTGAAGAAAATTAGAACTACAAGGTATGTATTTCTAATTTTTCTTATTTCCGCTTTTCGAGCATGTTTCTATTATGTTAAATTGATGAAATTAGAGTATCAACGATCCAAAATCGCTTCCGCAGCGTAAAACGCTCCATCAATATGCATGTTTGGCAAATGTCCAAATGACTAATCTTTATTTTTTTTTTTTTAAAAAAAACTTACCTTTTAAGTTTTGTAAAAGGAAAATCCAATGAAAGAATGAAAAAAAAATTCAAGTTGACTTTTTTATTTTTTCCATTTGCAGAAGCTATCAGATGTTTTTGTTTTTTTTTTCGTAAAAACTCAAAAGTTGGGTTTTTGAAAATTCTTGCTATAGACCCTCCATCTCCCTCCTTTCTTCTTCCTAAATCTCTCTTGTAAAGGAGTCTCATCACTCCGTTGCTCGGCCCGAGGATAGCGGGACTACCGGAGGTGGTCCTCGAAGAGTTCGAGAGAAGCTTCGAAGAGTTCGTGAGAAGATTGAAGCGTTGGAATGAAGAAATTCGAACTACAAAGATATGTGTTCTTATTTCTTATTTTCCAAGTTTCGAGCATGTTTCTAGTTTAGTTAAATTGACGAAGATAGAGTGTCAATGATCCGACTCGCTTCCGCTGCGCCACGTGCGCTCCATCACTTATGTCCTAGAACGATGCCTTCTTGTACCATGAAATGACACTTTTCCAATTTAGAACTAGGTTTGTTTCTTCGCATTTGCATAGGACTTGGTCAAGGTTCTCCTTGCAGTGCTCAAATGTTTCACCAAAAACTCGTCCATGAAGACTTCCCCTGTTTTCTCCGTCATATCACAAAAGATGGCCATCATGCACCTTTGAAATGTCACAAGTGCGTTACATAGCTTGGAAGGTAGTCTTCTAAAAGTGAATGTCCATAGGGGCATGCAAACGTAGTCTTTTCTTGATCTTCTGGTGCAATGGTTATTTGGTTATGACCATTGTACCCATCCAGGAAACAATAGTAGTTTTTCCCTACTATCGTCCACTCGTTGGCTTTTGATAGCACTCTAAAAGCGCTAATTTATAGCTCATAAGTCTTGTGCGTTTAAGGAATTTATTGTGCTTAAATTATATATTTTGTTGAATTTAATTGCTAAGGGTTGAATCAGACCATTACGTTAGTTTAGAGCTTAAAAGAATGTTATAGAAGATAATATTAACAAATCGTTCTGAATGCTTATAGTATGTTTATTAAATAATCAAATATTATCCCAAATGTGATGAATGGTCTGGTGGTGCAGGATGTCTTTGGCATGTCGATGAGCCTGAGGATGAGCCTGAGTTTGAATCTGGGGAGGACAATAATTTTGTATATTTTTGTAAAAAAAATGTCACACTTCAGCATCAAACCTGAGAGCAAGCGTCAACACGTTGACTTCGCCTTGAAAGCTCATTTCTGCGTCTCGTGAAGTATAAATAGAAAAGTTCCAACTTTTTAGGTCATTCTCTCATTCCCCATTACCCCAACTCCGATTTTGAGAGGATAAACTTCGTTTTCTATGTAGTTTCTCTTGTATTGGAGCTTAAACTTTGTATTTTGGATTGATTTTCATCACAAGCAGTTAAGATAAATGCTCTAATTTAAGATTACGAATTATAACTTTGATGCAATTAGTGAGGGTTAGTTATTAATTGTCTACTTAGAATTTATTATTTTAAGCATCCTCTTCTCATGAGCATACTTAATTAGCAAACTTCTTCTATTTAGATTGACACTCTAATGGTTTATGCATGCTAGCTAGATTGTTAGAGATTAGTGACGCGATTGCATATCTTAATCGCTAAGTAACAAGAGTTTAATTATGCCTAAGTGAATATGGTCATGTTCCCTCTAGTTTGCATGATAGGCTTCGAGTTAGGGGATAAATCGGGCTATTCGGTAGGCAAAAGAATAGTCAGTCACAGTGTTTCCCGTCACTGGTTTTTAATCGATATGGACCGATCGCCCCCAGTTGATTAATTGTCAAATTTAATTAGGGTTCCATGATCTTAGTTAATTAATTGGGTTGTTTGTTACAGATGTAGGCAAGCAAACTGTGTGCTTTAAATAGAATAGCTATGTATGTTAGAATCTCTAAGATCTAAGTCGCATCAAAGTAAATCTCAATCCCTTAAATTAGAAGCACAAGTTACAATTTTAATTTATTGTTCTTTAATTTTCCGTTAGTTTAATTTCTGCATGTTTTAGTTTTAGTTTTTCTTTAACCAATCCCTCGTTTTATTTATTTTTTTAATTAAGGCAAATAGAAATTAATTAGGAGAAGCTAATTTTCAGTTCCCTGAGATTGACTTTGTTACCATTGTTCTACAAGTTAGAATAAATACCAGTATTATATATGTAATTTGGCGGGCCTCGACAACCTGTTTACCAGCTTTCTTGTGGTTCGCCAATACCTGTAGCAAAGATAATTCATGTTCGTTAGTCAATTTGGCCGAGATAATTACTGGTAGTGTCTTGTTCTCCTCCAAAAATGAGTATTTGAGGTTGGATGGTAATGCTTTGAGTTCCAGTTCTGGCGGTTCAACAATGGATGGTTTGACAGATCTAGATCCCGTCAATTCTAGCATTTCTTCTTATGTGGCCACTTCGTTAGTCGCACTATCTTTTACTTGCTCATCCTCTTTTGGTATATCTTCCTCTAAAAATTCCTGTAAAGTATAACCTCGGGGGTCATCGACATCGTCAATCGCCGAGCATTCCTCTATATCCCCCAGAAATCTTAGTCATTCATCACATTAAATGTTATTTGTTGGTCAATTACTCTCATTGTCAGCTCTCTCTTTTGTACATCGATCAACGTTCTTCCTGTGCCCAAGAATGGATGGCCCAGGATAACGAGAACTTCTCGATCAACCTCGCATTCGATGATAATGAAATCGGCTGGAAAAACAAAGTCACCAACCTTTACTAAAACATCTTCGACATTCCCGATGGGGTATGTTATTGATCGATCTGCTAGCTGCAACGTGACCGTTGTGGGCCTCTCCTCTCATATTCCTAGTTTCTTAAATATTGTTAGGGGCATTAGTTTAATGTTGGCCCCTAATTCACAATGTGCTCTTCCGAGACTTCTTCCTCCAATCGAACACGGGATCGTTAAGCTTCTAGGGGTACTTGTGAAAACATGTTATTTTACTCTCTTATTTCAACAAATTTTCCTTCTGTTCTTAAAGTCAAATTAACTTAGATATATGGTGTAAAATGCTTCATATTCCCAAAAGATGTCAAAACTAACAACATTTCCATTTTTAGGCAAAACAAGGCAAAATCAAAAGTTTTGTTTATGGTGTCTCACATCGGGATATAGCCACCCTCCCAAAAGATAAAGGGGTTTGAGCATTGGCAAGCTTTAAAACACGAACATAGCTCTTCTGCTGTGGAGATATCTTGAGGAGCCGGACAACCTATGGAGGATCGTTATTGAAGCTAAATATACAAATTCTTCTTCGGGTGATATTCCCACCAAATGCAAATTTAGTAGCTCCAAACCCCCTTGGTTCAACATTATTAAGTTTAAAGATATTGTCTTGAACCACACTAATTGGAAAATAGTGAATGGTAGAAACAATATTTTCTAGTTCCATAGATGGACTGATGAAGGATGCTTATATGCTTTCTATCTCGACTTTTCGCTCTGACATGCATCAAATAATTAAATTGATTCTTTATTGTGAGCTTGGAACTTAGAAACAGGTTTTTAGAACTTCTTCCCTCACAGACCCCTTTTGGACAGAGAATTGATTGCTTGGGTCAATATATGTAACAACCCCGAATTTTAAACTAAACATGAGAACGTTACTAAAACCGACCTTTAAATTTCATTTGAAACCAACTGTAATGCTCCGAAAATTTCGACAACATAACAACGTATTCATAATAACCATCCATTTATCTCACACCTGTTAATGCATAAATTCCACCACAACCGTTAAAACAGGACACCAACTAGCCCAACAACATTCTTTCCAAGTAAACAAGGTTCAGACATACCAAAACATGAACAACACCTCATAAAGAAACATACATCCCACATTCAAAACATGCTAACTATGGACAACGAAATCAACAACAAAACCCATCAACTAACTTTGTTTCATTCATCCCACCTGAACCAACATAACGCTATCTGATTCACGATCAAAGAGCATAAATTGTAACTTGCCAACTAGGCCAGATCAGAACATTGAAATAATAACGAATAATGATTTAAAGAATGAAAACGAACTAGACTCAGCTAAACATATAATCAAAGTTTAGCTAATGGTCAAGCTTCTCATGTCTCCTTTTCTGCATCACCAAGCTTGCAGTAGTACACATCACCTGCAAAAATTGCATAATTTGTGGGGGTCAGTACACAACACGTACTGGTAAGTAACTCCTACTTTAGGAGCCACCAAATACTAAACATACATGCATCACAACATCATGTTGCTCACATCAAATATATCCACAATAAATCATAACAACATGCTCAATTCTCATGTAACAACTACATCAAGCACAACACTCGTGTCAATGCATACCCATCAACTAACTCGAGCTCTAACAAGCTCTCTCAAACTCCACTGAGTCTTTTTCGACTCAACTCTAGCTTCACAAGCTCTCTCAGACTCTACTGAGTTCTCTAAGTCCACTCTCGAACTCCACTAAGTTATCTCAACTCAACTCTCATGCCCTCACAAGCCCTCTCAGACTAACTCATTTGAGTCACATCGACCCCTTACCATTTATACCCAGGGCATCGACACTTCTCTACGGCGCTCAGCGTTTGACCCTTGACCATTTGTACCCAAGGCCTCAAACTATTGCATCGCTTCTTGACCATTTTTATCCAAGGTGCACCAATGACTGTACAACGTACTCAATCCATTCATAAAAATCATTTCCATAACCTCAAGCCTTACTCTTTCGAGATGTGTCGACCCCTGACCATTTATACCCAAGGCCTTGAACGGTGCATTGATCCTTGACCATTTATACCCAAGGCCTCGATGACTCCGCAATGTATTGACCTATGACCCTTTATACCCAAGGCCTCAATATTTTCCTCAAGACTCATGGTGAACGGGTTGTCAAGTCCTGCCAAATTGATATTTATAAAACTAGCCTGCTAATCTAGCTTGTAGACAGCGGTAGTCAGGTCGATCCACACGAAACTAACATTAATCTAATCTCAATTTAATTCTATTTGCAATTTAATAAAACAAGGGGGTTGGTTGGTTTTAGAATCAAATAACATGCAAGAAATTAGCTAACGAAAAATAAAAATGGGGAATTGACAGTTAAAACAAGCATGTTTAATTCGAAGGATCGGGATTGATCACTTTTGCATTTCAGTTCATCGATATTCATGGAATTTAGCTAAGATGCTCAAACACACGATTTGCTCACTTGGAACCTTGTGGAAAACAACCCAACGAATTAATTAGAAACATGCAATTCTAATTAAACTTACCCCTTAACTAATCTAAGGTGACCAGTCCTAAACCAATTAAAAGGTAGTAACCGGAAACATCGCGACGAACCACTCCGTGGAATAATTCAATTTCTCTCCTAATCTTAAGCCCACCATGTAAACTTAAACAACTCTTACCTCTACCATTTGTATAGGCTCGAATTACTTAGTCATGGTTAGACCCTTGTTACTTGACAATTATTCGTGACAAATATAGGAAGAAGATGCAAAAAGCTAAACACATGCTAAATTAGCATTAATAAACAAATCTCCATTAATACAATAGTTTAATAATCTATCAACCTCCAAATTAAGCACTTACCTACTTAACCTTCCATGGAGAATGAGATTCTCCAAGAATCCAGGGAGGAGCTTGAGTTCATACACCAAATTGGAGAGAAAGTCCAAAAAATGGTAAACAAAACCGCAATCCCGAGGCTAAAATGAATAGTGAATGACCTAAAATCGGAAAAGTTTGCTTTTATACTCGGCGTAGCGTCGAGACGCTACAAGCAGCGTCGCGGCGCTACGGACGGAAAATCCTCGCGCGCGCAACTTCGTAGCGTCGAGATGCTCTTTATAGTGTCGCGACGCTGTGACCAATTTTTCTATCAGGTTTACATTCTGGAATTTCAATTGAGCAGCGTCTCGACGCGGGATCTTCACTGTCAAATGAATCTTTTCATTCTCTTCTTCGCCTGGTTCATCCCTGAAGCCTTAAAATGCTACTTTTAGCACCAAAACGCGTCCTTGGACTTCTCGAGCTCCCTATTGTGAAATACTTACAACAAAGTCAAATTAATACTATTGAGCACGGTAATTAGCCAGAATTAGAGAGTAAATAATAGCTCTTTTGGAGAGCTATCAACTTATCACACTGACCCTCGACCATTTATACCCAAGGCCTCAATGCTCATCTTATACAAATTGGCGTATCGACCCCATACCATTTATACCCGACCCCTCGATATCCAATAGTGACATATCAACCCCTAACCATTTATACATGACGCCCTGATATTCACTCACTTGTTGTTGCGCGCTCAGGGTGTGGGAAAAATAATAATAATGAGGGCTCACATCATGCAAGCATACATGGTCTAGTGCAGGAAGTGATAAGTATTTTTATATCGTATTTCCACAGAGATTTTGAGTAGGCATGCACAGTTCTGATTGTTAACTTAAAGAAAATGTAACTAGTGACAAATTTTGTATGGAGGGTCGATGCTATAGAAATTTAAGGTACGTAAACGAAACATAAACGACTGAATGCAACCAACGAAAAAATGCTAAAAGGATGCTAGAAAGTGAAGAAGTAGACAATGCTCAGACAAGACAGAAAGAAAACAATCGCGCACAAGACGAAATAACAGCAAAAGGTACAATAAAGTAAAATTCTCAACTAAACAAACAGGGTAGGCTAGGAATCAACAGGTTACTCGTGAGATGGGTTTTTAGCAAGGATCTCGCATATGAATCAACCACTTAGCATAACAAACAAGATTTGCCGATCTTGATCATTAGGATTCGAGATTCATTCATATCCAAACGAAAAAATCATCTTATTCATTACAACATGTTATCAAGTGTACTATGAGAGCGACTATGTCTAGTCTCCTCTCTGATTACCATGAAAGGCTAGTAAAAACATACGAATCAGACCCCCTACTCCTCTCGGAGGTTCAAAAATCAGTAACACATAATGGATGGTCGGTCGAAAATGCATTTTTAGAATGAAAACACACATGCATTGAAGAATCTATGCCGAACTTACGCTAAAATCCCAAATCAATCATCACTGAATCATTCTAGCCATCCCTTAACGAAATTAGCTACTCATAATATAAATGACAGAGATAACAACCATAGAGTTCATAGTTTAAAAGATCTAACTATAGAAGCTACAATAAGAAGATGAGAGAGTGAAAACTAAAAGATAATCGAAAGTTGATGAAGGTTGATGAGCTCCTCGGTTGCTTTCTTTTCTTCTTCAGCAATCTTCGCCCCTTGAAGTTTTTCCTCCAGGTGCTTCTCTTCATAGCTACTGCGTTCTTGAAGGGTTCTTCAATGGGGACTTCTTCTTCCCAAAAGCTCTAAAACCGATGAATATTCTTCCAAAAGTTCTCTCTCTCAAATTCTTCTTTTTTCTCTTTCTACCATTTTTTATTTATACTCCCAGGGTTTCTCCCACAAATTGCCCTAAAAATTATCCAAACATTCTCATTGGGTGGCGGCAACGGATAAAGCAGCTTGTTCGTACGACAGGGGACAAACTCTGCGTTTTCACGTGATCAGGTACACTTTTTGCGATTGCTGCGCGTTCGCGAAAAGTTCTTTAAAGGCGCCTGCTTTGTTGTCGCGTTGCGCCCGCAATATTTCTTCAATCTCCCATCCAGCGTAGCTGTCCTGATGCTTCTTTGGCGAGATTCTAGCAGAACCTAAATATGCACAAAAGGGCTTATTTAAGCACAATCAGGCTTAAGTATGTACATTTATCGCACAATGAACCATAAGCAAGCTTTCTCTCTATTTCGTGCAACTTCCTCAAAACATCAATTAAAACACATCGATTACTTAACGAAGAGTCAATATTTCTTCTATTTCTACTCTAAATAACTCTCATTTGGAGTGTTATCACTTGCCTTATCCAACATTAGCCCTCGACCATTTACACCTGAGGCCCTAATGTTCACTTCACATCCCTTTTATCACATTGCAAGCCCCCGACCCTTTATACCCAGGGGCACTTACATTCTTCTTTCTCACAACTGAAGGTCCCCTAACCCCTTTAGCACAAACCCGATTCACATCTCAGATATGCGCACCCTGAACATGCCTCATAGGTCGTGTTTAATGCCAATAATAAACAACACACTCACCACATACAAAGTATGTTTTCAACATAAACATAACATTACCCCTGTATCTCATGCAATCTCAACATCACCCCAGCATGCTCAACTTCATCACAGCACACACAACAATTTTACATGCCTTACACCATAACAATATACATTCCCAGCACACAGTCGCTACACAACAACTACGATTCAGCTTTCAGATCAACATATTTAGAACAAAACTCAAGCACAACATGCTAAGCACTCAGATGTGCTTAGTCTTATCAGAGATGCAACAACAATATTCACAATTCATATAATCCATAATATAAAGCAATCACTAAAATATGCGTGCTAATAAACAACAAATAACAAACAGACTCCACAAGTAAGAACTACATGTCGATTGATCCTAGAATAAACCAAGAGATACCTACGATCAACCTTACAAGAGAAAATCAGCACTCCGGGATCAAATGAAAACTACAAACGGAAGCTCCCAATTGTTAGAATCCAAAATAAAACACTTTATAAGAGTTCAAAAGAGACTAAAGTGTGCTGGATTTTACCGATTTCTACCAACCCAACTCGAATCCTTACTGGTGGTGGTTGAAAATGGTTCGAAACTTAAAACAGACAGAATCCACACAATAGAACTTAAGTTACAGAACCTAAAAAGATACCAAAAGAAATTAGAACACAATGTTTCCTATTGCACCTTACTAAAATGGCTCAAATCAAGTGTGGTTGGTGTTCGATGAAGTTCCAATTTAACCAATCTAGCCTTCGTAGGATATGGGAAACAACCAAAAGATGTCAAACTACCCAAAAGGTGTTGTAGTCGGATTTGTTCGCGACCGCCAAAGAGAGAAGATGTCGTCGAAAATGCATGGGTGAAGTCACACCTGCATAACCGAAGCAATTTAAAGGTTGTCGGAAAGAGAGAGGGAAAAGCCGAGAAGAACTTATCGTCAGAGACTGACGTCGCAAGGAGACCATCGCGCGAGCTTCTGTCGAGTAACGCCGGATGTCTTCGTTGCACCAGCGTCGTTGCTCGGAGATGCAGGTCGTTGCGCGTGGGTTGATGTTGCAACCGCTGCGTAGGTGCAGACGTCGTCGCATGGGTTCGTCGCACCGCTGCCTGCTCGCGTTTGGTGGTCGTCAGCTGTTAAGGCAATCGTGAAGGAACGAGATCGTTGCGCGTGCGTTGTGCCGCTCGCCGAATGTTGACCATGGGAGGGTGGCGTCGTCGTTTATTGTCCAAGACGTTGGCCGGAACGAGAGGGAGAGGCGTCGTTAAATTCGTTCGCCGGAGGTGGGGCGTCGGAGCAGCGAGCTGGAAAAGAAGATGATTGAGTGAGGTTAGGGCTTAATCTTTTGTCTTAATTTTCTTAATTTAATTCCCCAAATAAGCTCAACTTCCCTCCTAAAAGGAAATGGAAAAACTAATAAAAAGGGAATCCCCTTTTTGAACTAGAGGATAAAATTAAAATTAAACCTCCAAGATTGAAAAATAAAGATTTAACTAAAATCTCTTTTTCCCAAAATTAGAGGAATTTAATTTAACGAACTTAAGGACTAAACTAAATTTTTAATTTTCCAAATGAGAACCCATAAACAATTAAATTCCATTAACTTAACATTAACAAACGGAAGGAATTTAAAGGAATATTTTAACTCTAAAATAACCTAGTTTTAGAACGCGGGGTTACAATATATCTGCCGATTGGCACATTCTTTCTCCGATTGTCGGTAAAGATTGTATTTTTTGAGTTCGTGATAAAAAAATGTCTCTTTGCATTGAAATCTATGAAATATAGTTTCTTTCTAATCTTCTACCAAGCAAAATTTAGGGAATCTCTAGAAGACTTTTTATCTCAAAACATGCAAATTCTTCATTTAGACGGTGATTCACAAAGGTTTCAACACAACATAGAAAATGCAAGCTCGTCTTCCATCGATGTGCCTTAATCCAAATTGGTGTGTGCTTTGCGATTGGAATTCAGAAACTATGAATCATATATTTCTCCATGCCCCTATGTCAAAAGTCTTTGGTCCACTCTTTTAAATGGTTCTAATCTACTATCTATTCTGCCATACAAAGATTTGAGGGTTTTATTTTTCAAAGCATTGCTATATTGCTCGAGGTAAATGTCAAACAAATCATGTGGTGCAACATCTTTAGAGCCAGTTTAAGGTATATTTGGTTGGAACCAAATGACAAGCTCTTGAGTGAAAAATCAAAATCTCTATTCCAGACAGATTATCATCAATACTTCATCTTTGTACTCCAAATCGAATATGTTTTGTAATTAAGATACTTCTACTATAAAGGTTTAATTGAAAGGTTTTCCTCTATATTCTCTTTTGTAGTCTCTCTTTCAAATGAAGTATTTGTTTAAAAAAAATATTATCAGTCAGTTGCAAAATGCAACTTATACTAATTGATCCTAATAAATCTTAGCTTCCTCTCTTTCTTCATCGTTTCGGCTCTCCCACATATTTCACTTTCTCAGTGTCAGTTTTTTTTCTTTTTTTTTTTTTTTTATTCAGAAAACTTTGGATTAATTGCAAAATATGATCGTTTTTAATTGATATATATTAACCTAAAATAAAGAGATAATATAGGAGAGTATTTCACTCAGATTTTAGTGGTGTTTTTTTCAAGGAATTTTGATAGCGTTTTTTTTTGGAAAGCGATTTTGATAGCTTTAAACCAGTGTAAAGAAATTTCGATAAAAGATATTATTTTCCTTTTTTTTAGTGTAAACTTCAAGTTTAGCCAGGTTCACGTTGACAATTTGATTTAATAATCTATCTTATATATATATATATATGTCTTACTTTTTTTTCCATTTATTTTTGTTATTTATTTATTAAACATTGATGCACACAGCTGTAAGAGATTTGTTTTAATTTCTTCATATTTAAAAGTGCTTAAAATGCTGAATTTGATTTAAGCCTGTAATGTGATGAAAATTAACAGAAGTTAAAAATAGGTCTAATGCAATATTTTTGTAAATGATAAAAAATACCATAGCTCGTGCTTATAACTCTCACACATTAAACTTTGAAGACAACTAAATATAACTCCGAAGTAACTAGAAATTCATAACAATTTTATTGCAAAAACAACTTTACTTTTCACAGAGCACGAATTTTAGGTACAATAGCTTGCTCAACCGACAGCGGCGGCGGCGATGGCGATGTTGGAAGAGTATCAACAAGAGTCAAAATAGATTTCAAGGATGTTACTTTCTTCTTTCGTGTATCCGACAGACATGAGTAACGCATGCGAACAATCATGCTGAATTACTTTGATGATGTGACAACAACTTGGACCTACGTTGGCTTCGCCATTGAGAAAGAACATGACAATTTCACTAATGCATGCTCGGAGTTGGAACAAAGATTCCCAACAAATTCATGTCTTATCTTCAAACTTCAATCGTGCCACTCACCAATAACTCTTAATAATTAAAGGAAATTAATTGATTGGGTAACTTATAATAAAGGAAATTAGTTGATTGGGTAACTTATAATAATTAAAGGAAAATTGTAAATATGTGAATTTAGAGTAAAATAATTAAAAATATAACACTTTTTTTTAAAAATTGCGGATATAGCAATTTCTATCACTGATAGTATGGTCTATCGCTGATAAAAGTTTATCGCTGATAGTAGTCTTTTTTATACAATTTTGTCAGTGATAATAGTCTATTAGTAATAGTCATAAAGTCTATTCGCAATAACCACTAATTTTTTGTCATATTTACAAAAAAATTTAAACTTTGCTAAATTTGTAATTATTTTGGGCCTGTGCAACCGGTCTTTAATTAAATATGAAATGATAATTTTTTATTAAAAAAAAAAATCTAATGATTTTACTTAATTGTTTCTCTGTATAACTGATCACCACTCACCAATAACTCAAGTTCTTTTTCAACGTCTTTCATTTTTGTTTTTACTCTTTCAGCTTCTCAGTGTAATAATAGTAAAGCTATAGATGTATTGCAATGCATGCCAAAAGAATTATGACGATGAATTAATTAGTAGTCGAAGAAATTTTAGAATTATGATGATGAATTAATTAGTAGTCGAAGAAATTTTGGAAAAATAAGTTAATATTTTTTTACTTTTTGAGTTCAATAAGTGGAATTTAAGATTTGACCGCGATATAACTTCTTTGTCGTATATTTTAACCAGTTGAACACAATGTTCAGATTGACTATTTGCTTTATGTATACTAAACATTATTTTTCCTTTGAAAATAAATTTTTTTTTTTTTTTTTTCTTTTTGAGTATGAAGCATGTTACATTAAGGCCTAGTTAAATCAGACCTCCACATTGGTATGATATTGTCTACTTTGGGCATAACCCTCATGGCTTTGCTTTTGGTCACCCCGGTCTCATACCAATGGAGAATGTTGTTCTTCCTTATATGCCCATGATCTTCCCCTCCCCTAACCGATGTGGGACTTTGGTCACACACCTCGTACTCCCAACAATCCTACCCTCGAACGAAGTACCGCCTCCCCTCCCCTCAAATAGTCATCCATATCCGTCTAGATAGACTTATCTAGGCCCTTCCGGCACCATGGATCTCATCCGTCTAGATACTCATATCTAAGACCGACACCGTCTAGATAGACTTATCTAGGCTCTTTCAGCACCACGGATCTCATCCATCTAGATACTCATATCTAAGCCCGACACCGTCTAGATAGACTTATCTAGGCTCTTCCAGCACCACAAATCTCATCCATCTAGATACTCATATCTAGGTTGCACCACGGATCTCCACCAATGACTACACCCTTGGAGTCTCTCCTTTGTTCGGCACATGAGAATTTCATCACACGGCTAAGTTTTGGGGGCACGGCTCTGATACCACTTGTTGGGATAATTACTAAATTCTATAATTCAATTATCCCTCTCTTGTGTGAACCTAATAGGAAATTAAACAAGTAGAACACAATATAATTCAAGCACAGGACACAAGCAATTTTAACGTGGAAAAACCTCTTCATTGCGAAGAGTAAAAAACCACGGACCGAAGTAAAAAACTCCACTATAATCAATAATGGGCTACAACGAGTTATCCCTAGTCACAACTAGAGGTATACAACTACTGATATCTCGAGATGATCAATCTCGGCAACAAACGACAATAAATCAAGAGAGTAAAGAAGAAAGATCTCACTTAAAGTGACCACGAACTACCCACTGTAATCTGCCTGTAGATAGCTCCAAACAAAATCTCCACCGTTCAGATTGAATACCATCGTGTCATGAACACGCTGTCAAATTTTCAGCTCGATCGGACCACTGATTGATCCCCAATGTACTGAACTACTAAAACTGTACGGATGTAGAATTCTGCACTTTTTCTTTCTCTCTAATTCCGTTTTCTCTCTCCTCGGTTTGCTTGACTCAACAAAACGGCTGGCTTCTCTTTCTTTAAGTAGGGTAAACCTAAATGCCCTATTGGGCTTTTACTTTTGGGCTTTCCACCGCTAATGTGAAAAATACCCAACAAATCTCCCCCTTTTCACTATGTGGAGGAACTTGTCATTCCCGAGGCGGAACGACAACACTCAAGCTTTTCTCTTGGTAGATTATTAGTCAACATATCAGATCCATTATGATCAGTATGTATCTTCTCAAGCTCAAACAAACCATCATTCAATGCATCTCTCATCCAATGATACCTTACATCTATATGTTTGGTTCTTGAATGAAATGAAGAGTTATTACCAAGATGAATAACACTCTGATTATCGCAGAATATCACATACCGTTGTTGCTTGAAGCCAAGCTCCTGGATAAAGCGCTTCATCCACAACATCTCTTTGCACGCTTCCGCAGCTACAATATATTCTGCTTCAGTCGTAGAAAGTGCAACACACTTCTGTAGTCTTGACTGCCAAGACATTGCACCACCTGCAAAAGTCATCAAGTACCCGGAAGTAGACTTTCGGTTATCTAGATTTCCTGCCATATCTGAATCTGTGTAACCGACAAGCACAGGCTTTCCACTTCCAAAAGTGAGTTTCAAACTAGAAGTACCTCGCAAATATCTCAATATCCACTTGACTGCCTCCCAATGTTGTTTTCCTAACTCCTAGGAAGTTTCTAAGATAGTTGTGGGGGTCCTCATTTTCCACTCCAAAGAATTGTCCCACAGTGGACAACATTTGGAACATTACTGGCTTTAACTCGAATGAGTTGGCAGTAATTTCAGGGCGGATTATGCTTGGGTTTAGCTCCCCAGGCATAGGTACTAGGTAGGAGAGAATGGCACTATCCTTGTCATTCGCTATTTCGATGGGATTGCGAGTGGTAGGTGTTAAGTCTCTGAAAGTGACTTATTTAGGACCCATTTAGCTTAAGAAGATGTACACTTTTAGGTGTTTTTGATAGCATTTAGCTTAAACCTATGCTTTAATATGAGAATTAGAAGAAGGTAGCTAATTTAGGACTTATGCACAATAGGTAGAAAAAGGGTTGAAAACCGAAGGAAAAGAATGAAAAAATAAGCATTGCGAATGAATTGCGAAAACATTGCGGTGACCGCAATTATTCAAGTGGAAACCGTAAGTTGACTGATCTTTTTCTGTTAATTTCCGTATTTTCAGGGATTCGTTCTTTCTCCTCCATCCATTCTGATATATGACGTTGAAGATTGATGGTTCTCCTTGGCCCAAACGCACCTGCAAACTACTATAAAAGGGGGCCAAAGTCGGAGGTTTGATCATCATTCGAAGCGCAGAAGTCTTCTCGCAGTCCATCATTTCTCTCTGTTTTCCTTTGCCGTCTGTTGGAGTGAGAGTCTCAGCTGTTGGAATCGATAATCTGATAGGAGGGAGAGAAGATTCTTCTTCTCTCTCGATTGGATTCATCCAAGCAAGGCTGACCTTTCGTCCCTTTCATTCGAGGCGACTGCAACGAAGCTTTTCAAGCACCTTTACTGCTTTTCTGTCGTTCTTCTTCTTATTTCCAGTTTGATCATTGTTGTTCTTAGCCTAGTGCTTTAATTACTGCATTTCGTTGTTGTCTGTCTTTGAATCATTTCTTTTGAAGCTTTCCTTTGTCGTTCAAACATTCAAAGTAATCAAAGTAAAATTCTGCATTTCACAGTTTCCACCTTCTGCTGCTACGTTTTGTCTTATTGTTTTAAGCATATTTCTCTTCTAAGCATGTCTGTTTTATCTACCTTTTCTGTTCTCCATATATCCATGAGTAGCTAAGCCACTTAGGGGCATGCTAATGACAGAACTATAGGCTAAAAAACGTGCATCAAGTATGTAGGATAACTCTCGAATCATTGATTGTATGTAAGCTTCATCCCACGGGCAATTTCGATTGGCCATCCATTTTGTCCAAAGAACTCCTAACCTCTGGAAGGAGTAAGAGTTCAGAGTCATATAATCATGCTAGCCTTTCATGGTAATCAGGAAACGGCCTAGGAATAGGCGTTTCCCTAGTACAAACTAAACACTCCTGTTTTAACAAGATGCTTAAGACCTTACTTTGAAGTCGAGTAAACTTAAGACTCTAATGCATGGAATCGGACGATACTTGAGATAGAGTGAGTTTGATGTATAGAGAGTTGATCCAAAGCTTGAGAATCGTAATAAAGTGCCTATAGGATAGTCATTAGTAGCCCTTAATTCACCCATTTACTCAGCTTCGCTGTTATTTAATTGCGGTAACATTGCGGTCCTCGCAATTCTGCCAGATTTTCATTCTGTTTAGCTGTTTTCTTCCTCGTTTGTTAATTCCATCTCTTGTCTTTTAAGTCTAGTTTCAACTTGCATTTGTTTATGTTATATCCCTTTATACATTCAGCAAAAAGTAGATAATTAAAAACCAATTTTACCCCATCAAATTCATCCCATCTTTCTTAACAATCACACTTCGCGAATAGCTAAAAATAAGTCTCTGTGGAAAAAACGAATGAAATATACTTACTACTTGCTGTGAGACCATGTATGCTTGCATGTTCTAAAGTGCTCTCTCTACCTTATTGCTTATTTATCTTTACACATTGAGCACGCAACAAGTTTTTGGCGCCGCTGCCGGGGACTTATTTTAAGTAAAAACGAAGTTTGTTAGGTTTGAAACATCAAGTTATTTTCCATTGAATTTGATCCATCTTCATTTCTTTTTCAGGTACCATTTAGGGTAGTTTATGAATGAGACTCCATCTAGTGATCTAGAGTTCAACCCTGAGCCCGAGAGATTACTTAGAGCTAGGAATAGAGCCAAGAAACGTCTCTTTAAACAAACCCTTTTACCTCCAATCATTGCAGAGACTACAATTCCTCCGCAATTACCTCAAGAAGAAATGGCTGGAGTAAATCAAAACCTGGTGCCTGTCACTCGCAATCCCATTGAAATAGTGAATGACAAGGACAGCGCCATCCTTTCATATTTAGTACCTATGCCTGGGGAGCTCAACCCCAGCATAATCCGTCCTGAAATCACTGCCAACTCATTCGAGTTAAAGCCAGTGATGTTCCAAATGTTGTCCACTGTGGGACAATTCTTTGGAATAGAAAATGAGGACCCCCATAACCACCTTAGGAACTTCCTAGGAGTTAGTGACACATTCCTAATCCCTGGAGTTTCCCAAGAAGCCCTGAGGCTATATCTTTTCCCTTACTCTTTAAGGGACAAAGCCAAAACATGGTTAAATTCCTTACCCTCAGGATCTGTCCGCAATTGGACAGATTTAGCAGAAAAATTCCTAGTCAAATATTTCCCACCAGATAGGAATTCGACCTTTCGTGATGATATCATAAAATTCAAACAAGCTCCAAGTGAGTCTCTTCACGAAGCTTGGACAAGATTCAAAGACCTTCTCATTAAATGTCCACACCATGGCATTCCATGGTGTATCCAAATAGAAGTCTTCTTTAAAGGATGCAACCCCAGCACCAGACAAGTTCTAAATTCATCTGTTGGTGGTTCCATGTTGTCCAAGAGTTACAACGAAGCTTATGAGATCTTGGAGAAGATCTCAACATCTCATTGTAGGTGGTCAGACGATCCAGTAGAGCCAACTAGGGCTCAAGACAAGGATGCTCTAAGCGCCATGAGCACCCAAATAAATGCCCTGACCAACTTAGTCAAGCAAATGGCTCAGGCCAATCTCCAAACCAGTGCCAATACCGCTACAGCCATGTCAATGGGCACCCAACCAAGCCAAGGCGAGGCACTAGTCTGTGGATTCTGTGGGGAAGTGCACCCTTATGAATACTGCCCTGGGAATCCATCCTCAGTCTGCTATGTAGGAAGCCAGCAGCAGCCTAGGAATAACCCCTACTCCAACACCTATAACCCTGGTTGGAGAAACCACCCTAACCTGTCATGGGGTGGCCAACAAAACACTAACCAAAATTCTAACCAACCTAGACCGAGTGGAACACCTGGTTTCACTCCCCAACATAACCAGTCAATGTACCAAAAACCTTACAATCAACCTGTAGGATCTTCTGTAGAAAACCTACTCAAGGAATATATAGCTAAGAATGATGCTACTCTTCAGAGCCAGCAAGCTACTCTTAGGAGCCTGGAAAACCAAATAGGCCAATTAGCCAATGAACTTAAAAGTAGGCCCCAAGGTAGACTCCCTGCTGACACCGAGGTACCAAGGAGAGATGGCAAGGAACAAGTTCAAGCAATTGAACTTAGGAGTGGAAGACCATTGGTGAGCAACACAAAGGACACACCAAAGAGAGTAGAGAACACTGAGTCTAGTGCTCCACTGGAGTCTCTGCCAAACCAAGGTCCACCACCAACTAGCACATCAGGAGCCAGGCTAGAACCAATTGTTGAGGAGGTAGAGGAAATTCCAAGGCCTCCACCTATCCTAAAGCGCCCTGACGTACCTGCTTATGTGCCACCACCTCCATATCCTCGAAGGCTGAGGAAGAAGCAGGAACAGGAAGTTCATTTTAATAAATTCTTAGAAATACTTAAGCAAGTGCATGTTAACATTCCTTTTGTAGAGGTTTTACAATCGATGCCTTCTTATGTAAAGTTTTTGAAGGACATTATTACTAACAAAAAAATAATTGGTGAGTTTGAAACAGTAAACCTCACCGAGGAGTGCAGTGCCATCCTCCAGAACAAGCTGCCCAAGAAGGAGAAGGATCCTGGTTCCTTCACCTTACCTGTAGAACTTGGAGGCAAGCACGTGGGCAGAGCGCTTTGTGACCTGGGCGCCAGCATCAATCTCATGCCCTTGTCCCTATTCCGCCAGTTGGGAATAGGAGAAGCACGTCCAACTACTGTCACTTTACAACTAGCAGACAGATCCATTGCATATCCAGAAGGTAAAATTGAGGATATTCTAGTTAAAGTTGACAAATTTATTTTCCTTGCAGATTTCATTGTCCTGGACTATGAGGCAGACAAGGAGGTCCCCATCCTGCTAGGTAGACCATTTCTAGCCACAGGTAGGGCACTAATAGATGTTCAAAAAGGTGAGTTAACTATGAGGGTTCATGATGAAGAGGTAAAATTTAGTGTTTATAAAGCTTTAAGGTATCCCTCTGATTCTGAGTCTTGTGCTAGCATGGATGTTGTTGACTCACTAATGGAAGAACAATTAGAGCATGTACTGTTAACCAAGCATGCTAGTGAATATGTACAAGTAGATGTAGTTGACTTGAATGTATCTGACATAATGAATATGCCTGTAGATAAACCTCAACATGTATGTATGAATATAGATTTAACTGATAGAACTGTAAATCCGTTAAAACCCTCCATTGAGCATCCACCTGTTTTAGAACTGAAACCACTACCCACTCACCTCAAATATGCATATCTAGGAGATAATGATACGCTGCCTGTAATTATTTCTTCTAAGCTAAGTGAACAGCATGAGGTTGATTTAATTTTACTGCTTAAGCAACATAGGAAGGCTATAGCATGGACTATTGCTGATATTCGAGGCATTAGCCCTTCTTATTGCATGCACAAAATTATACTAGAGGAAGAGCACACACCTAGGGTAGATCACCAGCGTAGGTTAAACCCCTCTATGAAAGAGGTAGTGAAGAAAGAAATAATAAAGTGGTTAGATGCAGGAGTGATTTTCCCCATAGCTAGTAGCCAGTGGGTGAGCCCCATCCAATGTGTACCTAAAAAGGGGGGAATAACTGTGGTAGTCAATGAGAACAACGAACTGATTCCAACAAGGACTGTCACAGGGTGGAGAGTGTGTATGGATTACAGAAAATTAAATAAAGAGACTAAAAAAGACCATTTCCCTATACCGTTCATTGACCAGATGCTAGACAGAATAGCTGGTAGAGCCTACTATTGTTTCTTAGATGGCTATTCAGGCTATAATCAAATTACTATAGACCCTAAGGATCAAGAGAAGACCACCTTCACTTGCCCTTTTGGAACGTTTGCCTTCCGCAGAATGCCTTTTGGCTTATGCAATGCACCGGCAACTTTCCAAAGGTGCATGATGGCAATCTTCTCTGAGTTGGATGAGTCCATGATAGAAATATTCATGGATGACTTCTCAGTCTTTGGGGACTCATTTAAAACCTGTCTAGAAAACCTAGGACAAGTCCTGGCTAGGTGTGAGGAGACCAACCTAGTCCTCAATTGGGAAAAGTGCCATTTTATGGTAGACGAAGGGATTGTCTTAGGACATAGAGTGTCAAGGGCAGGTGTAGAAGTGGATAGGGCAAAAATAGAGATCATAGAGAAGTTGGTAGAGCCCCAGAATGTCAAAGCCATTAGAAGCTTCTTAGGGCACGCTGGCTTCTACAGAAGGTTCATTAAGGACTTTTCTAAGATAGCCAAGCCTCTGTGCGAGCTTCTAGAGCTAAATAGACCATTTATCTTCTCTAAAGAATGTGTAGTAGCTTGGAAAACCCTTAAGGAAGCATTAGTCACAGCACCTATCATAGTCGGACCAAATTGGGATCTCCCTTTTGAGATGCTATGTGATGCCAGTGACTATGCTGTAGGAGTCATGTTAGGACAGAAGATTGACAAGCTAACACACCCTGTCTATTATGCTAGTAAGACCTTGAATGAGGCTCAATGTAATTATACAACTACTGAGAAAGAGATGCTTGCTGTAGTATTTGCTTGTGAAAAATTTAGAAATTACATTGTAGGCACTAGGACCATTGTATACACTGACCATTCTGCTTTAAAATATCTTATGAGGAAGGCTGACGCTAAGCCTAGATTGATTAGATGGGTGTTATTGCTGCAGGAATTTGATTTGGACATTCGGGACAAGAAAGGTTGTGAAAATGTGGTTGCAGATCACCTGTCTCGATTGCAGCACAATTGCGAAAAAATTGCGGAGACCGCAATTTCTGATGCTTTTATAGATGAACATGTCTTTGCTTTGGCTCATCGTGATAACGATGAGGAACCTTGGTTTGCTGACATTGCTAACTTTCGTGCATCACAGGTATTGCCAGTGTTCAAGGGAGGACAAGAGAAGAAGAGGTTCCTTCATGAAGCAAGGAAATTCATCTGGGATGACCCCACACTTTACAGAACCTGTGCTGATGGGTTGTTAAGGAAGTGTGTTTCAGCTGCTGAAGCGAAGTCTGTGCTGCAGCACTGTCACTCATCTCCTTATGGTGGACACTTTGGTGGCCAAAGAACAGCTGCGAAGGTATTTCAGAGTGGCTACTATTGGCCAACAATCTTCAAGGATGCCCACAACTACGCCCACAGCTGTGATGAGTGCCAAAGGACAGGTAACCTCAGTCGCAAGGATGAGATGCCCCTCACCTACATTTTAGAGTTGGAGCTCTTTGATGTGTGGGGCATTGACTTCATGGGACCATTCCCTCCATCATCAGGTAACCTTTACATTTTGGTAGCAGTAGACTACGTGTCCAAGTGGGTAGAAGCCAAAGCATGTCCTAATAATGATGCTAAAACAGTCACTAGCTTCTTGCATAGGCACATTTTCACTAGATTTGGGACTCCTCGTGCTATCATTAGTGATGAGGGGTCACATTTCATTAATAAGGCTATGGAGAAGATATTGGCTAAATATAACATTAGACATAGGGTAGCTACTCCCTACCACCCACACTCAAATGGCCAAGCTGAAATTTCCAATAGGGAGATAAAGAACATCCTAGAAAAGGTAGTCAAACCTAATAGGAAAGACTGGTCCTTCAAGCTTGAGGATGCACTTTGGGCTTATAGGACAGCATATAAGACACCTCTAGGAATGTCCCCCTATAGGTTGGTGTATGGCAAGGCTTGCCACTTGCCACTTGAGTTAGAAAACAAAGCATTTTGGGCCATGAAGGAATTGAATTTTTGTGTAAAGGATGCGGGGACATTGAGATCTTTGCAGCTACATGAACTTGATGAGCTTAGGCATATGGCCTACGAGAATGCCAAAATGTATAAAGAAAAGACCAAAATATGGCACGACAGTAGACTCAGGATCAAAGACTTTAGGAAAGGCCAACTTGTATTATTATTTAACTCACGATTAAAGTTATTTCCAGGCAAACTAAAGTCTAGATGGTCAGGTCCATTTGTTATTACTAATGTCTTTGTTCATGGTGCAATAGAGATAAAGAACTTGCAGCAAGGTCAGCCATTTATGGTCAATGGTGCTAGGTTGAAGCACTACTATGAGGAAGGAGATGTGAAGACTCTCTCGGCCTTCCTCTTGACTGAAGCATGACAACGAGAACGAGAGAGAACGAGTGGTTACTGTGCTCGTTTAGTCAAGGCCAATGCCTTAGTTTATTTTTTTTGTTTTTCCGGTTATCGTTTGTATGTTTTGTGGTGTAATTTTAATTGCGTATTTAATGTTTGTTTTATTTGTTTTTGCAAGGATTCGAAAGAGGGGATCAAGGAGAGTAAATCCAGCTTTAAAAATCGAGAAACGGTTGAGCCAAATAAAAGATACGGACGAGCAAAGTTGGAGATTTTGATGAAATAATATCCCTAGAATTGCGCTGGAATTGCTGGATCCGCAAAAAGAGCCGTTGGGATTTATTTTTCCGTTGCCTTTATATCCGTTGGAAGGCGCTCGATCGATACGATTATCTCTCTCTTTGCTCTCCAAGAATTCAGCGATTCTCTCCATCTTTGATTCTTCTCTCAAGATCTTCAAGACTCAGCAATGGTGTTCACACGAGCGGAGAGATCTGCAGCCAAGAAGAAGGCTGATGACGCAGCTGAAGCGGCTGCGAGGGAAGCGCTTCTCACCCTTGCAGACGATGGTGCCGTTCGCACCGGTCCTCTTCCCAAGCTTCCTATTCGTAGGAGGAAGTGGAGGGTGGTCACTGAGATTCCTGCTGGACCATCTGAGCCAGTGGGCACGCCCAAGAAACGCCGGTGGAGTGTCAAGACGGCCGCCGAACCAAGCACAGCAAAGACTCCCTCTGTGGAGAGTCAAGAAACTGATCGTGCATCCCACGAGTCAGCCAAAGAGGGTTCGTCGCCGTCTGCATCACCTGCGCGTAGTCCTTCACCATCTGAACCAGTGCCAAGCGCAGAGTCGTCGCCGCCTGCACAGAGCCCCGAGTTGTCTTCAGCACCTCAGAGTTCTGACCCGACACCTGCAGCAGCGCAGAGTCCTGAACTGCCATCTTCGCCACTGAGTTCTGCGCAGACACCATCAGCAGAGCACAATTCTCCACGGCCTGATCCTGAATTCCCTTATGGGGATTATCAAGAGTCCACTCAGGGCAGTGGAGATGCTGGGGAAGACGAAGTCTTCTCTCCTATAAGGGAAGATAGTCCTGCCGAGCCTGCACAGCAGGACGATTCTATGGAGGAGACGTTGGGGGCATGCCTCCAGCAGATCAACATCAAGGCCAGGCTCAAGAAGAAGAAGAAGGCCAAGATTGTCAAGGCCAAGAAGTTGAAGAAAAAGAAGGCCAAGAAGGTGCCGTCGACGGACAAAGAAAGCACGGAGCCATCACTCAAAAGGCTCAAGGTTGAGGCTGCCGAGGCAGCCAAGCCAGCAGATAAGGGGAAGGCCAAGCTCTACCCTGAAGCCGAACCTCAGTCAGTGAGGTATGTCTCATCTGATGCTGAATCCAGGGGTGCTGAGCTGAGGAAGAGGGACCTGTTGCACGAGAAAGGCTTCCTCGACCGACTCGCTGACCTGCCGCAGTTCTTGCGCGCAGGAGTGATCAACCACGGCTGGGAGGAATTTTGCAGACCGCCTAATCCAGCCTACACGAGCATGGTGTACGATTTCTACGCCAATGTGCTCAGCCCTGAGGATGGCCTGTCTGTGGTCAGAGGGGTGGAAGTGGATTTCTCAGCCAAAGCCATCAATGAAGCCTTTGGTCTCAAGGGCCAAACGCACACAGATTATGCGCGGATAGTTGATGAGCCGACTGAGGCAGTGCTGGAAGAGGCCATTCGCACAATTGGCCAGCCTGAAGCAGCGTGGACTGTCTCACGCAATGGGAGGCACACCTTAATGAGTGCCAATCTGACAGCAAAGGCAGCTGTTTGGTTTGCCTTTGTGAGGAGAAAGCTGTCCCCTGTGACCCACGAGACGACAATCAACCAGAGTAGATCACTGCTGGTCTATGCCATCATGCGCGGTCTCACGGTCAATGTGGGGGAGATCATGTCAGCTGCTATTGCTGAATGCGCAAAGAAAGGTAAGGGACCCTTGTTTTTCCCTAATACTATAACCAAGCTATGTTTGCTTGCAGGAGTCCCCACCGAGCGTTTGGAGCAGCAGATGCCTTACACAGGCCATTTGGAACTGCCTGCTAACCTGAGGCTGAGAAGAAAGGGGAATATGGAGTTTGAACTGGATAGGCTGGCTGCTGAACAGTCTCTATCCATGGCCTGCTTGATGGATATGCAGAGAAGAATGGCTCAATGGGCCACTTATGCGCAGGCGAGGGATAAGGAAGTTGCAGACCAGCTGGGGTGCATCTTCCCGGACTTCCCTACCAATCTCCTAACTCCATGGGTGCCCCCAAGACCAAGGCAACCTGATGAGGATGACGAGGATTGAGTGCTGGTTTGAAGTGCACTAAAGGGAGTATTACTGTTCCCTTAGAAAAACAAAAACAATTTTTCTGCTTTCTGTTAGGACCATGCTGTTTTTGGTTCAATTTTGATCTGTTTTTAATGTTTAGTTTTATGTTTTTTCTTTTGCTTAGTCTAGTCTGATGTTAGCTGAATAGGTAGGATAGTTTAGCTTTATTTTTAGGATGCGTGAGTAGCAGGAAAAAGCATGCTGAGGGGCCCTAATCAATGTTATATCTGCCCGGATTGAATTGCGAAATAATTGCGGTTCCCGCAAATTTTGTGACTGTTTGCATGTTTTGGACTGTCTGTGTAGTTAGGCTGTGATTTGTTAAATTCTATCTTTTGCTGCTAGCATGACTACCTTATATAGCTGATCTTAACGCATGCTGGATGAGTGTCATAGGACACCCTTTGATAGTTTAAACTAGCCTCTGAATAGGGCTCAGCATGCATAAACCATCAGTCCTTAAACTGTCTGTTTTGTTCAAATTTTCTGCTGCTGGGGTAATTGCTTTTAAATGTTTTGCCTATGCCTAGGATTTTTAGATTCTCTTTGTTTTACTTTAGACTAGATGCTTCTAGGATAAGTTTGGGGGTGTGCCACCTCAGACACTCATTGGGGACAATGAGTAGTTGAAGTTTGGGGGAGGCCACCCTAGGCCTAGGAACATTCCTCTCTTCCTTAGGACATAAGCATTCTTCTTCTCCTTTAAGAAAATTTTTTGTGATAAATGGAAAAAGTGAAAAATAAGAATAAAGAGGGGAGTCTCTCTCAAGTGCTGATTAATCAGTGCCAAGTGTGTAAACCACAAGTGGCATTGCATCAAAAGGCAACCCAAGGAGAGACTCCACCCAAGTAAAAAAGGGAAAAGGAGAAATAGGGGAAGAAGGATGTATGCTTAGGAGTTATAATCTTGTGGCTTAGATGTCCTATTTAAAAAAGAACTCTGATCCTCAAAGAGCTAAGCACAAGGTTGTAGGTTCTAGGTTTGTCTAAGGAGATGAATGTATATCCAATGTAGTGATGCCAGGGTTTAGGTTGTTCTCTAAAAGTACCACTGTCACTGTTAATACTAAGACTGGCATGACTCTAAGGAATCCTAGACACATTAAAAATAAAGCTAGAAACATGTACTGAGTCTGGAGTAAAGCTTGGTAGAATTTGAAACCTTAGGGATAGTGGCATGATGTCATAAAAGTAGCTAGATCAGTAGTAGGGGGTTAATAAAAACAGCAGGTATAGTAGGCAGGTGAAGTCAGAAGAAGCTTGATAAAGAGGTTAGTTCTAAACTTAGAAGTGTGTCACAGGACAGCACTGCTAGAGATAGGGATATAGGGGAGTCGGTAAGTAGTTAAAGAAGATAAAAAAAAACAAGCCTAAGTAAGTCCTTAGTATGCTTGAGGACAAGCAAAACCTTAAGTTTGGGGGTGTGTTAAGTCTCTGAAAGTGACTTATTTAGGACCCATTTAGCTTAAGAAGATGTACACTTTTAGGTGTTTTTGATAGCATTTAGCTTAAACCTATGCTTTAATATGAGAATTAGAAGAAGGTAGCTAATTTAGGACTTATGCACAATAGGTAGAAAAAGGGTTGAAAACCGAAGGAAAAGAATGAAAAAATAAGCATTGCGAATGAATTGCGAAAACATTGCGGTGACCGCAATTATTCAAGTGGAAACCGTAAGTTGACTGATCTTTTTCTGTTAATTTCCGTATTTTCAGGGATTCGTTCTTTCTCCTCCATCCATTCTGATATATGACGTTGAAGATTGATGGTTCTCCTTGGCCCAAACGCACCTGCAAACTACTATAAAAGGGGGCCAAAGTCGGAGGTTTGATCATCATTCGAAGCGCAGAAGTCTTCTCGCAGTCCATCATTTCTCTCTGTTTTCCTTTGCCGTCTGTTGGAGTGAGAGTCTCAGCTGTTGGAATCGATAATCTGATAGGAGGGAGAGAAGATTCTTCTTCTCTCTCGATTGGATTCATCCAAGCAAGGCTGACCTTTCATCCCTTTCATTCGAGGCGACTGCAACGAAGCTTTTCAAGCACCTTTACTGCTTTTCTGTCGTTCTTCTTCTTATTTCCAGTTTGATCATTGTTGTTCTTAGCCTAGTGCTTTAATTACTGCATTTCGTTGTTGTCTGTCTTTGAATCATTTCTTTTGAAGCTTTCCTTTGTCGTTCAAACATTCAAAGTAATCAAAGTAAAATTCTGCATTTCACAGTTTCCACCTTCTGCTGCTACGTTTTGTCTTATTGTTTTAAGCATATTTCTCTTCTAAGCATGTCTGTTTTATCTACCTTTTCTGTTCTCCATATATCCATGAGTAGCTAAGCCACTTAGGGGCATGCTAATGACAGAACTATAGGCTAAAAAACGTGCATCAAGTATGTAGGATAACTCTCGAATCATTGATTGTATGTAAGCTTCATCCCACGGGCAATTTCGATTGGCCATCCATTTTGTCCAAAGAACTCCTAACCTCTGGAAGGAGTAAGAGTTCAGAGTCATATAATCATGCTAGCCTTTCATGGTAATCAGGAAACGGCCTAGGAATAGGCGTTTCCCTAGTACAAACTAAACACTCCTGTTTTAACAAGATGCTTAAGACCTTACTTTGAAGTCGAGTAAACTTAAGACTCTAATGCATGGAATCGGACGATACTTGAGATAGAGTGAGTTTGATGTATAGAGAGTTGATCCAAAGCTTGAGAATCGTAATAAAGTGCCTATAGGATAGTCATTAGTAGCCCTTAATTCACCCATTTACTCAGCTTCGCTGTTATTTAATTGCGGTAACATTGCGGTCCTCGCAATTCTGCCAGATTTTCATTCTGTTTAGCTGTTTTCTTCCTCGTTTGTTAATTCCATCTCTTGTCTTTTAAGTCTAGTTTCAACTTGCATTTGTTTATGTTATATCCCTTTATACATTCAGCAAAAAGTAGATAATTAAAAACCAATTTTACCCCATCAAATTCATCCCATCTTTCTTAACAATCACACTTCGCGAATAGCTAAAAATAAGTCTCTGTGGAAAAAACGAATGAAATATACTTACTACTTGCTGTGAGACCATGTATGCTTGCATGTTCTAAAGTGCTCTCTCTACCTTATTGCTTATTTATCTTTACACATTGAGCACGCAACAGTAGGTACCGGATTTGGGTCTGGTCTTTCCATTTCTTCTTGATAGAATTGCGGAGACTTCGCGGTTTCAACAATTATTTGAGGTATAGAGGGTTGGTTAAAGAGACGTTTCTTAGCTTTGTTTCTGGCCCTAAGTAATCTCTCAGGCTCAGGGTTGAACTCTAGATCGCTACTTGAATGCTCATTCATAAACTAACCCAATGGTACCTGCAAAAGAAATGAGAAAAGATTAGTTCCAATAGATATTAAGATTTGTGTTTCTAACTTAACAAACTTCGTTTTCACTAAACTAAATCCCCGGCAGCGGCGCCAAAAACTTGTTGCGTGCTCAATGTTTAAAAGAAATATGCAATGATAGAGCACTCAGAACATGCAAGCATACATGATCTTGTAGCAAGTAATAAGTATTTTTTCATTCGATTTCCCACAGAGATTTATTCTTAGTTACTCGTGAAGTGTGTTGTTAAGTAAGAATGGGTGGATTAAATGGAGTAGATTTGATTTTAAGGTGCCTAATTACTAAGGAATATGTAGAGGATGCAAGCATGAACAAGTGTAAGTAAATAATAAACTTGAATGTAAAGAGGAGAGAAAACCAAACAAAGAGAAAAATGGCTATGGCAGAATTTTTAACTAAGGGAATTGCGGAAACAACAATTATACCGCAATGTTCTTAACAACGAAATGTGTGTAAAGTGTGTAAACAAGGGCTACTAACGACTCCTCTATAGGCTTTTTCCTACGATTCTCAAGCAGTAGGTTAACTCACCATGCATCAAACTAACTCATTCTCATGTATCTTCCGATTTCATGCATTAGATTCTTTAGTTTACTCATGTCCAAGTAAGGTCTTAAGCATCTTGTTAAAACAGTAAGTTGTGATTTGTACTAGGAAAACGCCTATTCCTAGGTCGTTTTCTGGCTACCTTGAGAGGCTAGCATGAGTGTATGACTCTGAACTCTTACTCCTTCCAGAGGTTAGGAGTTCTTTGGACAAATTGGATGGCCAATCGAAATTGCCCGTGGGATGAAGCTTACATACAATCAATGCATTCGAGAGCTATCCTACATGCTTGATTCACGTGTTTTAACCTATAGCCTTGTCATTAGTATGCCCTTATATGATTTAGTTACTCATGGATGCAGATAGATTGGGGAGAATAGATGGAGACAACATACTAAGTAGAAGACTAAAGACAAAACAGAAGTTAAAAGCAGTGAACATACGAGATGAAGAACGTGTGGAGTAATGAAATTATGCTTGGATTAACTAGCGTTTGAACTAAACAAGTGATAGCTTTGAATAACCAAAGTAAAACAGAAAGCAACGAAATGGAATAGAGTAGCTAATGAAAAGGGAAATGACAACAAACAACAACGAAAACAGAAAGCTAAGGCAGAAAGCAGTAAATCCGAGCGTGTTCTTCTTGGTGCGAACGCCTCGATCTGAAGGGAGAAAGGAAGCTTTGCTTGGATGAATCTGATCAGAGGAGAAGATGAATCTTCGCTCCTTCCTATCAGATTGTCGACTCCAACAGCTGAACCTCTCAAACCAACAGACGGAGAAGAGAAACAATGAGAAAGACTGCGTTGAACTGGAAGTCTACGCCGTTCGAGTGTGTTTCAACCTTCCATCTTGACCTCCTTTTATAGTATTCTGCAGGTACGCTTGGGCCAAGGAGAACCATCCATTCTCAACGTCGTACTACTACGTGGCTGCAGGAGAAAGAATGAATCCCTGAAAGGTCGGAACAAAACAGAAAACAGTTAGACAACTTACGGATTTCACTTAAAACATTGCGGTTTTAGCAATGTTTCCGCAATGCTTCCGCAATGCACACTTTTCATTCCTTTAACTTCGTTTTTAATTCCTTTTCTTTCCTTTTGCATATAAGTCCTAATTTAGCTTCATTCTTCTAATTCTCATATATAAGCACAAGTTCAAGCTAAATCCTATCAAAAACACTTACAAATGCACAACTTCCTATCACAAATAAGTCCTAAAATAGTCACTTTTGGAGACGTAACACACCCCCAAACTTAAGGTTTTGCTCGTCCCCGAGCAATCTAAGGACTTACTTAGGCTGCTATTTTAACCTCTCTAACCACTTGCTGACTCCCCTAAGTTCCTATCTATGGCAATGTTGTCCTGTGACACACTTCTAAGTTTACAACTACCTTCTCATTTTGCTTCTTCTGACTTCGCACGCCTAATGATCCTACTGTTTCATTAACTCCCCACGACTGATCTACTTGCTTCTGTCATATAGTGCAACTATCCCTAAGGTTTCAAATTCTACCTAGCTTTACCCCAGACTCAGTACATGCTTCTAATTTTTTTACTTTTGAGCTACCTAGGATTCCTTAGAGTCATGCCAGTCTTAGTATAAACCAGTGACAGTAGTACATTTAAAGAACAACCTAAACCCTGGCACCACTACATTGGACATACATTCATCTCCCTAAACAGCCCTACAAGCTACAACTTTGTGCTTAGCTAATTGAGGATCAGAGTTCTTTTTTATTCAGGACACCCAAGCCACAAAGTTGCAACTCCTAGGTATACATTCTTCTTCCCTAATTTTCTTTTTTTCTTTCTTACTTTGGTGGTCTCTCCTTTGGTTGCCTTTTGATGCAATGCCACTTGTGGGTTACACACTTGACACTGATTACTCAGCAACTTTAAGAGAGACACCCCTCTTTATTCTATTTTTCATTTTTTTCAGTTCATCATTTTTTTGTAAAGGAGAAGAAGAATGCTTATGTTTAGAAGGAGAGAGGAATGTTCCTAGGCCTAGGGTGGCCTCCCCCAAACTTAAACTACTCATTGTCCCCAATGAGTGTCCGAGGTGGCACACCCCCAAACTTGTCCTAGAAGCATCTAGTCTAGGGAAAAACAAAGAGAATCTAAAAGTCCTAGGGATAGACAGAACATTCTTAAAGCAAATAACTCAGCAGCAGAAATTTGTAAAAACAGTAAGGGAAGGACTTAAAGCTACGCATGCTGAGCAATTTAAGAGACTAATTTTAAACTATCAAAGGTGCCTTAAGACACTCATCCAGCATGCTTAAAGATAGGCTATATAAGGTAGTCAAGAAAGCAGCAAAAGAACAAAATTGAAACAGAACCAGCCTAGCTAATCAGTCAGTCAAAAACATGCAATAACTAACAAAAATTGCGGATTCCGCAATGAATATACAGGGCAGATATATCAGTAAGCAGCCCCTTTTGCATGCTATTTCCAGTCATCCCAGCTATACAAAAAGGAAACTAAAACAACCTACCTATTCAGATACCATCTATCTATCCTAAACAATCCTAAACAACCAAAATAAAGAACTAAAGACAGATCAAATATTGATTCAAAATAACAAAATTCACACAGTTTAACGAAAAGCAGTTTGATGATTTTTTTTTTCTTTTGATATAGGGAACAGAAATACTCCCTTGAGTGCTCTTCAAACTAGCACTCAGACGTCCTCATCATCGTCCCTCCGTGCTCTTGGAGGTGCCCATGGCGTCAGCAGGTCAGTGGGGAACTCAGGAAAGATGCAGCCCAACTGATCTGCAACGTCCTTATCCCTCGCTTGAGCATACTCAGCCCATTGCGCCATCTTCTTCTGAAGGTCCATCAGGCAGGCCATAGAGAGGGATTTAGCAGCAGCCAGGCCGTCTAGCTCAAATTCCATATTCCCCCTTCTTCGCATTCGCAGGCCTGTAGGCAGCTCCAGATGCCCCGTGTAGGCCAGCTGCCTCTCCATCCTTTCAATTGGAACACCTGCACGTAAACAAAGCTTAGTGATGGTGTTTGGGAAGAAGAGAGGGCCCTTACCTTTCTTGGCACAGTCTGCTATGGAGGCTGCTATAACCTCACCAACATTGACAGTGAGGCCCCTCATGATCGCATATACCAGCAGCGATCTCCCCTGATTAATGGTGGTCTCGTGGGTCATTGGGGACAGACGCCTGCGCACGAAGGAGAACCACACGGCTGCCTTTGCCGTAAGGGTCGCACTCATCAGAGTGTGCTTCCCATTGCGCGAGATCGTCCAAGCGGCCTCAGGTTGGCCGATGATACGCAGTGCTTCCTCCAGGACAGCCTCAGTGGGAGCGTCAATGATCCGCGCATAGTCAGTATGTTTTTGCCCCTTGAGGCCATAGGCTTCATTGATCGCCTTGGCTGAGAAGTCCACCTCGATTCCCCTTACCATGGACAGACCATCCTCGGGGTGCGTCAGATTTGCATAGAAGTCGTACACCATGCTGGAGTAGGCAGGGATGGGCGGTCTGCACAGCTCTTCCCAGCCGTGGTTGGTGATCCCTGCGCGCAAGAATTGCGGCAGGTCTGCCAACGCGTCAAGGAACCCCTTCTCATGGAGTAGGTCCCTCTTCCTCAACTCAGTGCCCCTTGATTCTGCATCAGAAGACACATACCTCACAGCTTGAGGCTCATCTTCGGGGTATAATTTGGCTTTCCCCTTGTCCCGTGCCTTAGCCGACTCAGCAGCCTCGACCTTCAACCTCTTCAATGAAGGCTCACCACTAACCTTCCTTTTCTTGGATTTCTTTGAAGCTTTTGGCCGTTTGGCCTTGACAACCTTGGGCACCTTCTTCCTCAGTCGTGCCCTGGTGGTGATCTGCTGGAGGCAGTCCCCCAATGTTTCATCCATCGAATCTCCCCCCTTTGCTGGGCTATCGGGGCTGACTTCCCTCAAAGGAGAGAAAACCTCTTCTTCCTCAGCCGTTTCTTCGCCCGACGCTGATTCTTGATGTTCTTCACTTGAAATTTCAAGCTCGGGCGTTGGCGATGATGGCGATGCCTCAGGGCTCTGCGGAGGTGGAGATTGTTCAGAGCTTTGTGGAGATGGAGAAGGCTCGGGGCTTCGCGCTGGTGGAGATGGTTCAGGGCTTTGTCTGGCCGTCTCGTAGGATGGACGGCCACTTCCTTGACTCTCCACAGTGGGAGTCTTTTCCTTGATCGGTGCGTCCCCAATCTCCATCGTCCATTTTCTTTTCTTGGGCGTGCCCACTGGTTCAGACGGCCCAGCAGGGATTTCCGTCACCACCTTCCACTTCTTCTTGCGGACAGGGAGCTTAGAAGGTCGATCAGGGCGCGCAGCTTCGGCATCTGCTAAGGCGAGGAGTGCCTCTCTCGCAGCTGCCTCTGCTTCAGTGGTCTTCTTCTTGGAGGCAGATCTCTCAGCCCGTGTATGATGGAGCGCCCATGGCACGCAGCGGAAGCGAATTTGGATCATGGACACTCTAATTTCATCAATTTAAACAAATTGGAAACATGCAAAAGCGATGAAAAAGGGAAGTTAGAACACATACCCTTGTCGTTCGTAATTCTCCAATTTCACCGCCAGAAGCTCCTCACGAGCTCACCGAGCCTTCTCACGAAACGTTCGTGGACCACCCACGGTAGTCCCGCTATCCTCAGGCCGAGAAACGGAGTGGTGGGACTCCTTTAACAAGAGATAAGAGGAAGAAGCTTCACTGAAGAAAATCTAATTTTCAACAGAAAGCTGAAGGAAGAAGACGGCAGAAGAAGTTATAGAGAGAGAATCAAATTCTCTTCTTTTTAAAACGTATACCCCAATTGAATCAAATTCAATTCTGTAAACCAAAATTCTTCACCTCCTTTGATCACATCAGCCCTTGTCAAAAGTTACAAACGTAACTTATAAATATATATATAAATTTCAACATGTGTCTTGCATGCAGCAAGACACATGTATGTATATATATATATATATATATATATATATATATATATATAAATATAATAATTATTATTATTAAAAATAATAATAATAATTTTATTTATTAAACATTTTAATAAATAAAAAATATATATATTTATTAATTAAACTTTTTAATTAATAAATATTATTTAATTCAATATCAAATATTGATTAAATAATATAACTAAACTCGGTTTTTCATAAAAACCCGACTTTTTTCACATGAATCTCATTCATGTTTCAGGCCAATGCCATATTTAAATCATATTTAAATATGTCTATCCTTCTTCCACAAACCCGAATTTGAACGATTCAAATTCTTTTCTTTTCTTTTATACTGTTTCACGGCTTTATCCGAGCTAGCCAGGAGAACCGTAAGGACCTACAGATCATGAGCTCCAACGATACGAGATTATCCGGTCAAAACTCTTTCAACCGAACTAACCAACATTCGTTAACCCCCGGAGACTCCACTAAAGTCCAAGGGCTGCACTCTCCTCACTGTAGATATATTGTGTCCTGTTGATATAACTATCATCAGTAAGTCGATCCTTCACAGGTCGTTCATAATCACAACGGGTCATTTAAACCGTTTAACCCTTGTATTATATCTTGTTCCTTAAGTACCACTGACACCTCTAATGAACAATTGATTTGTGGTCCAACCATCAAATCAGATTCCTCCCTGATCAGGAGAGGATGGGCCCAATGTTCAAGACCTGGAGTCAGCACTAAAGGGAACAACCTTTCTACTAACCCTGAAAGCGGGTAGGAGTGAACTCCAATCTTGCTACAACTATGTCCCCAGCCACTTATTCAATCTTATCCCCAAGATGGTAGGCATATTGAGTCGGCGATCTGGCCACTCTCACCCGTACAAGTCAAAGGATAAGGTCAAATAAACAGGAGTCCATAGTAAGCTCAGGATTGAGATCGAGTTACCTAAGTCATCATATGAATAAATCGGTCTTTACAGTAAACGGTGTTATAAAGAAAGAGCGATTTTATTTCTTGGTTCGGTCTTGTGCAAACTCATTGCACAGGACGCCCTCACTCACATGTCTCTACATGAAACGATTCGAATCACATCGTTTTGTACTATACAAAGTGAGCCGCGTCCAATAGTGTCCCCAGGATAAGGTACCCAGCCTTAACCCTATACTATAGACCATTTTTGGCTGTCTACTTGAACTTGATTCACATTCATGTCACACATGAAGTTCAAGTACTCACACTACAGCCATGGGTGTTAGTTATTGGTATAGGTTAATACAAACACAATTCACTAAAATTCAATAACAACTTTATTGAAATATAATATTTACATATTCAAACAGTTTACAAACTACGAGTTTTAGGACATAAAACCCAACAAACTCCCACTTGGACTAAAACGCCAGTGGAGTACATGCTGGTCGAGAGAACTAGAATATCAAATATCTAAAGTTTCTCCCACTGTCCTACTGAGCAGCTCGCAGCCCTAGACTTTCTAGGTGTCTCTCAAACACTTTAGCCGTGAGAGACTTAGTAAATGGATCAGCAATGTTGTGCTCTGAGGCTACCTGTGTGACGATCACATCTCCTCGTTGCACTATCTCCCTGATGAGATGATATTTCCGCTCAATATGCTTTCCACGCTTATGGCTTCTAGGTTCTTTAGAATTTGCCACTGCACCACTGTTATCACAATAAAGGGTGATTGGCAAGTTCATATTTGGAACAATTTCCAAATCTGTCAAGAACTTCCTAAGCCATACAGCTTCCTTCGCTGCTTCGCAAGCTGCGACATACTCAGCTTCCATGGTGGAGTCAGCAATACAACCTTGCTTTATACTCCTCCATACTATTGCTCCTCCGTTAAGAGTGAACACTGATCCTGATGTAGATTTCCTAGAATCTATATCAGTCTGAAAATCAGAGTCAGTGTATCCTGCAAGGATCAAATCCTTCGCGCCATACACAAGCACATAGTCTCTCGTTCTCCTAAGATACTTGAGGACGTGTTTAACGGCTGTCCAGTGATCATATCCTGGATTGGATTGGAACCTACTGACAATTCCTACTGCATAGCAGATGTCGGGTCTTGTACACAACATAGCGTACATGAGACTACCAACTGCAGATGCATAGGGAATTCGTCTCATATCCTCAACCTCTTGAGGTGTCTTAGGAGACTGTTCCTTAGACAAGTGAATTCCATGCCTAAAAGGCAGCGAACCTTTCTTGGAATTCTGCATCGAATATCTTGACAACACCTTGTCAATATAAGATGCTTGAGACAGCGCTAGCACTTTGTTCTTACGATCCCTTATGATCTGAATCCCTAGAACAAACTGAGCCTCTCCCAAATCTTTCATTTGGAATTGGGTCGCTAGCCAATTCTTAACGTCAGTTAGGAACCCTACATCATTCCCAATGAGTAGTATATCGTCTACGTACAAGACTAAGAAAGCTACAACAATATTGACTACTTTCTTGTAAACACAAGGTTCGTCAATATTTTGTTCAAAGCCATAAGATTTGATCGCCGTATCAAACCTTATATTCCAGGATCTAGATGCTTGCTTCAACCCATAAATGGATCGATTAAGCTTGCAAACCTTTTGCTCTTGACCCTGAAGTATGAATCCCTCTGGTTGAGCCATATAGATACTCTCCTCAAGATTACCATTCAGAAAGGCAGTCTTGACATCCATTTGCCAGATTTCATAATCATAAAATGTAGCAATGGATAAGAGTATTCTAATCGACTTTAACATGGCAACAGGAGAAAAAGTTTCTTCATAGTCCACCCCTTCTCTTTGGGAATAACCTTTTGCCACAAGTCGAGCCTTAAAGGTTTGCACCTTACCGGCTTGGTCTCGTTTTCTCTTGTAGATCCACTTGCAACCGATAGGTCTTTCACTATCTGGTTGGTCTACAAGATCCCAGACTGAATTGAAGTACATAGACTCCATTTCGAGATCCATGGCTTTAAGCCACTGGTCCTTGTCTATGTCATTCATTGCCTGTTTAAAGGTCAATGGATCCTCAACGCCATCATCAGGTATGACGACTTGAGTTTCAGACAATCCGATGTAGCGGTCAGGCTGTCTTACATCCCTCCCACTGCGTCGAGGTTTTCTCAACTCTTGAGAAAGACCAGCCTGATCAACAACCTTTGTTGATCCGTCTGTAGCTTTCCTGGAAAGTTCGGACAAAACAATTTTGCTCGACGGTTGATGATCTCTCATGTGGTCTTCCTCTAAGAACGTGGCATTAGTCGATACTAGTACCTTGTTCTCATGAGGATCGTAAAACAGACCACCTTTCGTTTCCTTGGGGTAACCTACAAATAGGCACAATTTTGAACGATGTTCCAACTTCTTTGGATTGGGTACTAGCACATGTGCCGGACACCCCCAAATCCTGAAGTGACGTAAACTACCTTTACGCCCTCTCCATAACTCATAAGGTGTTTCAGAAACACTCTTAGAGGGAACCATGTTCAAAATATATACTGCAGTCTCTACTGCATATCCCCAAAACGAACTAGGCAAATGAGCATAACTCATCATAGATCGAACCATGTCTAACAGGGTTCTATTTCTCCTCTCGGACACACCATTCTGCTGTGGTGTTCCTGGCGCTGAGAGTTGAGATACTATTCCATGTTCTATCATATAGTCCTGGAATCTTAAATCCATATACTCTCCACCTCGATCTGATCGGAGTGTTTTTATCGATTTACCTAATGTGTTCTCAACCTCTGCCTTATACTCTTTGAACTTTTCAAGAGCTTCGGACTTATGATGCATTAGATAAAGATAACCGTACCTCGAATAATCATCAATGAAACTGATGAAATATTCATACCCTCCTCGTGCTTTGACATTCAAAGGACCGCAGAGATCCGAATGCACGATTTCTAGAGGTTCTTTGGACCTATGACCTTTTTCAGAAAAAGATCGTTTGGTCATTTTGCCCTCAAGACAAGACTCACATGGCGGTAAAGAGTTGTCCTCTAAACGATTTAGCAAACCACTCTTAACCAATCTCCCAATCCTATTGAGATTAATGTGACCTAGTCTTAAGTGCCAAAGATAAGTACTTGGAGAAAGTTTCTGCCTTTTAGTTTGAGTCTCAGCTGTTTTAAACATTTCAGTGTTCAAAATAGCTTTGGCTTCGGTTGGTCTTAACACATACAAGTTGTTTTCAAGTTTTGCAGAACAAATACGTACACCTCTTTTGCTAATGAACGCTTCATTATGAACAAAAGATACTTTATACAACTGTTCTAACAAACAAGATATAGATACAAGATTCCTCTGGAAGGTAGGAACCAGGAGTACATTTTCTAGTAAAATGAAACTATCTCTATACAACAACTTCACAGCTCCCACTGCTTCAGCTGAGACAACCTCTCCAGTTCCAACTCTGAGAGTTATCTCTCCGCGAGAAAGTGGCTGCCAAGAACTAGTTTCCTGAAAAGAAGAACAAACATGGTTAGTAGCTCCTGAATCAAGTATCCAGGTATGACAATCATGTTCTACTAAACATGTTTCAACAACAAGTAAATCATATTTACCTTGTCTTTCTTTCTCAGCCTTTTTCTCTGCAAGATACTTTGGGCAATTTCGTTTCCAGTGCCCATCTACACCACAATGGAAACATTTTCCTTTGTCTGCAGATCTACTCTTGCTCTTAGCAGTAGCAGGTGCTTTTCCCTTCCTTTTATCTTTCTTCTTCTTTTGAATACTCTTATTCTTAATAGAAGAAAGTTCAGACTTACTCCCAGAAGACGACCCCTTTTGGAATTTCCTAGAAGTGACAACATTTGCCTCCTTCTCTTTTCCTTTAGAAGTGTGTAGGGACTGATAAGTCTGTAGCTCGCTGAGGAGAGAAGTCAAATTATACTTTATCTTATTCATTACCAAATTGGTTCTGAACTGAAGGAAACTCTTCGGAAGAGATTCCAAGATAAAGCTTACTTGACTTGACTCATTTATAATAGCTCCGTTTACTTCCGCCACATTGAAGTGGACCATCATGTTAAGGACATGCTCCCTAACAGAGGTTCCCTCCTTCATGCGAGAGTTGTAAACGAATTTGAGGGCTTCATGACAGACCGATGAGGACGGAAGTCCAAACATCTCCTGTAATGAAGACATGATTTCTTTAGCAGAAACCATATCCTCGTGCTTCTTAGCTAACACATCAGATATGCTGGCTAAGATATAGACTCGGGCTTTATCATTAGCCCTTGTCCATCTATCATATGCTTCTCGAACAGTTCGAGTCGCATCCGAGCTAGGAGGGGGAGGACAATCCTCTGATAAGACGAACCTGAGATCATCTAGAACGAGAATCGTATTCAAGTTCGATTTCCAGGTCGCGTAGTTATCGCCGGTTAACTTATCGGAAGCTAGTAAGTGAATGAAAGAGCTAGACATGCTGAAAAGAGAATGTAAAAAATATTAGTGAAAAGGTTTTAACCTAATTTACTCACCAATCAAGAATTTAGCAAAGAATAATAATGTACCCAATAACTCATTATTAAACTGCAACGATACTTCAGTGGGTCAGAATGGTCGCTACCGAGGGGCAGTCAAGCATTCCTTCACTGAATCAAGACATTCTTGACTAAATGCTAATACCAGAATATCTCATATTCCTATAGCATCTTAGTTATCGCTGTTTGGTCAAGATTTACTAACTCCTTAGCAAATCTCGTAAGTGTGACCCTCCATTTTTAGAATTCATAGGGCGGCCCCAACGATGCAACCGAATGGAAATGTCAAAGTTGGGAATGGCTCTATGTTTCTTTATCCATAAATGGTGATTGAGATGTTCCGATTCCTATGAAACGGCCCTCCGAATGGATCGGTACCACTTGTGGGCACCTAGCAGGCAGAACATAGAAATCTCACGGTTCAATCCAATGGAGGAGACCGCAGGATGTATTGACATACTTCCTTCTCCCACTTACTATAAATACTTTCTCCATTCACCTTGCTCTTGAATTATGCAAATACCATCCGAATGGGGATGCCCTATTGACATCACGAGGCCGAGCATAATTCTCACGGTGTGAACTTGACAGAGAACGTAGGAGGAGAGGGACATATCATATATACCTTCTCAACACCTCTACTAAGTATTTTAAGACGGAATGGGTAAATTACTCAGGCATTATCCGGCTAAGACAATAAGGCCTAAGTCTAGGTAAAACAAACTTTTACCTATGATGTCTAGGTGATAAACACTTTATTACCTCACACCACTCACGCATGCTCATAAAGTCGGGTTAACTTTACTCAAGAACCGGATGGTCCCCAGGTAGGAGGTGTTCCGTAAACCGTCAGCTTAAATACCTCCAACCTCGAACAGGATGTCCCCGGGTGAGTTTCTTGTAACCTTAGCATTTACAAGATATCGACCTATTCATCTAATGAAACGGAACGATACATTCAACCCTAAGTGAGCATGCCTTTGTCTTTGTTATAGATTTTAAAAGTCTATGCCAATTTTACAACGCTTTGCAAAACTAAGACTTACTACAACAAACTTCTACATGCTTCTCAAACATGCATCACTAAGGCATGACAAATTGAATATTTAATTTCATAATTAATATAACAATTATATCAATTATGTTTTTAAATATACAACTCCTAATTCATAAATTAATATAACACTTATATCAATTCTCATGAATTAAGCATGCATCCTATACATTATAACACTTATAACAAACAAAATGCATCTAATGTTGGATGTTTAATTTCATAATTAATATAACACTTATATCAATTATTCTATTAAGCAAACAACATCTAATTCATGAATTAATATAACTCTTATATTAATACTCATGAATTAAACATGCATCCAATATATTATAACACTTATAACCTATAATATGCATAAAACCATGGCAACCTATGTTGTATATTTAATTTCATAATTAATATAACACTTATATCAATTATTCTATTAAATTAACAACAACTAATTCATGAATTAATATAACATTTATATCAAAAATCATGAATTGCCAAATATGCATACGATATATTATAACACTTATAACATATTTTTAATGCATGAAGCATGCTTCCTACGGTGGGATTTTAAATCTATATGGCATACGTTATGCACATACAAACATGTATTTTAATTAAAACATACATTCGCAATGCATAATTAATTAAACACACTAAAGTGGATCGATTTTGGCATTTAGCAAGCAATAACTAATTTATTACAAGCTTGATCAACAAGCCACGTCATGAGCGGACTTCGAACTCTTCGCACCGCCTTTGACCAACTTGCTTCCTCCGAACGCTTCGGCCAAATTTTCTTCGAATTTCTCCTCGTATTGCCCAGAATGAGTTTGAACTTACACCGAACATTTCGGCGAGTTTCAATCTCAAACTTCTTTCACAAAGAACCCTATATGGACTCTAACGACTCTAAAAATACAGACTCTTTAGCATACATTAAAGCCCATACATTCTCGGGCAATTACAAATAATGAAATTCAAAAAGAAACTATGCCAAAATCGATATTCACTTTAGAATTCCATTAAGAAACAATTTCTAAATAAAACCCACCATAACTTAAATTGATAGAAATTGAGTGGCCAAAAACGCTCTGATACCAATTGATGGAGCGCCCATGGCACGCAGCGGAAGCGAATTTGGATCATGGACACTCTAATTTCATCAATTTAAACAAATTGGAAACATGCAAAAGCGATGAAAAAGGGAAGTTAGAACACATACCCTTGTCGTTCGTAATTCTCCAATTTCACCGCCAGAAGCTCCTCACGAGCTCACCGAGCCTTCTCACGAAACGTTCGTGGACCACCCACGGTAGTCCCGCTATCCTCAGGCCGAGAAACGGAGTGGTGGGACTCCTTTAACAAGAGATAAGAGGAAGAAGCTTCACTGAAGAAAATCTAATTTTCAACAGAAAGCTGAAGGAAGAAGACGGCAGAAGAAGTTATAGAGAGAGAATCAAATTCTCTTCTTTTTAAAACGTATACCCCAATTGAATCAAATTCAATTCTGTAAACCAAAATTCTTCACCTCCTTTGATCACATCAGCCCTTGTCAAAAGTTACAAACGTAACTTATAAATATATATATAAATTTCAACATGTGTCTTGCATGCAGCAAGACACATGTATGTATATATATATATATATATATATATATATATATATATATAAATATAATAATTATTATTATTAAAAATAATAATAATAATTTTATTTATTAAACATTTTAATAAATAAAAAATATATATATTTATTAATTAAACTTTTTAATTAATAAATATTATTTAATTCAATATCAAATATTGATTAAATAATATAACTAAACTCGGTTTTTCATAAAAACCCGACTTTTTTCACATGAATCTCATTCATGTTTCAGGCCAATGCCATATTTAAATCATATTTAAATATGTCTATCCTTCTTCCACAAACCCGAATTTGAACGATTCAAATTCTTTTCTTTTCTTTTATACTGTTTCACGGCTTTATCCGAGCTAGCCAGGAGAACCGTAAGGACCTACAGATCATGAGCTCCAACGATACGAGATTATCCGGTCAAAACTCTTTCAACCGAACTAACCAACATTCGTTAACCCCCGGAGACTCCACTAAAGTCCAAGGGCTGCACTCTCCTCACTGTAGATATATTGTGTCCTGTTGATATAACTATCATCAGTAAGTCGATCCTTCACAGGTCGTTCATAATCACAACGGGTCATTTAAACCGTTTAACCCTTGTATTATATCTTGTTCCTTAAGTACCACTGACACCTCTAATGAACAATTGATTTGTGGTCCAACCATCAAATCAGATTCCTCCCTGATCAGGAGAGGATGGGCCCAATGTTCAAGACCTGGAGTCAGCACTAAAGGGAACAACCTTTCTACTAACCCTGAAAGCGGGTAGGAGTGAACTCCAATCTTGCTACAACTATGTCCCCAGCCACTTATTCAATCTTATCCCCAAGATGGTAGGCATATTGAGTCGGCGATCTGGCCACTCTCACCCGTACAAGTCAAAGGATAAGGTCAAATAAACAGGAGTCCATAGTAAGCTCAGGATTGAGATCGAGTTACCTAAGTCATCATATGAATAAATCGGTCTTTACAGTAAACGGTGTTATAAAGAAAGAGCGATTTTATTTCTTGGTTCGGTCTTGTGCAAACTCATTGCACAGGACGCCCTCACTCACATGTCTCTACATGAAACGATTCGAATCACATCGTTTTGTACTATACAAAGTGAGCCGCGTCCAATAGTGTCCCCAGGATAAGGTACCCAGCCTTAACCCTATACTATAGACCATTTTTGGCTGTCTACTTGAACTTGATTCACATTCATGTCACACATGAAGTTCAAGTACTCACACTACAGCCATGGGTGTTAGTTATTGGTATAGGTTAATACAAACACAATTCACTAAAATTCAATAACAACTTTATTGAAATATAATATTTACATATTCAAACAGTTTACAAACTACGAGTTTTAGGACATAAAACCCAACAGTGTATGCACCATTGTGGAATCGAAGAGATCTGAGAATAGGAATTGCAGAGGAAGAAGAAGATAGATTTCTTGAAATCCAACGAATGAGGGAAGCGTACGGGCCACGGCTGTTCTAACGGCTATTTGTAATGATGTGAATCCCAACGGCTATTTCTGTTGCGGTTTCAGCAAATCCACCGCAATTAAATGGTCGTTGGAGATTTTTCTTGATTTAAATCCCCAGATTCTCATCACTCAATCTTTGACTCGGCCCGATTTCTCCCCTGATTCTTTATCCGTGATTCATCTCCTTGATTTCCTCTATTGATCCCCTATTAAAAGAAATAAAATTAACATCAAATTCGTAATAAAAATCACACATAAACATACAAAATAACAACCGAAAAAATAGCAAAAATAAAATAAGGCATGGCCTCGCATGGACGAGCACAGTAATCACTCGTCTTCTCTCGGTTTTATTCTCAAGTTTCAGCTAAGAGGAAGGCCGAGAGAGTCTTCACATCTCCTTCCTCATAATAATGCTTCAATCGTGCACCATTAACCATGAACGGTTGCTCGTGCTGCAGGTTCCTAATCTCAATTGCACCATGAACAAACACGTTAGTTATAACAAAAGGACCTGACCATCTGGACTTAAGTTTGCCTGGAAATAATCTCAACCTTGAGTTAAATAACAAGACATGCTGGCCTTTCTTAAAGTCCTTAATCCTAAGTCTACTGTCATGCCAAATTTTAGTCTTTTCCTTATACATTTTAGCATTTTCATAGGACATATGTTTCAGCTCATCAAGCTCATGTAATTGCAGAGACCGCAATGTTCCTGCATCGGTCACGCAATAATTCAGCTCTTTCAAGGCCCAAAATGCTTTGATTTCCAATTCGAATGGTAAGTGACATGCTTTGCCATACACAAGTCTATAAGGAGACATACCTAGGGGTGTCTTATATGCAGTCCTATATGCCCAAAGTGCATCCTCGAGTTTAAACGACCAATCTTTTCTATTGGGTTTGACCACTTTTTCGAGTATGTTTTTAATCTCCCTATTTGATATTTCAGCTTGTCCATTCGAATGTGGGTGATAAGGGGTGGCTACTCTATGTCTAACATTGTATTTAGCCAACACTTTTTCCATAGCTTTATTAATAAAGTGTGTCCCTTCATCACTAATTATAGCACGGGGTGTACCAAACCTAGTAAAGATATGTCTATTAAGGAACTTAATGACGGTTTTGGCATCATTGGTTGGACATGCTATGGCTTCTACCCATTTAGATACATAGTCTACAGCTACAAGTATGTAAAGGTTACCTGCTGATGGGGGAAATGGTCCCATGAAGTCAATGCCCCACACATCAAAGAGCTCCAACTCTAAGATGTAAGTGAGAGGCATCTCATCCTTCCGACTGAGGTTACCTGTTCTCTGGCATTCATTGCAGCTGTGTGCATGGTCGTGAGCATCTTTGAAGATCGTGGGCCAATAGTAGCCACTCTGGAACACCTTTGCAACTGTTCTTTGGCCACCAAAATGTCCACCATAAGGAGATGTATGGCAGTGCTGCAGCACAGACTTCGCTTCAGCAGCTGACACACACTTCTTCAGCAAACCATCTGCACATGTTTTGTAGAGTGTAGGATCGTCCCAGATGAACTTCCTAGCTTCCTGTAGGAACCTCTTCTTTTCTTGTCTTCCCTTGAAAGTTGGTAGTACCTGCGAGGCAAGGAAGTTAGAAATATCAGCAAACCAAGGTTCCTCATCGTTATCACGATGTGCTAATACAAAGACATGCTCATCGATAAAGGCATCAGAAATTGCGGTTTCCGCAATTTTATCGCAATTATGCTGCAATCGAGAAAGATGATCCGCAACTACATTCTCGCATCCTTTCTTATCTCTAATGTCTAGATCAAACTCTTGCAGCAACAATACCCATCTAATTAACCTAGGCTTAGCATCAGCCTTCCTCATAAGGTATTTTAGTGCAGAATGATCAGTGTACACGATTGTCCTAGTGCCTACAATGTAATTCCTAAACTTCTCGCAGGCAAACACTACAGCTAGCATTTTCTTTTCCGTGGTTGTGTAATTACATTGTGCCTCATTAAGTGTCTTACTAGCATAGTATACAGGGTGTGTTAGTTTGTCAATCTTTTGTCCTAGCATAACCCCTACTGCATAGTCACTCGCATCACATAACATCTCAAACGGAAGGTCCCAATTTGGTCCTACTATAATAGGTGCTTTGACTAATGCTTCCTTAAGGGTTGTCCAGGCTAGTAAACATTCTTTTGAGAAGATGAATGGCTTATTCAGCTCTAGAAGCTCACACAAAGGTTTGGAGATCTTTGAAAAGTTCTTAATGAACCTTCTATAGAAACCTGCGTGTCCTAAGAAACTTCTAATGGCTTTCACATTCTAAGGTTCCACTAACTTCTCTATTATTTCAATCTTGGCCCTATCGACCTCTACTCCTGCTCTAGACACTCTATGACCTAGGACATCTCTTCTTCCACCATGAAGTGGCACTTTTCCCAATTAAGGACTAGGTTGGTCTCCTCACACCTAGCTAGGACTTGTCCTAAGTTCTCTAAACAATTTGTAAATGAATCACCAAAGACTGAGAAGTCATCCATAAATATCTCTATCATGGATTCATCTAAGTCAGAGAAGATTTCCAACATGCACCTTTGGAACGTTGCTGGTGCATTGCATAAGCCAAAAGGCATTCTGCGAAAAGCAAATGTTCCAAAGGGACAGGTGAAAGTTGTCTTCTCCTGGTCCACAGGGTCTATGGTGATTTGGTTATATCCAGAATAACCATCTAGAAAGCAGTAATAAGCTCTACCAGCTATCCTATCTAACATCTGGTCGATAAATGGTAAAGGGAAGTGATCTTTTTTTGTTTCCTTATTCAATTTTCTATAGTCCATACAGACTCTCCATCCTGTAATAGTTCTAGTTGGAATCAGTTCATTGCTCTCATTCACTACTACAGTCATCCCCCCCTTCTTAGGTACACATTGTATTGGACTCACCCACTGACTACTAGCTATAGGGAAGATTACACCTGCATCTAGCCATTTTATGATCTCTTTTTTAACTACCTCCTTCATAGAGGGGTTCAGCCTACGTTGGTGATCTACTCGGGGTGTATGCTCTTCTTCCAATATTATCTTATGCATGCAGTAAGAAGGGCTAATACCTCTAATGTCAGCAATCGTCCATGCAATAGCCTTTTTATGTTGCTTAAGTAATAATATCAACTCAATTTCATGCTTTGCACTCAGTTTGGACGAAATAATAACAGGCAGAGTATCATCACTTCCTAGATATGCATACTTAAGATGTTCAGGCAGTGGTTTTAATTCTAAGATAGGTGGATGCTCAATGGATGGTTTCAATGGATTCATGGATCTTTCAGTCAAATCACTAGTCATACAAACATGCTGAGGTTTATCCACATGTATATCCATTATTTCAGAAATATTTAAGTCAGTTACATCTAATTGTACATAATCCTTGGCATGCTTAATTAATAATTCATGCTCAAGCTGTTCTTCCACCAGTGAATCTACTATATCCATACTTGCACAAGATTCAGAGTCAGAAGGGTACCTTAGGGCTTTAAAAACACTAAACTTAACCTCCTCATCATGAACCCTCATGGTGAGCTCACCTTTCTGGACATCAATCAAGGCCCTACCTGTGGCTAGAAATGGTCTGCCTAATAGGATGGGGACCTCCTTGTCTGCTTCATAATCCAGAATGATGAAGTCTGCAAGAAAAATAAACCTGTCAACCTTTACAAGAATATCCTCAATCTTACCCTCAGGGTATGCTATGGATCTGTCTGCAAGCTGCAAGGTGACAGTGGTAGGACGTGCTTCTCCTATTCCCAGCTGGCGGAATAGTGATAGAGGCATGAGATTTATGCTGGCTCCCAGGTCACAAAGAGCTCTGCCCACGTGCTTGCCTCCCAACTTCACTGGTAGGGTGAAGGAACCAGGATCTTTCTCCTTCTTCGGTAGCTTGTTCTGGAGTATAGCACTGCACTCCTCAGTGAGATTCACTGTTTCAAATTCACCAATAATTTTTTTGTTAGTGATTATATCCTTCAAAAATTTAACATAAGAAGGCATGGATTGCAAAACCTCTACAAATGGAATATTAACATGCACTTGTTTAAGAATTTCTAAAAATTTGTTAAAGTGCACTTCCTGTTCTTGTTTTTTCTTTAGCCTTCGAGGGAATGGAGGTGGTGGCACATATGCAGGCACTTCAGGTCGCCTCAGGATAGGTGGAGGCCTTGGGATTTCTTCTATCTCTTCTATGATTGGCTCCAGCCTTGCTCCTGATGTGCTTGGTGATGGTTGACCTTGGTTTGGCAGAGACTCCAATGGAGCACTAGACTCTTCGTTCTCTACTCTCTTTGGGGTTTCTTTAGTGTTGCTCACCAATGGTCTCCCACTTCTAAGTTCAATTGCTTGAACTTGTTCTTTTCCATCCCTTCTTGGCACCTCAGTGTCAGCAGGGTAGTCTACCTTGGGGCCTACTTTTGAGTTCATTGGCTAGTTGCCCTATTTGGTTCTCTAGGCTCCTAAGGGTAGCTTGCTGACTTTGTAGAGTGGCATCATTCTTGGCAATGTACTCCTTAAGTAAATTTTCGACAGAAGACCCTATTGGTTGGTTATATGGTTTTTGGTACATGGATTGGTTATTTTGGGGAGTGAAACCAGGTGTTCCACTCGGTCTTGGTTGGTTGGGAGCTTGGTTAGTATTTTGTTGGCCACCCCATGAAAGATTTGGGTGGTTCCTCCAACCAGGATTGTAAGTGTTAGAATAGGGGTTGGTCCTAGGCTGCTGTTGGCTTCAAACATAGCAGACTGAGGCTGGATTCCCAGGGAAGTATTCATACAGGTGCCCTTCCCCACAGAATCCACAGATCAGGGTCTCACCTTGACTTGTTTGTGCCCCCATTGAGATGGCTGCTGCGGTGTTGACACTGGATTGGAGATTGGTTTGAGCCATTTGTTTGACTAGGTTGGTCAGGGCATTTATTTGGCTACTCATGGCCTTGAGTGCATCCTTGTCTTGAGCTCGACTTGGCTCTACTGGATCATCTGACCACCTACAGTGAGATGCTGAGATCTTCTCCAGGATCTCATAGGCTTCGTTATAGCTTTTAGAAAGCATGGAACCACCAGCTGACGAATTCAACACTTGCCTTGTGCTGGGGTTGCATCCTTTGAAAAAGACTTCTATTTGGATACACCATGGGATGCCATGGTGTGGACATTTAAGCAGAAGGTCCTTGAACCTTGTCCAAGCTTCGTGAAGAGACTCATTTTCAGCTTGTTTGAATTTAATAATGTCATCACGAAAATTTGAATTCTTATCAGGTGGGAAATATTTGACTAGGAATTTCTCAGCCAGATTTGTCCAATTGACAACTGATCCGGAAGGTAATGAGTTTAACCACGTTTTGGCTTTGTCCCTTAATGAGTAAGGGAAGAGGTAAAGCCTCAAAGCTTCTTGGGAAACTCCAGGGATAAGAAAGGTATCACTAACTCCTAGGAAGTTTCTAAGATGGTTGTGGGGGTCCTCATTTTCCACTCCAAAGAATTGTCCCACAGTGGACAACATTTGGAACATTACTGGCTTTAACTCGAATGAGTTGGCAGTAATTTCAGGGCGGATTATGCTTGGGTTTAGCTCCCCAGGCATAGGTACTAGGTAGGAGAGAATGGCACTATCCTTGTCATTCGCTATTTCGATGGGATTGCGAGTGGTAGGTACCGGATTTGGGTCTAGTCTTTCCATTTCTTCTTGATAGAATTGCGGAGACTCCGCGGTTTCAGCAATTATTTGAGGTATAGAGGGTTGGTTAAAGAGACGTTTCTTAGCTTTGTTTCTGGCCCTAAGTAATCTCTCAGGCTCAGGGTTGAACTCTAGATCGCTACTTGAATGCTCATTCATAAACTAACCCAATGGTACCTGCAAAAGAAATGAGAAAAGATTAGTTCCAATAGATATTAAGATTTGTGTTTCTAACTTAACAAACTTCGTTTTCACTAAACTAAATCCCCGGCAGCGGCGCCAAAAACTTGTTGCGTGCTCAATGTTTAAAAGAAATATGCAATGATAGAGCACTCAGAACATGCAAGCATACATGATCTTGTAGCAAGTAATAAGTATTTTTTCATTCGATTTCCCACGGAGATTTATTCTTAGTTACTCGTGAAGTGTGTTGTTAAGTAAGAATGGGTGGATTAAATGGAGTAGATTTGATTTTAAGGTGCCTAATTACTAAGGAATATGTAGAGGATGCAAGCATGAACAAGTTTAAGTAAATAATAAACTTGAATGTAAAGAGGAGAGAAAACCAAACGAAGAGAAAAATGGCTAAGGCAGAATTTTTAACTAAGGGAATTGCGGAAACAGCAATTATACCGCAATGTTCTTAACAGCGAAATGTGTGTAACGTGTGTAAACAAGGGCTACTAACGACTCCTCTATAGGCTTTTTCCTACGATTCTCAAGCAGTAGGTTAACTCACCATGCATCAAACTAACTCATTCTCAGGTATCTTCCGATTTCATGCATTAGATTCTTTAGTTTACTCATGTCCAAGTAAGGTCTTAAGCATCTTGTTAAAACAGTAAGTTGTGATTTGTATTAGGAAAGCGCCTATTCCTAGGTCGTTTTCTGGCTACCTTGAGAGGCTAGCATGAGTGTATGACTCTGAACTCTTACTCCTTCCAGAGGTTAGGAATTCTTTGGACAAAATGGATGGCCAATCGAAATTGCCCGTGGGATGAAGCTTACATACAATCAATGCATTCGAGAGCTATCCTACATGCTTGATTCACGTGTTTTAACCTATAGCCTTGTCATTAGTATGCCCTTATATGATTTAGTTACTCATGGATGCAGATAGATTGGGGAGAATAGATGGAGACAACATACTAAGTAGAAGACTAAAGACAAAACAGAAGCTAAAAGCAGTGAACATACGAGATGAAGAACGTGTGGAGTAATGAAATTATGCTTGGATTAACTAGCGTTTGAACTAAACAAGTGATAGCTTTGAATAACCAAAGTAAAACAGAAAGCAACGAAATGGAATAGAGTAGCTAATGAAAAGGGAAATGACAACAAACAACAACGAAAACAGAAAGCTAAGGCAGAAAGCAGTAAATCCGAGCGTGTTCTTCTTGGTGCGAACGCCTCGATCTGAAGGGAGAAAGAAAGCTTTGCTTGGATGAATCTGATCAGAAGAGAAGATGAATCTTCGTTCCTTCCTATCAGATTGTCGACTCCAACAGCTGAACCTCTCAAACCAACAGACGGAGAAGAGAAAGAATGAGAAAGACTGCGTTGAACTGGAAGTCTACGCCGTTCGAGTGTGTTTCAACCTTCCATCTTGACCTCCTTTTATAGTATTCTGCAGGTACGCTTGGGCCAAGGAGAACCATCCATTCTCAACGTCGTACTACTACGTGGCTGCAGGAGAAAGAATGAATCCCTGAAAGGTCGGAACAAAACAGAAAATAGTTAGACAACTTACGGATTTCACTTAAAACATTGCGGTTTTAGCAATGTTTCCGCAATGCTTCCGCAATGCACACTTTTCATTCCTTTAACTTCGTTTTTAATTCCTTTTCTTTCATTTGGCATATAAGTCCTAATTTAGCTTCATTCTTCTAATTCTCATATATAAGCACAAGTTCAAGCTAAATCCTATCAAAAACACTTACAAATGCACAACTTCCTATCACAAATAAGTCCTAAAATAGTCACTTTTGGAGACGTAACACTCCCCCATAACTGACTCAAACTTCTTGTACCACTGTCTTGGTGCCTGTTTCAACCCATAAAGACTTTTCTTCAACTTGCACACAAGTTTCTCCTTGCCTTTCTCCTCAAAACCTTCTGGTTGCTCCATATAAATTTCTTTATCTAAATCACCATGAAGAAATGCAGTTTTAACATCCATCTGTTCAACTTCTAAATCAAGGCTAGCTGCCAAACCCATAATTACACGTATAGAAGACATCTTAACAACAGGAGCAAAAATTTCATCAAAGTCAACACCTTTCTTCTGACGGAAACCTTTCACAACTAATCTCGCTTTGTAACGAGGATTTGAGGTGTGTTCTTCTTGTTTCACTCTATAAACCCACTTATTTTTTAGTGCGGTTTTTCCTTTAGGCCATCTTACTAGCTCAAAAGTGTGGTTTTAATGCAAAGACTTCAACTCATCTTTCATTGCATCAATCCACTCTATTTTGTGCTGATCTTCTATGGCCTCTTCATAACTCACAGGTTCTCCCCCGTCAGTCAATAACACATATTCATCAACAGAATATCTTGTTGACGGACGTCGATCTCTGACAGATCTCCTGAGTGAAACATCTGTAGGAACTTCAGTTTCTTGCAACTGTTCATGAACATCATCATCTGCCTCAATCTGTTCAGAATCTTCTACCTCATCTGTATCATCAAACTGATCATTCTGAACCTCATTTTCAATCTGTGTAGAAGGTTGTGCCATGGGAACTGAATTTAAATCAATCAGATCATCACTGTGTTCAGACTCTGTTTCATCTGTCTTCTTAATGTCTTGTATGGTTTGATTTTCTACGAACACAACATCTCGACTTCTTACAATCTTCTTCTGCACTGGATCGTATAGTCTGTAACCGAACTCATCTTGACCATAGCCAAAGAACACACATGGTCTACTTTTTGCATCAAACTTTGTTCTCTCATCTTTAGGAACATGAACGAAAGTTTTACAACCAAAAATACGCAGGTGATTATAAGATATATTCTTCTTCGACCAAATTTTGTTCGGTACTTCATTATCCAATGGAATACATGGAGTGAGATTCAAAACATGTACAATTAAACATAATGCTGTTCATTCTCTCAGTTGTCCCATTTAACTGTGGAGTCTTAGAAGGTGACTTTTGATGTCGAATGCCATGACTTTTACAATACTCATCAAAAGGTCACATCTCCACATTGGTATGATATTTTCCACTTTGGGCATAACCCTCATGGCTTTGCTTTTGGTCACCCCAAAAGGCCTCATACCAATAGAGAATGTTGTCCTTCCTTATATGCCCATGATCTTCCCCTCTCCTAACCGATCTGGGACTTTGGTCGCACACCTCGCACTCCCAACAATCCTCCCCTCGAATGAAGTACCACCGAGCCTCCCCTCAAATAGTCATCCAATCTTCCCCTCTCCTACACCTCACACTCCCAACAATCCTCCCCTCGAACGAAGTACCACCGAGCCTCTTCTCAAATAGTCATATCCATATCCGTCTAGATAGACTTATCTCTAGGCCCTTCCGGCACCATGGATCTCATCCGTCTAGATACTCATATCATCTAAGCCTGGCCGACACCGTCTAGATAGACTTAGTACCACCGAGCCTCTTCTCAAATAGTCATATCCATATCTGTCTAGATAGACTTATCTCTAGGCCCTTCCGGCACCATGGATCTCATCCGTCTAGATACTCATATCATCTAAGCCTGGCCGACACCGTCTAGATAGACTTATCTAGGCTCTTCCAGCACCACGGATCTCATCCATCTAGATACTCATATCTAGGTTGCACCACGGATCTCCACCAATGACTACACCCTTGGAGTCTCTCCTTTGTTCGGCACTCGAGAATTTCATCACACGACTAGGTTTGGGGGCACGGCTCTGATACCACTTGATAAGGAAAATCAAACCTTGCTTTTGGTCACCCCAAAAGGTCTCATACCAATGGAGAATGTTGTCCTTCCTTATATGCCCATAATCTCCCCCTCTCCTAACCGATGTGGGACTTTGGTCGCACACCTCGTACTCCCAACATAATCTGATTGCAAATTACAGAGTGTGACTCACACATTTATTCCGTTTAAGATTGTTTGTAAACAATTTCAATGAAAAAGGAAGTGAGATCTACCGTCAGAATTATCATTGATCTATTATATTTGGAGGGAAGTAAACGCGGCATACGATTAGACACACTTGAACCTAATGGAAAATTTATTGATTTGACATGATGATTTGAAAGCTTCCTACGTTTTTTTATAATGCCTTTGAATCTTTGCTCATTATGGGTACACGACTTACCATATTCATGACGGTCATACATGATTGATATGCTTTATTTACAAAAAAAAGTATAATATTTTTTGTACATTATTTATAAAAAGTTTCCCATGAATCAATATGAATAATAAGAATTTCGACCAATAAAGCAATGTTAAATCAGTTATATCTAGGATAATTAAGAGAATAAAATGACCTTTAGGAAAGTTTTCTGAATGTGTGGGTAATATAATCATTCTAGACTTTGTTTTTAGGGCTGGTTGCACAAATAGCAATCAGGCCCAAACTAATTGCAAATTTAGCAAACTTTAAAATGTTTTGCAAATATGACAAAAAAATCTGTTTCTATCACTGATAGACTTTATTATATCACTGATAGACTTCTATCAGTGATAAACTATTATCACTGATAGACTATTATCACTGACAAAAATCTATAAAAAGCTGAGGTGATCAGCGATAGATTTCTATCAGTCATAAGATATCAGCGATAGAAATTGCTATATCTGCAAAAATTTTAAAAATATGCTATATTTTTAATTATCCTATTCTAAATTGACATCGGTTACAATTTCTCTTGTTTTTATTTATTTATAAAAAAATGTGTTCAACGAGTTATGATTGTTTTTGGCCATATGTTGAGAACTTATCACCCAATAAGAGATGCATGTATTCACTTGTGAAGCGGCTGGTCGTGATTGCCTAGGTTGTCTTGAGTAAGGAGTAGAGGTTGAATCATGCACTAATCCAAAATGCTTTATGTTAATTTCCTTTCAAAAAAAAAAAAAAAAAAAAAAAAAAGCATGTATTGCAAGATTTATAAACTATTTTTTTAATTTTTAATTTTCCTTAGTGATTTCAAATACGTTTCTAGAAAGACAGATTTGAAAATACATTTATATTTAATAAATAAGTTTTTTTTTTTTTTTAATTGAAAATATAATTTAGTTTTTTAAAATCTATTTATTTTGTTATTCAAAAGAAATAGCTACAACTTCAAAAGTATTTTTAAAAATAAAAATCTAAACAAAAGATTTATTCATTATTTTTTTTCTTCTTTTTAAAGCTTAGGAAAATAGAAGGTTTTATGTGATCTAGAAAATCTTTCATTTTTAAATTGAATCGACTTTGTAGTTTTTATTTTGCAAAAAAAAAATAATATTGTAGTTTTATTCTTTTCACGCTATTTTCAAGCGAAATTTTAATTATTTTGGTTACTTTACCTAATTTTTTTTTTCCTTTTTTGAAATGGAATAGTGTACGTGTACCTAATTGATATGGTAAACATATTAAATTTTAAGGAAAAAATCGGACTAACTTTAAGAGTGGTATCAATCAAAAAAATTTCAAACTAACAATTTATCTAAAATTCTCAACTTTTATAATTGTATCAGCTTATACATAGATTTTATTTAAAAAAAATTGATTTAAATTCGTGAAGATTTATAATTTTAGAAATTAAACTCCTAAACTCTCATAAATGAATCAATGGTATGAAAGTGTAGATGTTTTAATTGATAAATTATAAGTTCCTTACACGTGTGAAAACAGACATTTTTCTAACGGATAATATAAATTGCTACACTTATAAAAATTAGGGTTTTAATTGATACAATCCTTCCAATTTGGAGGGTATAAATTGATATTTGCCCTAAATTTTATCTAAATTTAAATTTTATATCATAAAATTTAAAATGTATGTTACGAAATTAGGTACACTTATAAATGTATGTTACGAAATTACGAAATTGATATTTGCTCACAATTAGAGTGAAAATTAAAGGAAGAGGTTTTGAGTACTTTTTTTATAGTAGATAATTATCTTTTTCAAAAACAATAGAAATACAAACATAAGTGTAACTTTGGACTATAAAATTGTAAACGTTGAAAAACAAAGCATAACTTGGAGTAACTAGAACTCCATAGTTATTTTATTACAAAAACCACATTCCTTTTAATGTAGTGAAGCTTGTAGGCTCATTCTTTAATTTGCTCGATATATGGTGCCATTGCCATTTGAGGAGGTGAAGTTGTCAAAAAAGTATCAATCGTGGTATCACAATAAGCTTCAAGGATGTCGCCTTCTTCAGTTGTGTATCCCAAAGAGCCAAGCATCGTAGGCCAACACTCATGTTGGATGATTTTGATGGCTTGACAACAGTTGTGGCCCAAATAAGTTTCACCGTTGAGGAAAAATGTGATAACTTCAGCGGTGCATGCTTGAAGTTGATATAGAGATCCCCAACAGTCTAATGTCTCGCCATCCAACTTTATTCGTGTTGCTAGACTTGTTTTAGGGTTTGACCTTGATTCGGTTGTTGATGAGAAGATGAGAGTTAAAATAAACATGACAATGAAGAGTTTCAAGAGGTTGGCCATTCTCGAAAAGAAATTAAAATTGAAACAATGGATTATGAAATGATATGAAGGATGAAGTGTTTGTAATGAAACTAAATTTTGTTGATGAGAATGGATCATAAAATGTAGTGTTTATATAGAGAAGGTAACATGGTAATATTTGGAAAAACAAAAAAAATATAATTAATCTATGAAGGAGAATTAATGAGACTAACTTACAATTAAATGTATAATGGTTTTACATCATTATTTATCTAATAATTGATTATCACTAACAATAACTAAAAACGTTTTCTAATGTCTTTTTGTTTTCTTCCTTTCAACTTTTCAATAATCAATAATAAATACGGTCTGTCTCTCTTCATTTCCTCCTGTTTTTCGTTTCACAACTCTTCATTTCAACTTCTCCTATTTTTTTTTTCTTTTTTAAGCAAAAAAAAAATTGGATGATTTAATTTTTTCACTTTTTATATTTAATTTAATCGGGGAGAGACCTCCAACCTAGAAGAAGATGATTGTCAACATGAACATAGTTTAACTATCATAATGTATGAATTGTGAGTAAGAGGTTTCAAATTAGAATCTATGAATTGTGAGTAATAGGTTTCAAGTTCGAATCTCCTTTTTCACATGCTTAAAAAAAAAAAAAAAAAATTAAAAAATTTAAAAATTTAAAAAAAAAAATTAAAAAATTTATAATAAGGTCTAATTACTTGTAATGTAGAAATATATTATTAGGACAGTATCTATTTATTTGTATTAGACAAATATTTATCTATCTTTATTATTCTCTATTATTATTATTATTTTTTTAACTATATGGAAGATAATGACATTTGAACCACAAACCTCTTGAACAGGGACGGACCTCTGAAGGGACTAGGGGGGGCCACGGCCCCCCCAAAATTTTTGATTTTCTCATACTAGTAGGCAAAATTAATGCCTTAAATATATACTGTTGTTATTAAATACATTTTGGCCCCCCCATATTAACAAAATTTTATTCTGCTGCAGTGGTCATGTGTATGTTTTATATTTTGTTGTGCCTGAGTTCGAAACTCAACCACAACAATAATTTATTTGCTTTACATTTTCTTCCATATATGTATATTTTTTTTTAAAAAGATGGTTCTCTTTTAATGTTTTGTTTATATATATTTAAAAATATATAAATTTTATTCTTAAAAATAATTAAGACCTATTTTTTTTTTTAATAGTTATATTATTTTAGTCATTGTAATTTCAAATATCTAAATTTAGTATTTTCATACTTTAAAAAAATTTATTAAATCTTAGTATTAATTTATTTATTAACATTTTCAAAAGTAATTTAGACTATATTAACCTTCCTTTTATAAATTTTGTAAACAAATTCATGTTATATTGTGTTTTTTTTTTTAATAATTTTTTTTTTAAGAAAATGTCTAATAAATCTTTGAACTTTAATTTTGTGTTTAATAGACCACGAACTTCAAAAAGTTCAATATATTTTTTAACTTTCAATTTTGTATTTAATTGGTCCTCAAATTTTCAAGTTTAAGTCTAATATATCCTTGTATTTATTTGACATTTTTTTAAAATCTAGGAATTCATTAGAAACAAAATTGAAAGTATAGGGATGCATTAAAGACTTTTTAGTGTTTAGAGACTCAATAATTTTTTTTTTTTAGATGAACAAAATTATATGATGATATTAAGTTTATTTAAACTTAGTCCGTAAGTCTTTCATACACTCACGTACATATGTTTATCACTGATAACTTTTTTTGAATGTCAGCATAGTGAATTCGAACCTCTGGATTTTTGGCGATATTTTTTTAATATTTATATACTCTAATTTTTGGCCCCCCAAACATCAATGTCTGGATCCGCCCCTGCTCTTGGAGTCGAAACATACAAATGTTTGGCTGACATTTAATTTAATTTAAGAATTAGGTTTAATTACGATAGTATAAGAGAGTGGAATGAAGAAATTTTGGCAAAACAAGCTTATGGAGGGAAGATTTATTCATACGCGATGGAGGCAATTAATGTAGGGATCATTCTAGTCTAGACTTCCATAAAAAAAAATGTATCATATGAGTTCAATTGAATTATTTTATTATGACTTTTCTCTTCATTTTTTAAATAAACTTTATAATATAAGTTTTAAATTGTGTATGATGAACAATAATTATTGCATAATTTATTTTTTTAAGGTCTGGTTGCATAGGTCCAAAATAATGGTAAATATAACAAAATATAAAATATTTTGCAAATAGACAAATAAAAAAGCATTGTCAGTCCCTGCTGCATGCTATCGCAAATAGTCCTTCATAAAATGACTATCACGAATGATAGACATTGACAAAATTCTATAAAAAAAGAGAAGTATATCAGTAATTATCACTAATAGTCATTGATCTGCTATCAGTGACTATCACTGATAAAAAAAATTCATATTTGCAAATCTTTTAAAAAAGTGTTATATTTTTAATTATTGGGCAAATTACCTGAGGTTTAGGTCTGGTAGCAATCAGGTCCCCAGGGTTTCAAATCGAACATTCATACCCCTGAGCTTTGGGTTTAGGAATTTTTTAGCCCCTACCGTCTAAATGCCGTGAATTTGCTAACGAAGGTGTGATGTGATACCCCTGAGCTTTGGGTTTAGGAATTTTTTAGCACCTACCGTCTAAATGTCGTGAATTTGCTAACGAAGGTGTGATGTGACACTCATTAAAGACATGACAGCTAACGTGGATTACACCTAGGCATCAAAAAATTTGAACCGTTGGATTAAAATTTTGCTTATTCGATCTTAGCCATTGAAAACCTAAACTTAAATAAACAAAAACAAAAGGAGAAAAAGGAAAGAAAAAACAGAAGTTCAAAAAACGAAGAATCGTAGAAGCAGCAGAAGCTCTCTTCTTCGTTGAAGAGAAAAAATCGAAGGAAAAACTCGATTTCCAGAAGCTTTCGTCGTCGTGTTCTCCTTGGGGGAAGCATCAATCGCTTTCCCGAAGCTTTCTTCTTCGTCTTTTCCTTCCTATTCTTCTTAGGGTTTCCAGTCCCCAAATTCGTTCGTATTTTCTACAAATTTCTTGAAGTTCGAATCAAAGCTTTGGTTTTTGGCCGGACTTTCGACTCGCCATTGGAGACCAAATTTCAAGTTCGAATCAAAGCTTTGGTTCTTGGAAAAAGAACGTTTTTTCACAATTTTTTTGGGTTAAAAATGATTTTGGCTGAAAACGAAGACGAAGGAAAAAAATTAAATCGAGACTGGTAAATACCGGTCTCAATAAACCGACTGGTAAATTTACAGAGATGAGGGAATTTTCCCTCATCTATAAATTCACCTGTCGGTTTATGGAGACTTGTAAATTTATTGGTCTGGAATTCCCACAGGTAAAAAAACAGAATGGTTATTTTCACCCTAAACCGACTGGTAAATTTACAAATGAGGGAAATTCCCTCATTTGTAAATTTACCAGTCGGTTTATTGAGACCGGTAAATTTACCGGTCTGGAATTCCCACCGGTAAAAAAAACAAAATGCTCCTTCGTCTACATGAAGCTCCTTCATTCGTCTTCCAGACTAGTAAATTTACCGGTGGGAATTCCAGACCGGTAAATTTACCAGTCTCAATAAACCGACGGGTAAATTTACAGATGAGGGAGTTTTCCCTCATCTGTAAATTTACCAGTCGGTTTATTCCCTCATCAATAAATTTACCAGTCGGTTTAGGGTGAAAATAAGCATTTTGTTTTTTTTACCGGTGGGAATTCCACACCGGTAAATTTAACGGTCTGGATTGCATCTTCTTCATTCGTCTTCGTTATCAGCCAATGCCGCTTTTAACTCAAAAAACTTGTGAAAAAACGTTCTTTTTCCAAGAACCAAAGCTCCGATTCGAACTTGAAATTAGGTCTCCAATGGCGAGTCGAGATTCCGGCAAAAAACCAAAGCTCTTATTCGAACTTCAAGAAATTTGTAGAAAATACGAACGAATTTGGGGACTGGAAACCCTAAGAAGAATAGGAACGAGAAGACGAAGAAGAAAGCTTTTGGAAAGCGATTGATGCTTCCCCCAAGGAGAACACGACCACGAAAGCTTCTTGAAATCGAGTTTTTCCTTCGATTTTTTCGTTTTTTCAACTTCTTTTTTTATTTCCATTTTTTCCTTTTGTTTTTGTTTATTTAATTCTAGGTTTTCAATGGCTAAGATAGAATAAGCAAAATTTTAATCCAACGGTTCAATTTTTGTATGCTGTAATCCACGTCAGCTCCCGTGTGTCTTTGATGAGTGCCACATCACGTTAGCAAATTCACCGCATTTAGACGACAGGGACTAAAAAATTCCTGAATGTTCAATTTGAAACCCTGAGGACCTGATTGGTATCAAACCCAAACTTTAGGGACCATTAGAGTAATTTGTCATTAATTATTTTACTCTAAATTGACAATCGGTGCAATTTCCCTTTTGTTTTTTTAATGTATTTTCCTTTTTTTATAATTAATAATATATTTTAAAAATAATATGAAAGTACATAAATAAATTTTAATTTTAATATAATTATTGAGATATAATATATTACAAAAATATGTATGGATATGGTTAGCTTAACAAATTATACTAAACAAATTTTTTATTTATTTAAAAAAAAAATTTGACAACATGTTGGGGTCGGGGATTGATCATAAGACCTTATGGTCAATACATCATGTCGTTGAGCTATGCTCTTGTTGACAATATTTTCTTTATTTTAAAAGTATTATTTCTAACGGGTTGGTTGCATAAATAACAATCATGCCAAAATTAATTGCAAATATTGTATAATATAAAATATTTTATAAATATGACAAAAAACAGTGACTATAACGGATAAAAATGGATGCTATCAATGACTATCACTAATAAAATTTGTTATATTTGCAATTTTTTTCAAAATTATGTTTTTTTTTTTTAGATAAAATAAAAGATGTTAAATGCCCAAAGGGCTACAAAGTGATAGATGATAGGGAATACATGGTAATGACTATTTTTTAAAACTCATTTTAATCGATGTCTCATTTTTTAAAATTAAGTTTCGTGTCATTTTTATTTTTATTTTCTCTCTCCTCCATTTTTTCATCATTTTGTACCCTCCCAACATTTTCTCTCATTTTAAAATTTTATCTTTAAAAAACAACCTCTCTCTCCCTTACAAGATTTTATGCAACAAAATATTTCTCTCTCTCCCCTACTTTACTTTACTGATTATTCATTATCTATCTTTAATTCTATTTATTCTATTTAACTAGAAACAAAATCCTCCTCTCTCTCCACTGATTTTATTTTCTCCTTTACATCCTAAAAATAATAATAAAAAATGTTAGATTTTAGTCTCTATCTACTCATACTTCACGTTGCCCTCTTCTCTTCACGCGCTTTGTTGCACTCCTCTTCTCACGCCGCCTCAGCCTCAGCCTCCCTCGTCTTCTCACGCCGTGTTGTGTCGTTGCCGCCATTGGAGAAGCTCTCGTTGTAGAACTTACAAAGATGTTGTTGTGAGAAAAAAAAATGAATGCATTTTGTTAAAGAGATTATAAGAAACAAAGAAATGTCATGGAAATTTTTTAGGTTCTTTTTTTTTCTTTGTTGTGAGAATTTGGATTTGAAGACGCGTTGCAAAATTGTGCTCAATTTCATATGTGGTAATTCCGCCAAGATCTCTTCGTAGTTGGGGAAGAATCCGCACAAATTAGATTTTTTGAGGAACAAGAAATAACTTGAACGGTTGCAAAATTGGGCTCAATTTCATATGTGACAATTTCCCCAGATCTCTTCTTTAGTTGGGGGAAGAATCCGCACAAATTAAATTTTTTGAGGAACAAGAAATAACTTGAAATTTGAAGAATGAAGTTGATATATTGAGCAAAATTCATCATTCAATCATCATTCACATTCCGGGTTACACCATTTAATACGCAGTATTTGAAAGTTTTTTTATGTTGCAATTACATGGTATTTGAAGTTTTTTTTTTCAAATAGAGTGTATAGTGTATTTGCCTTCAATGCAATTTTTTTTGAGTTTTTGCAAATACAAAGTATTTGTACCGTGTAATTGCACTTTGCAATTTATCGTGTAATTGCAGTTTGCAGTAATTATACTTTGCAATGTATCGTGTAATTGCAGTTTAGAAATTACAATTACACTGTAATTTCACTTTGCAATGTATTGTGTAACTGCACTTTGCAAATTTGCAATGACACTGTAATTGCAATTTACAAATTTACAATTACACTATAATTGTCGTTTGCAATATTACAATCTACCGACGGGTACCTTTCCGTTGATTTTATTTTCAATTAAAAAAATATATTGTATTCTTTATTTTCAATTAAAAAATATACTGTATTTTAATTTCAATTAAAAACTATAATGTATTTTCATTTTCAATTAAAAAATATACTGTATTTTCATTTTAAAAAAAATTATACTATATTTTTATTTCTAGTGAATTGAAAAATACTGTAAACATTGTATTTATTGAAACAACACTATAGACACGGTATTTTTTCTTATAATCAGAATTTTTTTATTGTTCAATTTAATGATGGGGTAAAAGACGAAGAACATATTTTTTTTTCTCTAATTTTGGTTTTTTTCTTTTTTTGTCTTCTAAGTATTGTTGTTGTCTTTTTTGAAGATAATACAATGAAATTGAAAAATGGAATACAATTGCAAAAACATTATTGTTGCACTTCTAGGGATTTGCAAATACATATTTTTGCACTTCTAGTGATTTGTTGTATGAACAATGGCTAGAAGGGAAAGATGAGTGATTTGTTTTTATTGTCATTCTATCATAATTTGCAATTCTATGTTTATTTTTAATTTTTGATCATATGAACAATGGCCACAAGGGAAAGATGAGTGATATTTTCTTTTTATGTGTGGGAGATTACCGGTAGAATGAGGGAAAGGAGAAAATCTTAGGAGAGAGAGTTAGTTCTGGAAAGATGAGTGATATTTTTTCTTTTCAGATTATTGTTAAAATGAGAGGGAAGGGAGAAAATCTTGGGATAAAATCTTAGGAGAGTTAGTTGTTTTTAATTATTAAATTTTATAAACTAGGGAAGAAATTGAGATCTTAGGAGAGTAAATAAGGAATGAAAAAAATAGAGGAGAAATAGATTAATTTGAAAATGAACATATATCAAACATTTAAAAAAAAGAACATCTATCGATTTTGATAATAAAAAAGGGTCATCTGTTTTTTTGCCCCTAGATCATAAGCAAGCAAACTAGTTAACCAAGTTGGGCCACTATCTACCCAAACATGTGAGATCTCACCCCCCAAAGCCCATCTAGCAAGATTGTGGGCAACTCTATTGTGTTGTCTGGAGATGAAGTTAATAGAACTAAAAGTAAAGGTAGGTAAAAGAAGATTAATTTCTTCAAGAACCGTACCTATCGATGATTGAAGGTGTCTATGCGAAGTGATGACACCGACCAAAAATTGTGCATCTGATTCAATCTGGATGTTGGAGATGTTGTGATTTATTGCCAGCTGAAGTCCGTGAAGGAGCGCCAAAGCTTCTGCCGCAAGAGGATCAAGACGAGCATCCAAGGATTCAGATCAAGCCACTGTGAGACAACCCGATGCATCTCGAATGACAGCGCGAAAACAAGTTCGTTGGAGGAGGGTTTGGCAAGTCGCATCGACGTTGAGTTTGAAGGTGAGGCCAGTCGGTGGACTCCATCTCAGCATAGGAGCAGTGACCACAGTCGATCTTGGGGAGATGGGGTTTACCTCCACCTGATACTTTAGAATCCAATCTACTTTTGCTTCAGCAGAGGGAATGGGATTTTTCAAACGCCTACTGTTTCGGTCGCACCAAATCTCCCAACAAGCGATGCAAAACAACTCAGCATCTCGGTGATTCAGCACCTTTTTGGCGTTAATAAAGGCACTGATATGGATACATGGTTGTTGATGAGCACACAAACCTGGGGCAAAAGCAGACGCCAAATAGTTCGGGTTCGTTTACACTAAAAAAAGGTATGTTCCACCGATTCACGCTTCTTTTCACAAAATACACACCAAGGATTAATTGAGACTTTTTTGTTGCAAAGATTGTTGTTTGTAGGAAATATATTGTGGAACAACTTCCAGATGAAAATTTTAATTTTGTTAGGGTTTTTCATCCCCCAAACAAACTTCCACCATTCCTCCACATTTCCCGAATTTGCACCAGAGCAAAAGGTCCTTGATTCGTTGTTACAATATACTTTATAAACACTTTTTACATAGAACAAACCATCCTTTGTGTAATGCCAGAGCCGTCAGTCCTTACGATTCAATTTGCAAATAGGGATCTCTTTAACAACAACCACGTCCACCTCCCTCATCAACATTCTTAGATACCGATCATTCCACCTACCCTGTTCTTCAATTAGTTCGCTGACTTTTGTTTATTTCCAAAGAGGTTGAACTTTAGTAATTAATTTGAAATACTTTTCACTAGCACCCATGGAGTATCGAACACAAGAGTGTCTTCACCATTGCCAATACCTCTGCAAAGACCCAATTTAAGGATATCACGCCCCCATACAAGACTCCTTCATATAAAAGAAGGATTGTTGCCCAAATTTGCTTCAAGGACATTCGAGTGTGGGCAATACTTGTCTTTGAACATACGGGCCATAAGAGTTTGGGGCATTTGTAACCGTCTCCATACTTGCTTTGCAATAAGAGATTTGTTGAAACCCTCCAAACTACGAAAACTTAGACCCCCTTTCTCCTTAGGAATACAAAGACGCTCCCATTTCATCCAATGAATTTTGGATTTGTGTTGTGTTGACCCCCACCAAAACTTTGCCATTTTTTGGTTAGGTCATCACAAAAAGATTTAGGGAGTCGTACACAGGACATCACATACGTGGGATGGCCTGGGCCACTGCCTTAATCAAAACTTCTTTTCCTCCAACTGAAAGGAAACAACCTTTCCAACTTGCAATGGCCTTCTGAACTCTTTCCTTTAAAAATGCCAAATCTCGGCACTTGTTTCTGGAAAAAGGGGAAGGGACTCCCAAATACTTTCAAAGATTAGAGACCACTTTCATATGCATAATCTGGCCAAGAGAAATCTTCAAGCCAACAGTAACATTAGGACTCAAGAGAAAAGCGGATTTAGTTCACACACTGACCTGAAGCTTCTTCGTATTTAGTCAAGATATTCTGGACTGTTTAAGACTCATCATGATTTGCTTGGCAAACTAATAAACAATCATCAGCAAACAACATATGTGAGATAACTAGACAGTTTCTAGCAATTTGACAGCCTGTCAGACGCCCATTTTGTTGAGCCTCCGTGATTAAACTAGAAAAACTTTCAGCACATAGAAGAAACAAATAGGGTGATAGTGGGTCACCTTGTCTGAGTCCACGCTGAGGCTTGAAATACCCTTTTGGGCTGCCATTGATAAGCACTGAAAAACTCACTATAGTTATACAATCCATAACTAAGGATACCCACGCAACATTAAAATCCATATGAATCATAATTGATAGCTCCAAAAATAGAGCTATTGTTTACTCCCTAATTCCAGCTAAAACCGTGCTTAATTATGTTACTTTGCCTTGATTACAGGTGATTCACGGTTAGAGAGCTCGAGGAGTCCAATGACATATTTTGGAGCTAAGAAGGTCGTTTTGAGGCCTCGGGATCGCTTCGGAAAAAGAGGAGCTTAAAGCATGAAGAATTTTCCAAAAGGGAGAAACCAAAGGCAAATAAATTGCTCCAAACCCGAGAGCAAGCATCGAGCGCTAGCGTCGAGACGTTGTTCGACGCTGCCCCGGGTCTCGACGCTGTCCCGAAGCGTCTCGACGCTCCAAACGCGCGAGCTGAAGAAATTCTGTCCGTAGCGTCTCCACGCTGCCCCAACGTCTCGACGCTACAGCGATTATATAAGCCATTTCTTCGATTTTTTGGTCATCTTCTCCGCATTTTCCTTTCCTCCATTGTTTTAGAGCTCGGTTTTGAAAACCAAAACTTTGTTTTCTTCCCTTTTCTTGTAAATAAAGCTTGAACATTGTGGATTTCTCTTGATTTGCACAACGGGCAACTAAGGTAAGTGTTCTAATTTGAGGTTTAGGGATTATCTTGATGCTTAGGGAGGGTTTTGTATGAATTTCTAGCTTAGAATTGTTAATTTCTTGCATTCTCTTCCTTGGGTTGTATCCAAATAACATGTGTAACCGATTAGGAGTGACGCCCGAGTTCTTATGCATGTTTTACCGTTAAAGATTAGGACGTATAATTGCCTCAATCGCCAAGTAACAAGGGTCTAAGCGTGGCTAATTAATTATAGCCTAAGTGACAGTTAGGGGTATGAATTAATTATTGTTTCCACATAGACTTAGGGAAAGAGAAAAAATCTAGCTAATTGGTCGAGTTCTCAATCAATTGGTTTGTCGTGATACTACACGTTACTGTTCTTTAATCAATTTAGGCTTGATCACCTTAGATTAATTAAAGAGCATGTTTAATTAGAATTTACGCCTCTAATTAATTCTTTGGGATGTTTGCTACGAAAACGAGCAAATATTTCGCGTGCATGAGATAGAATTGCTAAGCATGTTAGAATCTCTATGATCTAAGCGCATCAAGAAAATTCCGATCCCTCGAATTAGGAGAACACATTACATTTATTTTTCCGCTCTTTACTTTTCGCTATTTAATTTTCCGTTAGTTTAATTTCCTGTTTAGTTTATTTTTCTTTAACTCCCCCTTTTTTATCGCTTTATTTTATAGTTTTCATTAAAAAGACAAATAGAAATTAATTAGGAGAAATTGATTTAGGTTCCCTGCGGATCGACCCGTTACCACTAACTACAAGTTAGTTTAGTTGTATCGGTATTATAAATGTATTTTGGCAAGCCTCGACAGCTTGAAATTGGAGCACACCATAAAGTGCTCTACCAATAATCTTCCTCAAGAACGACCATTCAACCCTGTCATAGGCTTTACTCATGTCCATCTTCATAGTTGTCAAACCTCGCTCACCACTTCTTTTAGATAGGAGATGTTGAATGCATTCATAACTGATCAAAATATTATCCGAGATGAGTCCGCATGGAACAAAAGCAATTTGATTATCAGTAATTAGCTCGGGAAAAATCAATATTAACCTGTTAGCCAAAACTTTAGTAATGATCTTATACGAAACATTACATAGACTAATTGGCCAAAAATCAGATACTTCCTGTGGAGATTTCTTCTTAGGGACAAGTACATTATTCGTGTGATTCAAAGCTCTCACCAACGACTCATTGTTTAGGATACTAAGCCTGTAAGACACGGTGAGCCCTTTTAAAACCTCCCAATACTTCTAGTAAAAAAGAGCCGGAAAACCATCAGGGCCAGGGGCTTTAGTTGGGAACATCTGGAATAAAGAAGATTGGACCTCTTATTCGGTGAAAAGAGCCATTAGAAAAGCATTCATCTCACTAGTCACTTTCCTCGGAACGAATCTTAAGGCAGTATCTAATTGACAATCAGAAGGATTAGTGGATTTAAAAAGAGATGTAAAGTAATCGATGAAAGTGGATACCAAAACCTTGTCTTCTGTAACCCACTCCCCTTGGAGATTTTTTATTTGGTTGATCCGATTCTTTTCTCGTCGAATTGAAGCTTTCTTATGGAACCAACGAGTTATTTTATCTCCCCACTTCAGCCAGTTCTCTCTAGATCTTTGTTTCTAGTACAATTCTTCAGATTTCAACGACCGATTGAGTCTTTCCTCAATTTCATTGATTTTGCCAAAATTCGCCTCAGTTCGTTCATTGTAGGCCTCTTGGAGAAGTCGTCTTTGTTTGGGAATTTTGGCAAACATACCACGATTCTTTTCTTTTCCCCACAGCCTTAAGCGATGCCTACACATGGAAATGGAAGTTGTGAAGCTGCATGTTGAAGAATGGTGGGGACTTCACGACCTCTTCATTCCCTAGCATTGTTTTACAATGCCTCCACACTCCGGTTTCCTGTGTCCATAACTCATCAACACGAAAAGAAGAGGCAGGACGACCTCCATTATTAGCATAAACATTATTACAAGAAGACCACCCCAAGTTAATATAGATGGGTCCATGATCAGAGTCATACCAATCCAAATGATAAACATTTATATTAATATAGAGGGGTCTATGATCAGAGTCATACTAACCCCTCAGAATCTATCAAGACGCTTAAAAATTTGGGAGTCTGTCTTCCACCGGTTAGACCACGGGAAAGGGCGGCCCACAAACCCAAAATCAGTAAGCTGCAAATCATCAATAGTTTCTCGGAAAAGCTCCATTGATTTGGAGATGCGGGTAGAACCTCCATTTTTTTCATTCAACCATAGACATTCATTCAAATCACCCGTCAACAACCAAGGAGAAACATCATAATTATCAAGTCTACGTAACAGATCGCAAGTCAATTGGGAATGATGTAAGATGCCTAACTGACGTCAAGAAATGGCTAGCAACTCAATTCCAAATGAAAGATTTTGGAGAAGCTCAATATATTCTTGGGATCCAAATAGTTCGGAACCGCAAGAATAGATCATTAGCCATGTCTCAAACATCCTATGTTGACAAGATGTTGTCAAGATATAAGATGCAGAATTCCAAGAGGGGTTTGCTACCCTTCAGGCATGGAATTCACTTGTCGAAGGAATAGTGTCCTAAGACACCTCAAGAAGTTGAGGATATGAGACGCATTCCCTATGCATCGGCAGTTGGAAGTCTGATGTATGCTATGTTGTGTACATGACCCGACATATGCTATGCAGTAGGTGTTGTCAGCAGGCTTCAGTCCAATCCTGGACTTATACATTGGACAACCGTTGAGAATATCCTCAAGTATCTTAGGAGAACGAGGGATTACATGCTCGTGTATAAAGATAAGGATCTGATTCTTACAGGATACACTAATTCTGATTTCTAATCAGATAGAGATTCGAGAAAATCAACATCAGGATCAGTGTGCACTTTGAATGGTGGAGTTGTCGTATGGCGGAGTATCAAGCAAAGTTGTGTTGCTAACTCCACTATGGAAGCGGAATACGTAGCTGCCTATGAAGCAGCAAAAGAAGCTGTATGGCTCAAAAAGTTTTTGAACGATTTTGAAGTTGTTCCAAATATGCAACTGCCTATCACCCTTTTTTGTGATAACAGTGGAGCAGTTGCAAATTCAAAAGAGCCAAGGAGCCATAAACGCGGGAAACATATTGAGCGGAAATATCCCCTCATTCGAGAGATCGTCCAACGAGGAGATGTTATTGTGAAACAAGATACCCTTTGAGGACAACATTGCTGATCTATTTACAAAGGCTTTCACGGCTAAAGTGTTTGAGGGTCACCTATTGAGACTAGGACTAGAAGATGTATAATCTGTTGGGTTTTATGTCCTAAAACTCGTGGTTTGTAAACTGAATATATATTCTATTTGGCAATAAAGTTGTTATTGAGTTTTATTCAGTAAAGTTGTTATTGAATAAAGTGAATTGTGTTTACTTTTAACCTAACTCCAATAAACTAGGAACCCATGGCTATAGGATGTATACTTGAACTTTATGTGGTGACATGATTGTGGATCAAGTTCGAGTGATAGCCAGAATAGTCTATAGTATAGGGATAAGGTTTGGTACCTTATCCTGGGGACACTATTGGACGCGGACCACTTTGTATAGTACAAACGATGTGATCCGAAATCGTTCATGTGGAGACATGTGATTGGGGGCGTCCTATGCAATGAGTTTGCATACGACTGAACTGCGAAATAAAGTCACACTTTCTTTACAACTTCGTTTACTGTAAAGACCGATTTTTTCATATGATGACCTAGGTAAATCGATCTGAATCTTGAGCACGCTATGAACTCCTATTTATTCGGGCTTATCCTTTGACTTGTATGGGTGAGAGTGGCCCGAGATCGTCGACTCAATAAGCCTACCATCTTGGGGATAAGATCGGGTAGGTAGTTGGGAACATAGTCCTGCGAGATGGAATTCACTCCTACCCGCCTTGAGGGATTAGTAGAGAGGTTGTTCCCTTAAGTGCTGACTCCGGGTCTTGAACTAGGGATCCCACCCTCTCATTGGCCCGAAAGGGACTTGGTATAGGGATGAGATCACATACCAATCAGTTTGGTGGTTGGACCACAAACCAATAGTTCATTAGAGGATGAGTGGGACTTAAGGAACAAGATGTAATTACGGAGGTAAAACGATTATTTTGACCCAACTGTAATTACGAACGACCTGTGAAGGATCGACATACGGATGATGGTTCTATCAAGAGGACATAAATATATCTACGGTGAGGAGAATTCAACCGTTGGACTTTAGTGGAGTCTCCGGGGGTTAACGAATGTTGGTTAGCTTGGCTAAAGAGTTTGACCGATTAATCTCGTATCGTTGGAGCTCATGATATGTAGATCTTTTAGGTTCTCCTGGCTAGTGTTGCGTGCTCAATGTGTTAAGAATAAATAAGCAAGAAGGTAGAGAGAGCACTCAGAACATGCAAGCATACATGGTCTTACAGCAAGTAGTAAGTATATTTCATTCGTTTTTTCCACAGAGACTTATTTTTAGCTATTCACGAAGTGTATTTGTTAAGAAAGAAGGGGTGGATTCGATGGGGTAAATTTGGTTTTTAATTGCCTACTTCCTACCGAACATATAAAGGAATGCAACATAAACAAATGAAAGTTGAAATTAGACTCAACGGACAAGAGATGGAATTAATAAACGAAGAAGAAAACAGCTAAACAGAATGGTAACTTAGCAGAATTGCGGACACCGCAATGTTATCGCAATTGTAAAAACAGCAAACGTGTGTAAAATGGAGAATTAAGGGCTACTAACGACTATCCTATAGGCATTTTAATACGATTCCCAAGCATTAGATAAACTCTCTATGCATCAAACTCACTCTATCTCATGTATCGTCCGATTCCATGCATTAGATTCTTTAGTTTACTCAACTCAAAGTAAGGTCTTAAGCATCTTGTTAAAACAGAAGTGTTTAGTTTGTACTAGGGAAACGCCTATTCCTAGGCCGTTTCCTGGTTACCATGAAAGGCTAGCATGATTATACGACTCTGAACTCTTACTCCTTCCAGAGGTTAGGAGTTCTTTGGACAAAATGGATGGCCAATCGAAATTGCCCGTGGAATGAAGCTTACATACAATCAATGCTTCGAAAGCTATCCTACATGCTTGGTTCACGTTTTTTTAGCCTATAGTTCTGTCATTAGCATGCCCCTAAGTGACTTAGCTACTCATGGATATATAGAGAACAGAAGTATAAGATAAAACAGACATGCTTAGAAGGGAAATGTACTCAAAACAGTAAGACAAAACCGTAGCAGCAGAAGATGGAAACTGTGAAATGAAGACTTGTAATTTGATTACTTTGAATGTTTGAACGCACAAAGGGAAACTTAAAGTAAATAATCCAAAGACAGAAAGCAACGAAATGAAGTAGACTAATCACTAAACCAGAAGCGATAACTAAACAATGCTGGAAATGAGAAAGGAAAGACAAAAAGCAGTAAATGGTGCTTGAAAGCCTCGTTGCAGTCGCCTCGAATGAAGGATGAGAAAGGTCAGCCTTGCTTGGATGAATCCAATCAGGAGAGAAGAAGAACCTCCTCTCCTTCCTATCAGATTATCGATTCCAACAGCTGAGCTTCGCAAACCAGCAGACGGCAAAGGAAAACAGGAGAAAAGATGGACTGCGAGAAGACTTCTACGCTTTCGGATGATGATTGAACCTCCGACTTTGACCCCCTTTTATAGTAGTTTGCAGGTGCGTTTGGGCCAAGGAGAACCATCAATCTTCAACGTCATATATCAGAATGGATGGAGGAGAATGAACGAATCCCTGAAATCACGGAAATTAACAGAAAAAGATCAGTCAACTTACGGTTTTCACTTGAATAATTGCGGCTTCAGCAATGTTTTCGCAATGCTGTCGCAATGCAGTTTTTTTTCATTCTTTTCCTTCGGTTTTCAACCCTTTTCTTTCCTATTGTGCATAAGTCCTAATTTAGCTACCTTCTTCTCATTCTCATATTTAAGCATAGGTTTAGGCTAAATGCTATCAAAAACACCTAAAAGTGTACATCTTCTTAAGCTAAATGGGTCCTAAATAAGTCACTTTCAGAGACTTAACACACCCCCAAACTTAAGGTTTTGCTTGTCCTCAAGCATACTAAGGACTTACCTAGGCTGCTGTTTCACCTTCTTTAACCACCTACTGACTCCCCTATATCCCTATCTATAGCACTGCTGTCCTGTGACACCCTTCTAAGCTTAAAACTACCCTCTTATCTAGCTTCTTCTGACTTCGCCTGCCTCACACTCCATCTGCTTTTATTAACTCCCTACAGCTGATCTACTTGCTTTTGTCACATCATGCCACTATCCCTAAGGTTTCAAATTCTGCCGAGCTTTACCTCAGACTCAGTACATGCTTCTAGCTTTATTTTTAACTTGTCTAGGATTCCTTAGAGTCATGCCAGTCTTAGTATTAACGGTGACAGTAGTACTTTTAAAGAACAACCTAAACCCTGGCATCACTACATTGGATATACACTCATCTCCCTAAACAACCCTACAAGTTACAACTTTGTGCTTAGCTAATTGAGGATCAGAGTTCTTTTTAAATAGGACATCTAAGCCACAAAGTTATAACTCCTAGGTATACATTCTTCTTCCCTATTCTTTTCCCTTTTTCTTACTTAGGTGGGGCCTCTCCTTTGGTTGCCTTTTGATGCAATGCCACTTGTGGGTCACACACTTGGCACTGATTACTTAGCAACCTCAGAGAGACCCCCCTCTTTATTCTATTTTTCATTTTTTCAGTTCATCATTTTTTGTAAAGGAGAAGAAGAATGCTTATGTTTCTAAGGGAGAGAGGAATGTTCCTAGGCCTAGGGTGGCCTCCCCCAAACTTCAACTACTCATTGTCCCCAATGAGTGTCTGAGGTGGCACACCCCCAAACTATCCTAGAAGCATCTAGTCTAAGGTAAAACAAAGAGAATCTAAAGCCCTAGGCATAGACAGAACAAAAGAAAATATCACAGCAGCAGTAATTTAAAAAAAAACAGACAGTTAAGGGCTTAAAGCTGTGCATGCTGAGCTTTTTAGAGGTTGATTTAAACTAGCAAAGGGTGTCCTATGACACTCATCCAGCATGCTTTTAGATAAGCTATATATGGTAGTCATGATAGCAGCAAAAGATGGAATTTAAACAGATCACAGCCTAGCTAAACAGACAGTCCAAAACATGCTTTCAGTAATAAAAATTGCGGGTACCGCAATTATTTCGCAATTAAGTCAGGGCAGATATAACAGTGATTAAGGCCCCTAAGCATGCTCTTTCCAGTCATTCAAGCTCTTCTAAAAATAAAACAAAACTAACCTACCTAGGCTCCTACCATCAGACTATACTAAGCAAAATTAAAAACAGGAAACTAAGCATCTAAAACAGATCAAAAGTGTACTAAAAACAGCATAATTCACATAGTCTATCAGAAAGCAGAAAATTGTTTTTTTTTCTAAGGGAACAGCAATACTCCCTTCAGTGCAATTCAATCCAGCACTCAGACGTCTTCATCCTCATCAGGTTGTCGTGGTCGTGGGGGCACCCATGGAGTCAGGAGGTTTGTGGGGAAGTCAGGGAAGATGCACCCGAGTTGGTCTGCAACCTCCTTGTCCCGTGCCTGCGCATAAGTGGCCCATTGAGCCATCCTCCTTTGCATATCCATCAGGCATGCCATGGATAGGGACTGATCAGCAGCCAGCCTATCCAGTTCAAACTCCATATTCCCCTTCCTCTTTAGCCTCAGGCTAGCAGGCAGCTCCAAGTGGCCTGTGTAAGCCATCTGCTGCTCCAGTCGCTCAGTGGGGACTCCTGCAAGCAAACATAGTTTGGTTATGGTGTTAGGGAAAAACAGTGGTCCCTTACCTTTCTTGGCGCACTCAGCAATGGCAGCTGACATAATTTCCCCCACATTGACCGTGAGACCTCGCATAATGGCGTAGACCAGCAGCGATCTGCTCTGGTTGATGGTCGTCTCATGGGTCACAGGGGACAGCTTCCTCCGTACAAAGGCAAACCATACAGCTGCCTTTGCTGTCAGGTTGGCACTCATGAGAGTGCGCCTCCCATTGCGTGATACAGTCCACGCTGCTTCAGGCTGGCCAATTGTTCGAATGGCCTCCTCCAGCACTGCCTCAGTAGGCTCATCAACTATCCTTGCATAGTCGGTATGTCTTTGACCCTTGAGGCCGTAGGCTTCGTTGATGGCCTTTGCTGAGTAGTCCACTTCTACTCCCCTCACCACAGACAGCCCCTCTTCAGAGTTTTGTAGGTTGGCGTAGAAGTCATATACCATAGCTGTGTAAGCCGGATTGGGTGGCCTACACAACTCCTCCCAGCTGTGATTTATAATTCCTGCGCGCAAGAACTGCGGCAGGTCAGCAGGTCTGTCGAGGAAGCCTTTCTCGTGCAGCAACTCCCTCTTCCTCAGCTCAACGCCCCTGGACTCAGCATCAGATGAAACATACCTCACTGACTGAGGCTCATCTTCAGGGTAAAGCTTGGCCTTCCCTTTATCTGCTGGCTTGGCTGACTCGGCAGCCTCAACCTTGAGTCTTTTGAGCGATGGCTCAGTGCTCTCTTTGTCTGCTGACGGCACCCTCTTGGCCTTCTTCCTTTTCAGCTTCTTGGATCGCTTGGCCTTGACAATCTTGGCCTTCTTCTTCTTCTTGAGCCTTGCCTTGATGTTGATCTGCTGCAGGCATGCCCCCAGCGTCTCTTCCATGGAATCATCCTGCTGCGCAGGGCTCTCGGCACTTGCTTCCCTCATAGGTGAGAAAACCTCCTCATCCTCACCTTCCCCACTGCCCTGCGTTGATTCTTGATAATCCCCATATGGGAATTCAGGGTCAGGCCGTGGGGAAGTGTGTGACGGCGTGGTGTTTTGTTCTGCTGTAGGTGTCTGCGCAGAACTCAGTGGCGAAGATGGCAGTTCAGGGCTCTGCGCTGGCGGTGATGAAGAGAGCTCTGAGCTGTGCACTGGTTCAGATGGTGAAGGGCTGTGCGCAGGTGATGCAGATGGCGACGAATCCTTCTTGGTCGGCTCGTGGGATGCGCGATCCGTTTCTTGACTCTCCACAGAGGGAGTCTTTGCTCTGCTTGGTTCGGCGGCCATCTCGACACTCCACCGGCGCTTCTTGGGCGTGCCCGCTGGTTCAGAAGGGCCAGCAGGGATTTCTGTGACAACCCTCCACTTCTTCCTACGGATCGGAAGTTTGGGAAGAGGTCCGGTGCGTACAGCACCAGCATCTGCAAGGGTAAGAAGTGCTTCCCTCGCAGCCGCTTCAGCTTCATCAGCCCTCTTCTTGGCTGCAGATCTTTCAGCCCGTGTGAACACCATTGTTGAGTCTTGGAGATTTTGAGAGAAGAATCAAAGATGAAGAGAATCGCAGCGTTCTTGGAAATCAGAGAATGGGAGAATCGTATCGATCGAGCGCCTTCTAACGGATATAAAGGAAACGGCTAAATCCCAACGGCTATATTTTGCGGATCCTGCAATTCCAGCGCAATTTTAGGGATATTTTTTCATCAAAATGTCAATCTTTGCTTGCCCGTATCTTTTATTTGGCTCAATCTTTTCTTGATTTTTAAAGCTGGAATTACTCTCCTTGATTCCCTCTTTCGATTCCCTACAAAAAGAAATAAAAACAACATCAAATTCGCAATTAAAATCACACAACAAAACACACAAACGATAACCGGAAAATTGCAAAAAATAAACTAAGGCATGAGCCTTATGTTGACGAGCACAGCAATCACTCGTCCTCTCTCGTTCTCTTTTCATGCTTCAGTCAAGAGGAAGGCCGAGAGAGTCTTCACATCTCCTTCCTCATAGTAGTGCTTCAACCTTGCACCATTAACCATAAACGGTTGGCCTTGCTGCAAGTTCTTTATCTCTATGGCACCATGAACAAACACATTAGTAATCACAAATGGACCTGACCATCTAGACTTAAGTTTCCCTGGAAATAGTTTCAACCGTGAGTTAAACAACAAGACAAGTTGACCCTTCTTAAAATCCTTAACTCTAAGTCTACTATCGTGCCAAATCTTGGTCTTTTCCTTATACATTTAAGCATTTTCATAGGCCATATGTCTAAGCTCATCAAGCTCATGTAATTGCAAAGACCTCAGTGTCCCTGCATCCTTTACACAAAAATTCAATTCCTTCATGGCCCAAAATGCTTTGTTTTCTAACTCAAGTGGTAAGTGACAAGTCTTGCCATATACCAGCCTATAAGGAGACATACCTAGGGGTGTCTTATATGCTGTCCTATAAGCCCAAAGTGCATCCTCAAGCTTAAAGGACCAGTCTTTCCTATTAGGTTTGACCACTTTTTCTAGGATGTTCTTAATTTCCCTATTTGAAATTTCAGCTTGTCCATTCGAGTGTGGGTGATAGGGAGTGGCTACTCTATGTCTAATGTTATACTTAGCCAACACTCTCTCCATAGCCTTGTTAATAAAATGGGACCCCTCATCACTAATGATGGCACGAGGTGTCCCAAACCTAGTAAAAATGTGCCTATGCAAGAATTTGGTGACTGTTTTAGCATCATTATTAGGACATGCTTTGGCTTCTACCCACTTGGACACATAGTCCACTGCTACTAATATGTAAAGGTTACCTGATGATGGAGGGAATGGCCCCATGAAGTCAATGCCCCACACATCAAAGAGCTCCAACTCTAAGATGTAGGTGAGGGGCATCTCATCCTTTCGACTGAGGTTACCTGTTCTTTGGCATTCATCACAGCTGTGGGCATAGTTGTGGGCATCTTTGAAGATTGTTGGCCAATAGTAGCCACTCTGAAATACCTTTGCAGCTGTTCTTTGGCCACCAAAGTGTCCACCATAAGGAGCTGCGTGACAGTGCTGCAGCACAGACTTCGCTTCAGCAGCTGAAACACACTTCCTTAGCAAGCCGTCAGCACAGGTTCTGTAAAGTGTGGGGTCATCCCAGATGAATTTCCTTGCTTCATGAAGGAACCTCTTCTTCTCTTGTCCTCCCTTGAAAACTGGTAATACCTGTGATGCACGGAAGTTAGCAATGTCAGCAAACCAAGGTTCCTCATCGTTATCACGATGAGTCAAAACAAAGACATGTTCATCAATAAAAGCATCAGAAATTGCGGGCTCCGCAATTTTTCCGCAATTGTGCTGCAATCGAGAAAGGTGATCTGCAACCACATTTTCACAACCTTTCTTGTCTCGAATATCCAGATCAAATTCTTGCAGCAATAACACCCACCTAATCAACCTAGGCTTGGCATCAGCCTTCCTCATAAGATATTTCAAGGCAGAATGGTCAGTGTATACAATTGTCCTTGTGCCTACAATATAGTTCCTGAATTTCTCACAAGCAAACACTACAGCAAGCATCTCTTTCTCAGTAGTTGTATAATTACATTGAGCCTCATTCAAGGTCTTACTAGCATAATAGACAGGGTGTGTTAGTTTGTCAATCTTCTGGCCTAACATGACCCCTACAGCATAGTCACTAGCATCACATAACATCTCAAATGGGAGATCCCAATCTGGCCCTATAATAACAGGTGCTGTAACTAGTGCTTTCTTAAGGGTGGTCCAAGCTACTACACATTCCTTAGAGAAGATGAATGGCCTATTTAGTTCTAGCAGCTCACACAGAGGCTTGGCTATCTTAGAAAAGTCCTTAATGAACCTTCTGTAGAAACCAGCATGCCCTAAGAAACTTCTAATGGCCTTGACGTTCTGAGGCTCTACCAACTTCTCTATGATCTCTATTTTGGCCCTATCGACCTCTACACCTGCCCTTGACACTCTATGACCTAAGACAATCCCTTCATCCACCATGAAATGGCACTTTTCCCAATTGAGGACTAGGTTGGTCTCCTCACACCTAGCCAGGACTTGTCCTAGGTTTTCTAGACAGTTTGTAAATGAGTCCCCAAAGACTGAGAAGTCATCCATGAATATTTCTATCATGGACTCATCCAACTCAGAGAAGATTGCCATCATGCACCTTTGGAAAGTTGCCGGTGCATTGCATAAGCCAAAAGGCATTCTGCGAAAGGCAAAAGTTCCAAAAGGGCAAGTGAAGGTAGTCTTCTCTTGGTCTTTGGGGTCTATAGTAATCTGGTTATAGCCCGAATAACCATCTAAGAAACAATAGTAGGCTCTACCAGCTATTCTGTCTAACATCTGGTCAATGAACGGTAGAGGGAAGTGGTCTTTTTTAGTTTCTTTATTTAATTTCCTGTAATCCATGCACACTCTCCATCCTGTGACAGTCCTAGTTGGAATCAGTTCATTGTTCTCATTGACTACCACAGTCATCCCACCCTTTTTAGGTACACATTGGATAGGACTCACCCACTGGCTACTAGCTATGGGAAAGATCACACCAGCATCTAACCATTTTATTATTTCTTTCTTAACTACCTCTTTCATAGAGGGATTCAGCCTACGTTGATGATCTACTCTAGGTGTGTGCTCTTCCTCTAGTATAATCTTATGCACGCAATAAGAAGGGCTAATGCCTCTAATATCAGCAATAGTCCATGCAATAGCCTTCCTATGTTGCTTAAGCAGTAATATCAGTTCAACCTCATGCTTTTCACTTAGTTTAGAAGAAATGATAACAGGCAGAGTTTCATTACTCCCTAAATATGCATACTTGAGGTGAGTGGGTAGTGGTTTCAGTTCTAAAACGGGTGGATGCTCAATGGATGGCTTTAAAGGATTCACAGATCTATCAGTTAGGTCTATATTCATACATACATGTTGTGGTTTATCTACAGGCATATCCATTATGTCAGATACATTCAAGTCAGCTACATCTAACTGTACATAATCATTAGCATGCTTGGTTAATAATACATGCTCCAATTGTTCTTCCATTAAAGAATCAACAACGTCCATACTAGCATAGGATTCAAGGTCAGAGGGGTACCTCAAAGCTTTATACACACTAAATTTCACCTCTTCATCATGAACCCTCATAGTGAGCTCACCTTTTTGGACGTCTATCAGTGCCCTACCTGTGGCTAAAAATGGTCTGCCTAGCAGGATGGGGACCTCCTTGTCTGCTTCATAATCCAGGATAATGAAATCTGCAAGGAAAATAAATTTGTCAACCTTTACTAAAATATCCTCAATTTTACCTTCTGGATATGCAATGGATCTGTCTGCTAATTGTAAGGTGACAGTGGTTGGACGTGCTTCTCCTATTCCCAACTGGCGGAATAGTGATAGGGGCATGAGGTTTATGCTGGCGCCCAGGTCACAAAGCGCTCTGCCCACGTGCTTGCCTCCAAGTTCTACAGGTAAGGTGAAGGAACCAGGATCCTTCTCCTTCTTAGGCAGCTTGTTTTGGAGTATGGCACTGCACTCCTCAGTGAGGTTTACTGTTTCAAACTCACCAATTATTTTTTTGTTAGTAATAATGTCCTTCAAAAACTTCACATAGGAAGGCATAGACTGTAAAACTTCTACAAAAGGAATGTTGACATGCACTTGTTTAAGAATTTCTAAGAATTTATTAAAATGAACTTCTTGTTCCTGCTTCTTCTTAAGCCTTCGAGGGTATGGAGGTGGTGGCACATATGCAGGCACGTCAGGGCGCCTTAGGATAGGTGGAGGCCTTGGAATTTCTTCTATCTCCTCAACAATTGGCTCTAGCCTGGCTCCTGATGTGCTAGTTGGTGGTGGACCTTGGGTTGGCAGAGACTCCAGTGGAGCACTAGACTCAGTGTTCTCTACTCTCTTTGGTGTGTCCTTTGTGTTGCTCACCAAGGGTCTGCCACTTCTAAGTTCAATTGCTTGAACTTGTTCTTTACCATCTCTCCTTGGTACCTCGGTGTCAGCAGGGAGTCTCCCTTGGGGCCTACTCTTGAGTTCATTGGCCAATTGGCCTATTTGGTTCTCTAGGCTCCTAAGAGTAGCTTGCTGGCTTTGAAGAGTAGCATCATTCTTAGCTATGTATTCCTTGAGTAAGTTTTCTACAGAAGATCCTACAGGTTGGCTGTAAGGTTTTTGATACATTGATTGGTTATGTTGGGGAGTGAAACCAGGTGTTCCACTCGGTCTAGGCTGGTTAGGATTTTGGTTAGCATTTTGTTGGCCACCCCATGACAGGTTTGGGTGGTTCCTCCAACCAGGGTTGTAAGTATTGGAATAGGGGTTGTTCCTAGGCTGCTGCTGGCTTCCAATGTAGCAGACTGAGGCTGGATTCCCAGGGCAGTATTCATACAGGTGCCCTTCCCCACAGAATCCACACACAAGTGTCTCACCTTGACTTGGTTGGGTGCCCATTGACATGGCGGTAGCGGTGTTGGCACTTGTTTGGAGATTGGCTTGAGCCATTTGCTTAACTAGGTTGGTCAGGGCATTTATTTGGGTGCTCATTGCACTTAGAGCATCCTTGTCTTGAGCCCTAGTTGGCTCCACTGGATCATCTGACCACCTACAGTGAGATGCTGAGATTTTCTCCAAGATCTCATAGGCCTCGTTGTAACTCTTGGACAACATGGAACCACCAGCAGATGAATTTAAAACTTGCCTAGTGCTGGGGTTGCATCCTTTGAAAAAGACCTCTATTTGGATACACCATGGGATGCCATGATGTGGACATTTGAGGAGAAGATCTTTGAACCTTGTCCAAGCTTCGTGAAGAGATTCATTATCAGCTTGCTTGAACTTAACTATATCATCACGAAAGGTAGAATTCCTATCAGGTGGGAAGTATTTGACTAGGAATTTTTCTGCTAAGTCTGTCCAGTTAAGGACAGATCTAGAGGGTAATGAGTTCAACCATGTTTTGGCTTTGTCCCTCAAAGAGTAAGGGAACAAGTATAGCCTCAAAGCTTCTTGGGACACTCCAGGGATGATAAAGGTATCACTAACTCCTAAGAAGTTCCTAAGATGGTTGTGGGGGTCCTCATTTTCTATTCCAAAGAATTGTCCCACAGTGGACAACATTTGGAACATCACTGGCTTTAACTCGAATGAGTTGGCAGTGATTTCAGGACGGATTATGCTGGGGTTCAGTTCCCCAGGCATAGGTACTAAATATGAAAGAATGGCACTATTCTTGTCATTCGCTATTTCGATGGGGTTGCGAATGACAGGTACCGGATTTGGAACTATCTCGTCCATTTCTTCGATTTCAGGTATGATTTGAGGTATAGGAGGTTGTTTAAAGAGTTGTTTCTTTGCTTTGTTTCTAGCTCTAAGTAGTCTCTCAGGCTCAGGATTGAACTCTAGATGTCTACTTGAAGGCTCACTCATAAACTAACCCAATAATACCTGCAAAAGAAATGAAACAGATCAGCTTCAATAAGCAATAAACTTGGTTTTTCAAACTTAACAAACTTCGTTTTCACTTAAAATAAATCCCCGGCAGCGGCGCCAAAAACTTGTTGCGTGCTCAATGTGTTAAGAATAAATAAGCAAGAAGGTAGAGAGAGCACTCAGAACATGCAAGCATACATGGTCTTACAGCAAGTAGTAAGTATATTTCATTCGTTTTTTCCACAGAGACTTATTTTTAGCTATTCACGAAGTGTATTTGTTAAGAAAGAAGGGGTGGATTCGATGGGGTAAATTTGGTTTTTAATTGCCTACTTCCTACCGAACATATAAAGGAATGCAACATAAACAAATGAAAGTTGAAATTAGACTCAACGGACAAGAGATGGAATTAATAAACGAAGAAGAAAACAGCTAAACAGAATGGTAACTTAGCAGAATTGCGGACACCGCAATGTTATCGCAATTGTAAAAACAGCAAACGTGTGTAAAATGGAGAATTAAGGGCTACTAACGACTATCCTATAGGCATTTTAATACGATTCCCAAGCATTAGATCAACTCTCTATGCATCAAACTCACTCTATCTCATGTATCGTCCGATTCCATGCATTAGATTCTTTAGTTTACTCAACTCAAAGTAAGGTCTTAAGCATCTTGTTAAAACAGAAGTGTTTAGTTTGTACTAGGGAAACGCCTATTCCTAGGCCGTTTCCTGGTTACCATGAAAGGCTAGCATGATTATACGACTCTGAACTCTTACTCCTTCCAGAGGTTAGGAGTTCTTTGGACAAAATGGATGGCCAATCGAAATTGCCCGTGGAATGAAGCTTACATACAATCAATGCTTCGAAAGCTATCCTACATGCTTGGTTCACGTTTTTTTAGCCTATAGTTCTGTCATTAGCATGCCCCTAAGTGACTTAGCTACTCATGGATATATAGAGAACAGAAGTATAAGATAAAACAGACATGCTTAGAAGGGAAATGTACTCAAAACAGTAAGACAAAACCGTAGCAGCAGAAGATGGAAACTGTGAAATGAAGACTTGTAATTTGATTACTTTGAATGTTTGAACGCACAAAGGGAAACTTAAAGTAAATAATCCAAAGACAGAAAGCAACGAAATGAAGTAGACTAATCACTAAACCAGAAGCGATAACTAAACAATGCTGGAAATGAGAAAGGAAAGACAAAAAGCAGTAAATGGTGCTTGAAAGCCTCGTTGCAGTCGCCTCGAATGAAGGATGAGAAAGGTCAGCCTTGCTTGGATGAATCCAATCAGGAGAGAAGAAGAACCTCCTCTCCTTCCTATCAGATTATCGATTCCAACAGCTGAGCTTCGCAAACCAGCAGACGGCAAAGGAAAACAGGAGAAAAGATGGACTGCGAGAAGACTTCTACGCTTTCGGATGATGATTGAACCTCCGACTTTGACCCCCTTTTATAGTAGTTTGCAGGTGCGTTTGGGCCAAGGAGAACCATCAATCTTCAACGTCATATATCAGAATGGATGGAGGAGAAAGAACGAATCCCTGAAATCACGGAAATTAACAGAAAAAGATCAGTCAACTTACGGTTTTCACTTGAATAATTGCGGCTTCAGCAATGTTTTCGCAATGCTGTCGCAATGCAGTTTTTTTTCATTCTTTTCCTTCGGTTTTCAACCCTTTTTTTTCCTATTGTGCATAAGTCCTAATTTAGCTACCTTCTTCTCATTCTCATATTTAAGCATAGGTTTAGGCTAAATGCTATCAAAAACACCTAAAAGTGTACATCTTCTTAAGCTAAATGGGTCCTAAATAAGTCACTTTCAGAGACTTAACAGCTAGCTCGGATTAAGCCGTGTAACAGTATGAGAGAAAAAGAATTTGAATTTATTCAAATTCGTTTTTGGAAGAATGATGGACATATTTAAATATGATTTAAATATGAGATCGGTCTAAAACATGAATAGGAATTCATGTGTGATGATACGGTTTAAGAAACCGGGATTAGTCTTATTATTTAATTAATATTTGATATTGAATTAAATAATAATATTAATTAATTTAATTTTTTTTTTTTTATTAAAATTAATTATGAATTAATTTTAAAATGACAAAATATTACAAGTGGGATTATCCAAGTTGAGTGGATTTATCCAAGTTGTGAAGTGGATTGTGAAACACCAACCACATGCATAAACTCATCAATTTTGGAACACTTGGTTGAAGACTAATCCATCCAATTTGAGGTGTCATGCTAAGCAAAGAGTTTGTTGCATGTAAATTGCCTATAAATTGGATGAAGTTCAAATGGTTTGAGGTTGATGAATTTTCAAAGAGTTTGAATATTTGGATGAGCATGAAGAGTTCATGTTACTTGAGATATTAGAAAGCTAAGTGTTAGATATTTCTCACAAAATCCTCATCACTTTCATCTTCCCATCTTCTTCTTCCAAACTTTTTCTTTCATAAAGGAGTCTCACCCCTCCGTTGCTCGACCCGAGGATAGCGGGACTACTGGAGGTAGTTCTGGAGGAGTTCGAGGGAAGTTTCGAAGGGTTCGTGAGGAGATTCGAGCATCGGAATAGAAGTTTTTAGAACTACAAGAGGCAAGTGTTCTAATTTATTTTATTTCTAGTTTTGAGCATGTTTCTAGTTTAGCTAAATTGATGAAATTAGAGTGCCAATGATCCGTCTCGCTTCCGCTGCGATACATGCGTTCCATCAATTGGTATCAAAGCATTTTTTGGTCACTCAATTTGCATCAATTTGAGCTCCGTAGGTATTTGTTTTAGAAATATTTTTCTGGGCGTCTAAAGTGTTTTTCCGGTTTTGGCATTTTTTTTTTAGCTTTTATTTGTACTTCGTTTTGTAAATGCCCGAGCGTGTATGGGCTTTAATGTGTGCAGAAGAGTCTGTAAAAAATTTGGAGTCATTAGAGTCCATATAGGCTTTCAATTCGAATACAGAAGCTTGGGTGTCGGAAAAAACAGCTTGCTGTTTTTTTTATTTTCTGCAAAATTCCAGCACAAAACTGGTTCAGCGCAAGGTGGAAGAAATGGTCCGGTTCGGTCCTTGGGCGGTCCGGTTCACTGAAAGTCAGACCGGTTCCGGGTTCTTCACCCTCTAACGGTTCAGTTCAGCGCTCGTTTGGTCCAGTTCGGGTTGGTTTTGATCCGGTTTCGAGCTGTTGAAGACGGGTTTGCTGTTTTGAACCGGTTCAGTTTTTGTTGAAGCTTTTGTTGCTGTTTTTTGGCCGGTTCAAGCAAATTTAAGCCGGTTCGGGGCGGTTCGAAGGGTTCGGAAGCGTCTCAACCTAGTTTTTGAATTATTATTGTAATAATTTAGTTGCTTGCTTGCCCGTGATGCCAAAACCGGTCCACTTTAGTGTGTTTAATTAATTATGCATTGTGAATGTATATTTTAATTAAACTCTCTTGTATGTGCATAAAGTATGCCATATAGATTTCAAATCCCACCATAGGAAGCATGTTGCATGCATTGAAATTATAATATAAGTGTTATGTTGTATAGTATGCATGCTTAATTCATGAGAATTAATATAAGTGTTATATTAATTTATGAATTGGATGTTGCTTGTTTAAAAGTATAATTGATATAAGTGTTATATTAATTGTGAAATTAAACATACAACATAGTTGCCTTAGTTGAATATAATTGTTATATTCTTGCTTGGGAAGCATGTTATAAAATGAATGTAATGGTTAAATTCTAGCTTAGGAAGCATGTTATAAAATATCTTTGTTTTATAAAGCGTTGTAAAATGAGATAGACATTTAAAATCTATAACAAAGATAAATGCATGCTCATTCAGGGTTAAAGAATTTCAATGCGATTAGGAATTTAGTATCGATTCGTTTTAATAGTTAAAATAGGTCGATATCTTGTAAAGCTAAGGTTATGAGAGAACTCACCCGGTGAGATCCTGTACTAAGGTTGGAGGTATTTAAGATGACGGTTTACAAAACACCTCCTACCTGGGGATGAACCTGGTACTTGAGTTAGGTTAACCAGACTTTATGAGCATGCACGTGAGAGGTGTAAGGTTTTAAAGCGTTTATCACCTAGACATCTTAGGTAAAATCTTGTTTTACCCAGACTTAGGTTTTATTGTCTTAGCCGGATAATGCCTAAGTAAAAGTATACCCAAACCGTTCTAAAATACTTAGTAGTGGTGTTGAGAAGGTATATATGATATATCAATCTCCTCCTACGCTCTCTGTGAAGTTCACACCGTGAAATTTATGCTCGGCCTCATGATGTCAATAGGGCATCTCCAGACGGGTGGTGTTTGCATAAATCAATAGCAAGGTGAATGGATAAAGTATTTATAGTAAGTGGGAGAAGGAAGAATGTCAATACATCCTGTGGTCTCCTCCATTGGATTGAACCGTGAGATTCTCATGTTCCGCCTGTTGGTTGCTCTTAGAGGCACCGTCCATACGAAGGGTCGTTTTATGGGAGTCGGAACATCTCAGTCACCAGAAATCGATAAAGATTACTTAGAGCCATTCCCAACACTGACATTCCATACGGTTGCACTGTTGGGGCCGCCCTAAGAAATCTAAAAATGGCGGGTCACACTTACAAGATTTGCTAAGAAGTTAGTAAATGATTGACCAAACAACGATAACTAAGATGCTATAGGAATATGAGTTATTCTGGTATTAACATTTAGTCAAGATTGTCTTGGTTCAGTGAAGGAGTGGTTGACTGCCCCACGGTAGCAATCATTCTGACTCACTGAAGTATCGTTGCAAATTAATAATGAGTTTATAGGTACATTATTACTTTTTGCTAAATTCTTGATTGGTTGTTAAAAATAGGTTAAGTTCAATTCACTAATATAAATCATTCTTTTCAGCATGTCTAGCTCTAGTTCGTTGATCCAGTTACTAACTTCCGATAAACGTAACGACGATAACTACACGACCTGGAAATCGAACTTGAATACGATTCTTGTTATCGATGATCTTAGGTTTGTCTTAACAGAGGAATATCCTCCTCCTCCTAGCTCGTCTGCAACTCGAACTGTTCGAGATGAATTTGACAGGTGGACTAGGGCTAATGATAAAGCCCGAGTCTACATCTTGGCCAGCACATCCGATGTGTTAGCTAAGAAGTATGAGGTAATGGTCTCCGCTAAGGAGATCATGGATTCATTACAGACGATGTTTGGACAACCGTTCTCATCGGTCTATCATGATAACCTCATGGCGAGGAAAGCTGAGAAGAAACAACAAAGTAAATATGATTTACTCGTTGTTGAAACATGTTTAGTGGAACATGATAGTTCTGCCTGGATACTGGATTCAGGAACCACTAACCATGTTTGTTTTTCTTTCCAGGAAACTAGTTCCTGGCAGCTGCTTGCTGAAGGTGAGATAACTCTCTGGGTTGGAACATGAGAGGTTGTCTCAGCCAAGGCAGTGGGAGCTGTCAAGTTGTTATATATGAAGGGAAATTGATCTCATCAACTCAAAGCGGAAGCCTTTGGTTTCTAAAATATTTCTAGAAACCAATTGGGATCGCTTTGATTATGTATAAAATTGAAGCAACTAAAAGCATGAAGAATGGATGTTTGATTACCTTTGAAGAATCCACAAAGCCTTCCTCGCTATGACTCTGATATTCGATCTAGGTTGTGGAACCTCTGAAGGAAGAATATAGGAACTTGGGAAGACGGCGAATTCTCTCTAACTTTAAGGAGTCACTTCTCTGTTAATGGCTAAACCCTTAGGTCCTATTTATAGCACATGACCTAGGGCAAAACTATTTGCCAAAATATATTTATATTATATATTATATAATATATCAAATATATTATATATATAAATAAATATATATATATATTATTCTTATTAATGTATCTAATACATTAATTTTCCCTTTCATATTTAATGTATCTAATACATTATATTTTCCCTTTATTTAATATATCTAATATATTAAATATTAATTTGAACACTTCAAATTTCTTCCAAAAATATTGATCACTTTAATATTCTTATGAGCTAGCAAGGGGACCTTATGGACCTACAGATTATAAGCTCCAATGATGAAAAAATTAATTAATTAAACTCATTAATCAATTATTTTTCATTCATTAACTCTAGGTTACTCCACTATAAACCTAGAGTTGTACTCTTATGCACTGTAGGACAAGTTGTGTCCATTGATATAATCATTACATGCAAGTCGATCATTCACGAGTTGTTCGCAATTACAGCTGGGTCAAATGTCCGTTTTACCCCTGTAATTGCATCTTGTACCTTAAGTGTCACTGATCCTCTAATGAACAATATGCTTATGATCTAACCATAAACCAAGTCCCTCTCGGGCCAGTGAGAGGGTGGGGCCCCATTGTTCAAGTCCTGAAATCAGTACTTAAGAGAACTACTCATCTACTTTCCCTATATGGGAAGGAGTGAATTCCATCTCGTGGAAATTATGTTCCCAACTCTCTATTTGGTCTAGTCCCCAAGATGGTAGGTTTATTGAATCAATCTTAAAGAGTATTCTCACCCATGCAAATCAAAGGACGAGGCCTCATAGACAGGAGTCCATAATTCACTCAGGATTTAGATCGAGTCACATATGATCATCCTGTGAAATATTAATCTTCTCAAATAACGGATTTATAAAGAGAGATTATATATTTCGTGGTCCAGTCTTATACAAACTCATTGTATAGGATACCCCCACTCACATGTCTCCACATGAACGATTTGGATCAAATCATTTGTAACTATTACAAAGTGGGCCGTATCAATAGTGTTACCAGGATGAGGCACCCAACCTTATCCATATACTATAGACTGTTTAGGTTATTACTTGAACATGATCCTTCCGTATGTCAACTACATATTGTTCAAGATTACACTAATAACCTTGGATTTTACACAATATTGGATAATGTTTTACAAAATATAAAATAACAATTATTTTATTCATAAAAGAGAAAATGTTCATTTCAAAACTACGAGGCTTTAGGGCACAAAACCTAACAATCTCCCACTTGCACTAAAGCCAGTGGGCCATACAATAATGTGATCTAGGGCATACTATATACCCAACATTTTCTCCCACTTGCACTAGAGAAGGTGAGACATATCTCGTAGTCCTAGACTCTCTAGATGACCCTCAAATACTTTAGCCTGAAGAGCCTTTGTAAATGGATCAGCACAGTTGTCTGCAGATGTTATCTTTGTTACAATCACATCTCCTCTTTGCACAATCTCTCTAATAAGGTGATATTTTCTCTCTATATGCTTCCCTCTTTTGTGGCTTCTGGGTTCTTTGGAGTTTGCCACAGCACCACTATTATCACAATAAAGCAAGATGGGTTTGTCCATGTTTGGAACTATTTCCAAATCAGTTAAGAATTTTCGGAGCCATACAGCTTCTTTCGCTGCTTCACAAGCAGCTACGTACTCAGCTTCCATTGTAGAGTCTGCAACACATCCTTGTTTGATGCTCCTCCACACTATTGCTCCTCCACATAGGGTGAACACTGATCCTGATGTAGATTTTCTTGAATCCTTATCAGTTTGGAAATCAGAGTCGGTGTATCCTGTAAGGATCAAATCCTTAGCTTTATACACAAGCATGTAATTTCTCGTTTTCCGTAGATATTTGAGAATAGTTTTGACTGCAGTCCAATGATCATATCCTGGATTTGATTGATATCTACTGACTATCCCTACTGCATAACATATGTCAGGTCTTGTACATAACATAGCATACATTAGACTACCTACAGCTGAGGCATAGGGAATTCGTCTCATATCCTCAACCTCTTGAGGTATCTTAGGACATTGTTCCTTAGATAGTGTAATTCCATGTCTGAAAGGCAAATTGCCCTTCTTGGAATTTTGCATCGAATATTTGACAAGAATCTTGTCAATATAAGATGCCTGAGACAAGGCTAGCATTTTGTTCTTGCGATCCCTTATAATTTGGATCCCACATCATTCCCTTATAATCTTTCATTTGAAATTGATTAGCTAGCCATCTTTTAATGTCAGTCAAAAAACCCACATCATTCCCGATTAGTAAGATATCATCCACATATAGGACGAGAAAAACTACTTTATTCTTGATGATTTTCTTGTATACACAAGGTTCATCAACATTCTGTTCAAAGCCAAAAGATTTGACTACATTGTCAAATCTAATATTCCATGATCTGGATGCCTGTTTTAAACCATAAATGGACTTTGTAAGCTTGCAAACTTTTTGCTCCTGATCTTGGTTTATGAATCCCTCTGGTTGATTCATGTAGATGCTCTCTACAAGATTGCCATTCAGAAAGGCAGTCTTTACATCCATTTGCCATATCTCATAGTCAAAATATGTGGCAATGGATAAGAGAATGCGTATAGACTTTATCATGGCAACGGGGGAGAAAGTGTCCTCATAGTCTACTCCCTCCCTTTGATTGTAACCTTTTGCCACTAGTCTCGCTTTAAAGGTCTGTACCTTCCCATCTACCCCTCGTTTTCTTTTGTAAATCCATTTACAACCTATGGGTTTTACCCCACTAGGAGGATCTATAAGTTCCCAAACCGAATTTGAGTACATAGATTCCATTTCGAGGTTCATGGCTTTAATCCATTCATCCTTGTCAACATCATTCATTGCTCCTTTAAAAGTCAATGGATCCTCGAAGTCATCATCTGCTATGACAACTTGAGCTTCAGTTAAGCCCATGTAACGGTCAGGTTGTGTCATAACCCTCCCACTACGACGAGGCGTGCACAATTCTTTACACGGATGTATCTGACTTTTAGATGTGGTGGAATTGTCAACAACTCTTGTTGATGTGTTAGTAGCTTTAATGGGAATTAATTCATTTAACACTATTTTACTGCGAGGTTTATGGTCTCGCATATGGTCTTCTTCCAAGAAGGTAGCATTTGTCGACACAAATACTTTATTTTCCTCTAGATGGTAGAAGTAACCACCTCTGGTCTCTTTGGGATACCCTACAAATAGGCACACTTTAGAACGAGGTTCCAATTTCTTTGGGTTTGTTCTCAGCACATGTGCTGGACATCCCCAAATTCTGAAGTGTTGTAAACTAGCTTTACGACCCTTCCATAATTCAAAAGGTGTCTTAGAGACACTTTTAGATGGAACTGCATTTAGTATGTATAATGCAGTCTCGATTGCATATCCCCAAAAAGAATATGGTAGTGGAGCATAACTCATCATAGACCGAACCATGTCCAACAAGGTCCTGTTTCTCCTTTCTGAAACACCATTTTGTTGAGGTGTTCCAGGTGCTGAGAGTTGTGACGTTATTCCATTTTCTATCAAATAGTCTTGGAATATCAAATCCATGTACTCTCCACCACGATCTGATCGAAGTGTTTTAATGGTTTTACCTAACAAATTCTCAACTTCAGTCTTATACTCTTTAAACTTTTCAAAGGCTTCAGACTTATGTTGCATTAGGTAAAGATACCCATATCTGGAATAATCATCTACAAAGGAGATGAAGTATTCATACCCTCCTCTAGCTTTAACATTCATCGGACCGCATAAGTCTGAATGTATAAGTTCTAAGGGTTCTTTGGCTCTATATCCTTTTCCAGTAAAAGGTCTTTTAGTCATTTTTCCTTCCAAGCAGGATTCACAGACTGGTAAAGTGTCTAACTCTAACTTGCTTAGAGGACCACTCTTTACTAATCTTTCAATTCTTTCTAAATTGATGTGACCTAGCCTTAGATGCCAAAGATAAGTATCATCTTTTGGAGAAACTTTTTGTCTTTTCGTTCTGGATTTAGCTGTCTTAAATAATTCAGTATTTAGAAGCGTCTTACATGCTAACGGTCTTAGCATATACAAGTTATTTTCAATAAAAGCCGAGCAAATTTCAAATCCATTTTTTGAAATGATAACTTTGTTACTATAAAACTTCAAGGAATGAAATTGTTCGACTAAACAAGAAACGGAAATTAGGTTCCTCTTTATCTTAGGAACCAAATACACATTTTCTAAAAGCAAATAAAAACTATTGAAAATTAACTTGACGCTTCCGACAGCAGTTGCTGACACAATCTCCCCGGTGCCCACTTTCATGATCATTGCTCCATCATCCAATTGTTTCCAAGAGTCACTTTCCTGAAAAGAAGAACAAACATGATTAGTGGATCATGAATCAATTATCCAGGTAGATTTAGCATCTTCCACTAAGCAAGATTCGAGGACAAGTAAATCATATTTACCTTCTTTTGACTTCTTCTTTTCGTCTAGGTATTTAGGGCAGTTTCTCTTCCAGTGCCCCTCTTCATTGCAATGAAAACATTTTCCTTTTGCAACTTTATCAACCTTGACCCTTTTCCCTTTTGAGGCAGTTTTTGTTTTATTCTTCTTATTCTCACTAAACTTCCTCTTCTTGCTCTTAGTCCCAGCATTTCCAGAGGTCGAACCTCCAGACTTGAACTTGCTATGAGTGACAACATTTGCCTCTCCACTTTTTCCTTTGTTTTTCATCAAAGACTCAAAAGTTTGCAGTTCATTTAGAAGAGTAGTGAGGGTGTAAGTAATTTTGTTCATAACAGCATTACTCTGGAATTGGAGAAAACTCTTGGGGAGAGTTTCTAGAATAAAACTGACCTGACTGGATTCATCTATAATAGCACCATTCATTTCAGCAATATTAAAGTGGACCATCATGTCGAGAACATGTTCCCGTACTGATGACCCTTCTTTCATGCGTGCATTATGGATAAACTTTAGAGCATCATGCTTAATTTGATTGGAAGGTTGTCCAAACATTCCATGCAGTGACTCCATCATCTCATATGATGTCGCCATGCTCTCTAGCTTTTTGGCCAAAACATCACTTATGCTTGCCAAAATATAGACTCTTGCCTTTTCATTGGCCTTGATCCAACGATCATATGCATCACGAACATTTCGTGCAGCATTAGCAGCGGGTGTTTGAGGACATTCCTCAGTCAGAACGAATTTCATATCATCCACAACCAGTATAGTGTTGATATTATTTTTCCATGTGGTATAATTATCACCAATTAATTTTTCAGCAGCCAAAATAGAGATCAAAGAGCTAGACATTTTGCTGAAAAAAATAAATAAATGAAACATTAAAAAAATGCAAACATTATCCAACTAATTTTAGCAAGGAAATCAAACAATACAACCCTATAATTAATTTCTAATGCAATGATATTTTAGTGATTTAGAACAAGTGCCGCCGTAGGGTAGGTCAAATTTTCCTTCACTAAATTGAGACAATCTCAACCAAAACATTATACCAGAATAACTCTTATTCCTATAATGTTAAGTTACCATTTGTTTGGTCAAGGTGCTCATTAACAACCTTAATGATCCCTTTGTAAGTGTGACCCATCATTTCAGATTCTATAGTTTTATCCAACAATTGCCGCCGTAGGGTAGGTCAAAAATTAGATCAAAAACTACAATCTTATCCCTCTCAGGAGATTTAACCTGATATTGATTCATGCAAACACCTTCCGTAGGGGGACGGTCCAAAAGCCGCCGCGAGGCCATGCATGAATCTCACGTTGTAAATCAATGATAGAGACCATAGGATATGTTGTCACATATCCCTCTCCCACTTACTATTTTGAAATAGGGTTTACTCTTACCTAGACAATTTAGGCTAATGTCAATTATCTAAGTACAAAAATCTACCCTTCATAACCATTATGTTGGTTAGATGAATTTAATGTGAATTACCAAGTCTATTAACTAATTAAAGACTTATCACACTATGAGCATGCTTAATGAAAATAAAAAATTAACCAATTGAACCCCAGGCCAGTTACTAGGTGAGGTGTTCCTTTTCAGTCAACTTAAATACCTCAGCCTAGTAACCTTTCTAAGACAAGGTTCCCTCGTTAATTTTGTATTTAAAATTCATAAAAATTAACTAATTCAACCTCCAGGCCAGTTACTAGGTGAGGTGTTCCTTTTCAGTCAACTTAAATACCTCAGCCTAGTCACCTTTCTAAGACAAGGTTCCCTAGTTAATTTTGTATTTAAAATTCATTAATCTTTAATTAACAGTTAATTACTAGATTAATGAATCTTAGTAAGTCTTAAGCAAAGTTTTTAATCTTATTAAAAACTGAATCACCTCTTGGTTAAACTTGAATTCTGCCATTTTAAACTCTTTAGAAGTTATTATTTAACCTAATCTTATTAGGAATAAATAAAAGAAAAATTAAGGAAATCCTAAAATCTTAATGAAAAAAATAAATATCCAAATCATATAAGGAAAAATATAAATTTCAATTAAGAAAAGAAATTTCCAAATTCCATATAATAATTTATATCGAAAATATAAATTAATATGGAAAGCATCTTAATAACATTAGGAAACAACCTAATCAATTTTTTTAAATATAACAATTATATAAAAAAAAATATAAGATGCATGTTCATGCTTATCCTATGGTGGGATTTTAATCTAAATGTCATGCTTTATGCGATCAATCAAATTAAAAACATATATAATTACATATAATTAAATTAAAAACCTAGCAAAATTGACCGGCATATTTGGCATATCCTAATTAAAGAAATTTAAATTACAATAATTTAAATCCAAGACATATCTTGGTCTTCAAAATCTTCCTCAAGTCATTAATGTATATATATATTATTCTTATTAATGTATCTAATACATTAATTTTCCCTTTCATATTTAATGTATCTAATACATTATATTTTCCCTTTATTTAATATATCTAATATATTAAATATTAATTTGAACACTTCAAATTTCTTCCAAAAATATTGATCACTTTAATATTCTTATGAGCTAGCAAGGGGACCTTATGGACCTACAGATTATAAGCTCCAATGATGAAAAAATTAATTAATTAAACTCATTAATCAATTATTTTTCATTCATTAACTCTAGGTTACTCCACTATAAACCTAGAGTTGTACTCTTATGCACTGTAGGACAAGTTGTGTCCATTGATATAATCATTACATGCAAGTCGATCCTTCACGAGTTGTTCGCAATTACAGCTGGGTCAAATGTCCGTTTTACCCCTGTAATTGCATCTTGTACCTTAAGTGTCACTGATCCTCTAATGAACAATATGCTTATGATCTAACCATAAACCAAGTCCCTCTCGGGCCAGTGAGAGGGTGGGGCCCCATTGTTCAAGTCCTGAAATCAGTACTTAAGAGAACTACTCATCTACTTTCCCTATATGGGAAGGAGTGAATTCCATCTCGTGGAAATTATGTTCCCAACTCTCTATTTGGTCTAGTCCCCAAGATGGTAGGTTTATTGAATCAATCTTAAAGAGTATTCTCACCCATGCAAATCAAAGGACGAGGCATCATAGACAGGAGTCCATAATTCACTCAGGATTTAGATCGAGTCACATATGATCATCCTGTGAAATATTAATCTTCTCAAATAACGGATTTATAAAGAGAGATTATATATTTCGTGGTCCAGTCTTATACAAACTCATTGTATAGGATACCCCCACTCACATGTCTCCACATGAACGATTTGGATCAAATCATTTGTAACTATTACAAAGTGGGCCGTATCAATAGTGTTACCAAGATGAGGCACCCAACCTTATCCATATACTATAGACTGTTTAGGTTATTACTTGAACATGATCCTTCTGTATGTCAACTACATATTGTTCAAGATTATACTAATAACCTTGGATTTTACACAATATTGGATAATGTTTTACAAAATATAAAATAACAATTATTTTATTCATAAAAGAGAAAATGTTCATTTCAAAACTACGAGGCTTTAGGGCACAAAACCTAACAATATAGAGATAGTTTAATTTTACTTGAAAATGTACTGTTGGTTCCTAACTTTAAAAGGAACCTTGTATCTATCTCTTGTTTACTTGAACATTTGTATAAAGTATCTTTTGATTTTAATGAAGCGTTCGTTAGCAAAAGAGGTGTACATATATGTTCTGTGAAACTTGAAAACAACTTGTATGTGTTAAGACCAACAGAGGCAAAAGCTATTTTGAACACCGAGATGTTTAAAATAGCTGAGACTCAAACTAAAAGGCAGAAACTTTCTCCAAGTACCTATCTTTGACACTTGAGACTAGGCCACATTAATCTTAATAGGATTGGGAGATTGGTTAAGAGTGGTATCCTAAATCGGTTAGAGGACAACTCTTTACCACCATGTGAGTCTTGTCTTGAGGGCAAGATGGCCAAACGATCTTTTTCTGAAAAAGGTCATAGGTCCAAAGAAACTCTAGAGCTTGTACATTCAGACCTTTGTGGTTCGATGAATGTTAAAGCACGGGGAGGGTATGAATATTTCATCAGCTTCATTGATGATTATTCTAGGTACGGCTATCTTTACCTAATGCATCATAAGTTCGAAGCTCTTGAAAAGTTCAAGGACTATAAGACAGAGGTTGAGAACACATTAGGTAAAATGATTAAAACACTCCGATCAGATCGAGGTGGAGAGTATATGGATTTGAGATTCCAAGACTATATGATAGAATATGGAATAGTATCCCAACTCTCAGTGCCCGGTACACCTCAGCAGAACGATGTATCCGAGAGGAGAAATAGAACCCTGTTAGACATGGTTTGATCTATGATGAGCTATGCTCAATTGCCTAGTTCGTTTTGGGGATATGCACTAGTGGATGTTGTATATATTTTGAACATGGTTCCCTCTAAGAGTGTTTCAGAAACACCTTATGAGTTGTGGAGAGGGCGTAAAGGTAGTTTACGTCACTCCAGGGTTTCGGGGTGACCGGCACACGTGCTGGTGCCCAATCCAAAGAAATTGGAACTTCGTTCAAAACTATGCCTATTTGTAGGGTACCCCAAGGAAACGAAGTGTGGTCTTTTTTACGATCCTCAACAGAACAAGGTGTTTGTATCGACAAACACCACGTTCTTAGAGGAAGACCACATGAGAGATCATCAACCATCGAGCAAAATTGTTTTGACCGAACTTTCCAGGAAAGCTACAGATGGGTCAACAAGAGTTGTTGATCAGGCTGGTCCTTCTCACAAGAGTTGAGAATACCTCAACGTAGTGGGAGGGATGTGAGACAACCCGACCGCTACATGGGTTTAACGGAAACCTAGGTTGTCATACCTGATGACGGCGTTGAGGATCCATTGACCTTTAAACAGGCAATGAATGACATAGATAAGGACCACCGGCTTAAAGCCATGGACCTTGAAATGGAGTCGATGTACTTCAATTCGGTCTGGGATCTTGTAGAGCAACATGATGGTGAAAGACCTATCGATTGCAAGTGGATCTACAAGAGGAAAAGAGACCAAGCGGGTAAGGTGCAAACCTTTAAGGCTCGACTTTTGGCAAAGGGTTATTCCCAGAGGGAAGAGGTGGACTATGAAGAAACCTTCTCCCTTGTTGCCATGTTAAAGTCGACTAGAATACTCTTGGTAATTGCCAAATTTTATGATTATGAAATTTGGCAAATGGATGTCAAGACAGCCTTTCTGAATGGCAATCTTGAAGAAAGTATTTATATGGCTCAACTAGAGGGGTTCATAGTTCAGGGTCAAAAGCAAAAGGTTTGCAAGCTTAATCGATCCATTTATGGGTTGAAGCAAGCGTCTAGATCCTGGAATATAAGGTTTGATACTGCGATCAAATCTTATGGCTTTGAACAGAATGTTGACGAACCTTGTGTCTACAAGAAAATAGTCAATTATGTTGTAGCTTTCTTAGTCTTATACGTAGATGATATCCTACTCATTGGGAATGATGTAGGGTTCCTGACTGACGTTAAGCAATTGCTAGCGACCCAATTCCAAATGAAAGATTTGGGAGAGGCTCAGTTTGTTCTAGGGATTCAAATCGTAAGGAATCGTAAGAACAAAACGCTAGCGCTGTCTCAAGCATCTTATATCGACAAGGTGTTAATACGATATTCGATGCAGAATTGAAAGAAAGGTTTGTTACCTTTCAGGCATGGAATTCAACTGTCGAAGGAAGAGTGTCCTAAGACACCTCAAGAAGTTGAGGATATGAGACGAATTCCTTATCCATCAGTAGTCGGTAGTCTGATGTACGACATGTTATGTACAAGACCAGACATATGTTATGCAGTAGGAATTGTCAGTAGGTACCAGTCCAATATGGGATATGATCATTAAACTGCCGTTAAACACATCTTCAAGTATCTTCGGAGAACGAGGGACTATGTGTTTGTGTTTGGCGCGAAGGATTTGATCCTTACAGGATACACTAACTCTGATTTTCAAACCGATAAGGATTCGAGGAGATCCACATCGGGATCAGTGTTCACTCTTAACGGAGGGACAATAGTATGGATGAGTATAAAGCAAGGTTGTATTGCTGACTCCACCATAGAAGCTGAGTATGTCGCGGCTTGAGAACCTGCGAAAGAGGTTGTATGGCTTAGGAAGTTCTTGGGGATTTGGAAGTTGTCCAAATATGAATTTGCCTATCACACTTTATTGTGATAATACTGGTGTTGTGGCAAATTCCAGAGAACCAAGAAGTCATAAGCGTGGAAAGCACATTGAGCGGAAATATCATCTCATCAGGGAGATAGTGCTTTGAGGAGACGTGATCGTTATGCAGATCGCCTCAAAGCACAATATTGTTGATCCGTTTACAAAGTCCCTCACGGCTAATATGTTCGAGGGGCACCTAGTGAGTCTAGGACTATGAGTTGTACAGTAGGATAGTGGGAGAAAAGCCATGGATATATTTGATATTCCAGTTTTTCTCATCCAACATGTAATACTCCACTGACGTTTTAGTCCAAGTGAGAGTTTGTTGGGTTTTATGTCCTAAAACTCATGGTTTGTAAACTGAATATATATTCTATTTTGCAATAAAGTTGTTATTGAGTTTTATTCAGTAAAGTTGTTATTAAATAAAGTGAATTGGGTTTATTTTTAACCTAACTCCAATAAACTAAGAACCCATGGCTATAGGATGGATACTTGAACTTCATGTGGTGACATGATTGTGGATCAAGTTCGAGTGATAGCCAGAATAGTCTATAGTATAGGGATAAGGTTGGGTACCTTATCCTGGGGACACTATTGGACGTGGCCCACTTTGTATAGTACAAACGATGTGATCCGAAATCGTTCATGTGAAGACATGTGAGTGGGGGCGTCCTATGCAATGAGTTTGCATAAGACTGAACCGCGAAATAAAGTCACTTTTTCTTTACAACTCCGTTTACTGTAAAGACCGACTTTTTCATATGATGACCTAGGTAACTCGATCTAAATCTTGAGCACGCTATGAACTCCTGTTTATTCGGGTTTATCCTTTGACTTGTATGGGTGAGAGTGGCCCGAGATCGCCGACTCAATAAGCCTACCATCTTGGGGATAAGATCGGGTAGGTAGCTGGGAACATAGTCCTGCGAGATGGAATTCACTCATACCCGCCTTGAGAGATTAGTTGAGAGGTTGTTCCCTTTAGTGCTGACTCCGGGTCTTGAACTAGGGATCTCACCCTCTCATTGGCCCGAGAGGGACTTGGTATAGTGATGAGATCACATACCAATCAGTTTGGTGGTTGGACCACAAACCAATAGTTCATTAGAGGATCAGTGGGACTTAAGGAACAAGATGTAATTACGGGGGTAAAACAGTTATTTTGACCCAACTGTAATTACGAACGACCTGTGAAGGATCGACTTACTGATGATGGTTATATCAAGAGGACAGAAATATATCTATGTTGAGGAGAGTGCAACCCTTGGACATTAGTGGAGTCTCCGGGGGTTAAGGAATGTTGGTTAGCTTGGCTAAAGAGTTTGGCCGGTTAATCTCGTATCGTTGGAGGAGCTCATGATTTGTAGGTCCTTTAGGTTCTCCTAGCTAGCTCGGATTAAGCCGTGTAACAATATGAGAGAAAAACAATTTGAATTTATTCAAATTCGTTTTTGGAAGAATGATGAACATATTTAAATATGATTTAAATATGGGATCGGTCTAAAACATGAATATGGATTCATGTGTGATGATACGGTTTAAGAAACCGGGATTAGTCTTATTATTTAATTAATATTTGATATTGAATTAAATAATAATATTAATTAACTAAAAAGTTTAATTAATTTAAATTTATTTTGTTTATTAAAATTAATTATGAATTAATTTTTAAATGACAAAATATTACAAGTGAGATTATCCAAGTTTGGTGGGTTTATCAAAGTTGTGAAGTGGATTGTGAATCACCAACACCATGCATAAACTCATCAATTTTGGAACATTTGGTTGAAGACTAATCCATCCAATTTGAGGTGTCATGCTAAGCAAAGAGTTTGTTGCATGTGAATTGCCTATAAATTGGATGAAGTTCAAATGGTTTGAGGTTGATGAATTTTCAAAGAGTTTGAATATTTGGATGAGCATAAAGAGTTCATGTTACTTGTGAAATTAGAAAGCTAAGTGTTTGATATTTCTCACAAAATCATCATCACTTTCATCTTTCCATCTTCTTCTTCCAAACTTTTTCTTTCATAAAGGAGTCTCACCACTCCGTTGCTCGGCGCGAGGATAGCGGGACTACTGGAGGTGGTTCTCGAGGAGTTCGAGGGAAGCTTTGAAGGGTTCGTGAGGAGATTCGAGCATCGGAATAGAAGTTTTTAGAACTACAAGAGGTAAGTGTTCTAATTTCTTTTATTTCTAGTTTTGAGCATGTTTCTAGTTTAGCTAAATTGATGAAATTAGAGTGTTAATGATCTGACTCGCTTCCGCTGCGTTACATGCGCTCCATCATAATCTGGGACAAGTGGGAGAAAACTATGGGTATGTGATGCCCTAGTTTATTGTATTTATTTCTCATTCTGAAAAACTCAACATTATGTATATATATGGATATATATTTGTTACCACTAGAGTTTTAGTCTAAGTGGGAGTTTGTTGGGTTTTATGTCCTAAAACTCGTGGTTTGTAAACGATAAACATATTTTATTACTAATAAAGTGTTATTAAGGTTTATTCAATAAAGTTATTATTGAATATGTGAATTGCTTATTTCATTTTAGAAAACCCTAAATCCAATAAACTAAGATCCATGGCTATAACATGAGTACTTGAACTTTATGTGGAGACATAAAAGTGGAGCAAGTTCGAGTAAATAGCCAAAACGGTCTATAGTATACAGATAAGGTTGGATACCTTATCATGGGGACATTATTGGATGCACCCATTTTGTATTTAGTACAAACGATGTGATCCTGAATCGTTCATGCGTAGACATGTGAATGAGGGCGTTCTATGCAAAGAGTTTGCATTAGACCGAACCGCGAAATAAGTCACTCTTGCTTTATAACGTTGTTTAATGTTTCAAAGACTAACTTTTTCAAAACGATGACCTAGGTAACTTGACCTTAATCTTGAGCTAACTATGAACTCTTGTTTATTCAGGATTGTCCTTAGATCTGCATGGGTGAGAGTGGTTCAACAACGCCGACACAATAAGCCTCCCATTTCAGGGTTAAGACCGGATAGATAGCTGGGGACATAGAGTGCAAGATGGAATTCACTCATACCCGTCTCTAGGGATAGTAGATAGGTTGTTCCTTAAGTGCTGACTCCAGGTCTTCAACAAGGGGCCCCACCCTCTCATTGGCCCGAGAGGGACTCGGTATAATGATTAGATCACATACCAATCAGTTTAGAGATTGAATCACAAACCAATTGTTCATTAGAGGATCAGTGAGACTTAAGGAGAAAGATGTAATTACGGGGCTAAAACAGATATTTGACCCAACCGTAAATTATGAACAACCTGTGAAGGGTCAACTTACTAATCATGGTTATATCTAGTGGACGGAAATATATCTATAGTGAGGAGATTGCAACAACTAGGCTATAGTGGAATGTCTTGGTAGTTAACGAATGTTGATTAACTGGATTAAAGAGTTTAATAAGTTAATCTCGGATCGTTGGAGCTCATGATCTGTAGGTACATGAGGTCCCCCTTCTAGCTCATATCAGACTAAACCTTAGAATAGTGTGACTAGTAATTCGAAGTGTTCGAATTCAAATTAGGGAATAATCGTTAAATATATGCGATATATTTAACGACATAACGTTCAATTGTGAATTGAACAATAGAGAGAGATGGAGATATTTAAATAAGATTTAAATATCGAAAATATGAATAGGGATTCATAATCAAGTATATCGAAAATGATTGAGATTAATGTTGGATTTATTGGATATTAAATTTTAATTAATTAAATTGTTTAGTTAATTATTTAATATTTATTTAATTTAATTTAAAATTAATTATTTGAATTAATCTGTAAATTGAATTAATTTGATCAAAGTTAATAAAAAGTCAAAATGTTTACAATTGACTAAAACTTTGAAAGTCAAAAGTCAAATGTTGACTCCATTGAAAGTCAAGAGTCAATATGATGATTAAAGTTAGTGGAAAATTCAATTCTTAAGTTAGTGGAAAAATTCAATTCTTGAGTTAGTGGGAAAAACCTTTTTTTTTTTGTGTTTTTATGACTCAAACTTTTTTGCTAAGTGTTAATCTCACATCAAGCCACTAATCCCACTAAATTGAGTGGATTGTAGATGTCATCCTAATATTAACTCAATTTTGCATGATTTTGCAGTAGTCTTCTATACATACAAAAGGTTAATTAGATTAACTTCTTCTTGGAATTTTGATTAATTTTGAGAACTGTAAAGAAATTTTCTCTACCATTCTCTCCAAATCCATCTTCAATTCTCTTTCAAATTAGTCACTCAAAGGATCCCACAATCCCGTTCTAAGGCCGGAGAATAGTCGGGAAGACTCTCGTGGTGGTTCGTGACCGTTACATTCGAAGATCGGGTTTGGAATCGAGAAGAATTTAAACTTCAAAGGTAACTTCTAAATTATTGTCTTTGATTTTCAAATTACATGCTTATTCCTTTGAAATTAAAAAAATAAAAGTACTTAGATCCATTGTTGCTTCCAGTATGCATGTAAAATCTCTTTTAGGAGGCACAACTGCAAACCAAAAAAATTAGCAAGGGCAAACTGGTAGTGAACTTTTGTACGTTCACAAATTTTAAGCTGTCGAGGCTTGCCAAAATAAAATTTATAATACCGAAACTACTAAGTTTTGCAGCTAGTGGTAACGGGTGTCGAACCACAAGGAACCTAAATCAATCTCTCTTAACTAATTTCTATTTGTCTTTTAAATTTAAACTCAAAATAAAACTGTGAATTAAAGGGGAAGTTAATTAAAACTGAAGTAAACGGGAAACTTAAACTAACGGAAAATTAAATAGCGAAAAATAAAGAACGGAAAAATTAATGTAACATGTGCTCCTAATTCGAGGGATAGGGATTTTCTTGATGCGCTTAGATCATAGGGATTCTAATCATGCTTAGCAATTTAATCTCATGCACGCGAAATGTTTGCTCGTTTCCGAAGCAAACATCTAAATGAATTAATTAGAGGCTTTAATTAAACATGCTCATTAATTAATCTAAGTTGATCAAGCCTAAATTGATTAAAGAACAGTAACGGGTAGTATCGCGACGAATTAACCCGGAGACTAAATCGATTTTTCCTCTTTACCCAAAATCCAACATGAAGGTTAATTAATTTCTACCCCCAACTGTCACTTGGGATCAAACTAAATACCCATATTCAGATTCGTGTTACCTAGCGATTGAGGCAATTATACGTCATAATCTCTAACGGTAAAGCATGCATAAGGACTCGGGCGTCACTCCTAATCAGCTACACAAGCTATTGAGATGAAGTTTAAGGAAGAAGATGCAAGAAATTTAACAATTACAAGCTAAAAAATTCATACAAACCCTCCCTAAGCATCAAGATTACCCCTAAATCTCAAATTAGAGCACTTACCTTAGTTGCCCGTTGTGAAAATTAAGAGAAATCAACAAGAAATCAACTCCAATGTATTAGAATAGGTAAGAAATATGTTTTGGCTCAAGAAACGAGCTCTACAAAAGATGGGGCGGAAGAAATTGGGAGAGAATGACCTAAAATCAGCAAAAACGGACTTAAATACCCAAAACAGCCTCAAACTAGCGGCGCCATAAGTCAAGGCTAGGATGCGCGAGCGTGCAGGCAGGGACGTTTAATGAAAGAAGGAAAATCTTACATCCACCAAGATTTGAACCTGGGCACCCCCATTGTCTTGACAAAGACTGCACCATTAAGTCATTAATCAATTTTAAATTTATTTTTAGATTATTTAATTAATGAAGCCTAATCACTCAAAACGACTAATTAATAAAATATTATAAAATATTCATTTAAGCTCTTAATTATCGCAAATGCCCGATTTACCCCTTAACAATAAAATTATACATAATATATCAATTAAGCCCAAATAATTATTCTAATTTACAAGACTTGGGAGCTAAATATTGGCATTTTTAGAGTGCTATCAAAATACCCCCAACCTAAATCTTGCTAGTCCTCGAGCAAGGAAAACTCTGAACTAGCTCCCATGAATGAAATTGCATGCAACGACTCTAACCTCAATGCTTTAAAAAACAAGGCACTTACAACAAAAGAGAACAATTGATTGTATGCATAAGTTGAGAACATTTCAAAAATTAAACTGTTACTCCTCTACGTGTGTGTATAGCCAACCTATTCTAGCTCTATTAGACCCAGAAAACCATATGCAACCCTACATCTTGTTTTCCCCTACTTCTAGCAATAAAGAACGGTCTAATGGCTTTTCAACAATCAAGAGAGTAACAAATCAAAACGCCTAAACATTTTCTTTTTCTTGAGTAATTTTTACTCTTTATTTCTTTTGATCCATTTTTTTTACTTTTCTTTTGCTTATTCAAGAGAGTCTACCACGTCAAGCCTAATTTAGCTTCACGTTTTTAAGGACTATTGCTCACTTCTATTAGTTCCCCTTTCATGCAGTGACAACCGTGGACAACCGTGGGTTACACGATCGCCCCTGGTTACACGGGCAACACAAGAAGGAGGAGCAACTCTAGAGTTTTTATTTTCATGCTTACTTTTTTTTTTACTTAGGCAATAGCTTCGCTATAATCTCTATTAACCTATTACAACCTATCATGCATCAAACCTTCCCTAGAGGTGCCTTTCGGGGTGACAACATGATTTCAGGCTACATAAGATTATTCTAACCCTACAGAACCAAGAATAGATTGCTAAGTGCTCGATAGATGCAAGGGAACAATAGAAAATTTTTAATTTTTTTTGAAAAATGCTCAACTAACACAAACAATCTCATGCTTTTCTAAATATGCAACTACGAAGAATTTAAAAGCATTTCCTAGATTGTCCTCATCGAAAAACATGCAACAGCAGACAACAACACTTCAAATTCAGAATATCCACAGCTCAACAACTACAGAAATCCATCCAACAGACAACTCCACTCCCAACCTAAAAGAATACATAGTCCTCTATGTATCACACTTCGGACTAAGCAGATAAAACGCACAAAATAAAAGGGAACAGAAAACCTCCCCTGAATTTTGCTAGGTTGTCGGTTGGAGCAGCGTAGTCTTCGCCCACTGTCCCGATCCTTAGGTCAAAACTCCTACAAAAGAAAACAAGAAAAAGCTAAGCTAGGAAAATAAAAACTAAAAGTAAAAACACGAATTTAAATACTCATGGGTTGCCTCCCAAGAAGCGCAAATTTTTAACGTCGTTATGCTCGACGTGTCCTCCTCTCTGTCAGGGTACGTAAAAATTTTCGTACTTCTTCGGCCCCTTCTTCCTTGAATCAACAAAGTCTGCTAAGAGAAGCAAGCTCTTCGACTTTTGTAGGCAGCCGGACAAAGTTGTTATTTTTTTGATAAATGGAAAGAAAGACTCAACAAACTGAAACAAAATAAAAGCAGACTCAACTGACTCAACTGACTCAGCATAAATAAAAGACTCAACTAACTGAACAGAAAATAAAGACTCGATATGGGAAGGGATCAGATAAAAATTCTTCAAAAGACCAACATTCTCAGATGCACAGATGGAAGGGGGCATGCCAGATGAATCTCCTATAATACATGAATCATCACAAGGCAAATCAAGAGGAGATAAATTTTTTCAAAAGGCACAATTGCCACTTCCTCATCCATCAAAACATTATTTTCAGCACAAGTTGGTTCTAACTCACCAGTGAAAAGATTTCCAAAAACATCTTCAACATCAGAAATATGCTCAAGCTCATCCATGCATGATTCTTCAAATAAATTTTCAATACAAAATTCATACTCTGAATCGAAATCAACAGGTGGAGGAATACTTACCTCTAAGAATTCTCTGAGATCTTCTTCATCACAGGCGAGCAATTCTGCCCAGAATTTCAATCCTGGATAAGTCTCAGCTCCACTCAGCTCATTCGCATCGTCAGTCTCTTCATGATAGTCCTCGGGGCTAAGCTCAGCCTCCTTTTCGTCGTCAGACATCAAAGGAAAGTACTCGGGGCACGAGTCTTCCCGGAGCTCTTCTTGAGGCTGAACGTGTTCTTGATGGAATATCGTTGTTGGCTTCTGCAATTCAAAATTAGTAGTGGCCATTCGCGCAACCATTTGTTCCAATAACATACCTGAGCGAGCTTGACTTTCCACTTGAGCTTTGTTGTATACCTGATAATCCTCAATAGTTGATTTAAGTAAAGCAATTAATTCAAACATTTGAGCTTTCAGTCCACTGATTTTATCAGAGAGGGATCCCTCGGAACCATACATTTTTTTTTTTGATTTTCTAACAAATAAAATTTAACTAAGAGAAATTAAATGGTTCCCCGGCAACGACGCCAATTTTGGTAGTGAACTTTTGTACGTTCACAAATTTCAAGTTGTCGAGGCTTGCCAAAATAAAATTTATAATACCGAAACTACTAATCTTTGCAGCTAGTGGTAACGGGTGTCGAACCACAGGGAACCTAAATCAATCTCTCTTAACTAATTTCTATTTGTCTTTTAAATTTAAACTCAAAATAAAACTGTGAATTAAAGGGGAAGTTAATTAAAACTAAAGTAAACCAGAAACTTAAACTAACGGAAAATTAAATAGCGAAAAATAAAGAACGGAAAAATTAATGTAATATGTGCTCCTAATTCGAGGGATAGGGATTTTCTTGATGCGCTTAGATCATAGGGATTCTAATCATGCTTAGCAATTTAATCTCATGCACGCGAAATGTTTGTTCGTTTTCGAAGCAAACATCCCAATGAATTAATTAGAGGCTATAATTAAACATGCTCATTAATTAATCTAAGTTGATCAAGCCTAAATTGATTAAAGAACAGTAACGGGTAGTATCGCGACGAATTAACCCGGAGACTAAATCGGTTTTTCCTCTTTACCCAAAATCCAACATGAAGGTTAATTAATTTCTACCCCCAACTGTCACTTGGGATCAAACTAAATACCCATATTCAGATTCGTGTTACCTAGCGATTGAGGCAATTATACGTCCTAATCTCTAACGGTAAAGCATGCATAAGGACTCGGGCGTCACTCCTAATCAGCTACACAAGCTATTGAGATGAAGTTTAAGGAAGAAGATGCAAGAAATCTAACAATTACAAGCTGGAAAATTTATACAAACCCTCCCTAAGAATCAAGATTACCCCTAAATCTCAAATTAGAGCACTTACCTTAGTTGCCCGTTGTGAAAATCAAGAGAAATCAACAAGAAATCAACTTCAATGTATTAGAATAGGTAAGAAATAGGTTTTGGCTCAAGAAACGAGCTCTACAAGAGATGGGGGCGGAAGAAATTGGGAGAGAATGACCTAAAATCAGCAAAAACAGACATAAATACCCAAAACAACGTCAGACTAGCGCCTAGGCGCCATAAGTCAGCGCCTAGGCACCGTGGGCACGCGCGCACAGAATCGGGACAGTGCCTAGGCGCTGACCTCTCTGGAAAATTCACAAATCGGGCATTTTTGTTGACTTTTAATGACGGGCTTTTGTTGACTTGTAATGACGGGCATTTTGAGTCAAGGCTAGGGCGCGCGGGCGCGAAGCGAGGCGCGGACGCGGGTTTTTAATGACGGGCGCGCGCGCGCGGGCGAGGGCGCGTCTGGGACTTTTAATGTCGGGCGCGCGGGTCTGGTGCCTGGGCATGAGATGTTGACCGTTGACTTTTACAAAAATGAAGGAAAATCTTACATTCACCAACATTTAAACCTGGACACCCCATTGTCATGACGAGGACTACACCATTAAGCCATTAATCAATTTTAAATTTATTTTAGATTATTTAATTAATGAAGCTTAATCACTCAAAACGACTAATTAATAAAATATTCTAAAATATTCATTTAAGCTCTTAATTATCGCAAATGCCCGATTTACCCCTTAACAATTAAATTATACAAAATATATCAATTAAGCCCAAATAATTATTCTAATTTACAAGACTTAGGAGCTAAATATTGACACTTTTAGAGTGCTATCACAAACCCCAGGAGTAAAAGAAACAGAATGGAAGCATGGCTTACCTAGGTCCCCAAACCCAGTCGGGACCTCGCATATCAGGACCTCTTCGGGACCCGCGGCGAGCCAATTTCTGGAGGCATAGAACCATTACTTCCGCCACCTCTTCACGAACGAAGGATTTTCCACGAACTTCTTCCAAGACGACCTCGTCGCCATAAAAAAGCGAGATGGGTGATGCGGCACAGGATACAGCGCGTGGGTATTTCAGCAGCTGCCCCAATGTCGCCTCGGACCCATCCCTATACCCCTGCCACAGAACGCAGAAGGCGAACAAGTAGGACCATCCGTTCGGCGCCAATTGTGGTGAAGCAAGGCCCACCTCCTTCAGGAAAATTGCGCCATCGGAACAAGGGGAAGACGAAATCCCCGCGGAAACATATTCCGATAGAGGCCAATGCACCCAGGCGGCGGTACCTCTATCGTCTCCCCTGGTTCAGGCAGCATCAATTCGACACTCGATGGAATGTCGAACTGACTCTGCAGCGCCCGTAAGTCCTCAACCGTTAGGCCCCACGAACTCGCAGACATAGGAGTCCTCGCAACGCCGCCATGGGTATCGATCAGAGTAGATCCACCTCGAGCCATTGACAAAGGCAGCGCGGATAAAGACGAGTGAAGAAAAAAGTTATAGAGGAAGCTTGGGAGCCTTTCCCCGCCTCCCCCAACTTTAAACCCTAGCGCAAGACAGCTCCAGGTCGGACGATCAAAATCAACGACTCTGATCTCACCTAGGGTAGACGAAAGGTCACACCCTTGGATAGGCGGCATGTTATCAGAATCGCTTCGCTCCATCAACGACAATGCGACACGTGTCTCCATTAAACGACTTTTCTGTTCAGGGCAGATGACACATCGCCTTCCCCCGAATCGCTTCGGTATCTTGCACCGAATCAGACCAGCGAGAAGGCCCAAAATCGGCGGACCTACCCTCTAGTGGGGCCAATGTTATGGGCTACCTCAGCTTGAGGTCAGTCGCTGAAGTCACGACCCAGTTCCTTAGGAAGTCGAGGCCACGACACCAGCACGAGACAAATCAACAACCTGGCGCTGACCCAAGGGCTCCGAGGGTCCGGGCTCATCCGCTCACCCAAAGATCCGTTGTTGTCATGCTGCCTCTCGATCAGCGTGCATGACGGGTGACAAGACATCCCTGACTCACTTGATGGGATAACGGTACAACAACGCTCCCAAGCATCTCGAGAATTGGGGGACGACGGTTACCACCATCATGACAAGGAGGACAGACAGACCCCGGTTGGTCCACGTTTCCTCATCCTGGTTCGGGAGCCCTCATGATGGCGGGCAAGCAGAACCCTCCATTCACACCACCTACAAATACCCCTTCCTTTATGGAAGGGGAAAAGTAAAGTAACAGTGGCGGAGCCTCGTGGGCATAGTCTCACACCGGTGCAAGTTCATCTTCTTCCTTCGTGTAGGGCATGTAGCTTTCGACTCCGGTGACAACAACCTGCGTCGGAGCGCACGAGACAGAGGAAAGTCAAAAATCTTTTGCGAACATGGATAATAGGAATTTCGACCAATAAAGGAATGTTAAGGCATTTAGATATATGATAATTGAGAGAATAATATGACTTTTGAGAAGTGAGTATTAGTTATAGGGAAGTTTTCTAAATGTGTGGGTAATATAATCATTCTAGACATTGTTTTTATTTATTTATAAAAAAATGTGTTCAACAATTTACGATGGAACTTATCACCCAATAAGAGATGCATGTATTGCAAGATTTATACACTATTTTTCTAGTTTTTAATTTTGGCTAGTGATTTGAAATACGTTTTTTTTTTTTTTTTTTTTTTTTTTTTTTTTTTTTTTTTTTTTTTATAGTACGTTTCTAGAAAGACAGATTTGAAAATATATATATATATATATATATATTTTTTCAAGAAGAAGAAAATTAATATCTATTTAATAAAAAAAAAATTAATTGAAAGTATAAAATTTATTTATTTATTATTCAAAATAAATAGCTACAACTTTAAAAGTATTTTTAAAAATAAAAACCTAAACAAAGAATTATTAATTATTAATTATTATTATTATTATTATTTATTTTTTAAATGACTTATTTTTATCTTTTTAAAGCTTAGGAAAATAGAAGGTTTTCTGTGATCTAAAAAATCTTTCATTTTTAAATTGAATCGACTTTGTAGTTTTTATTTTGCAAAAAAAAAAAAAAGAAAATTGTAGTTTTAATCTTTTCACGCTATTTTCAAGCAAAATTTTAATGCCAAAGCGAGCATAGCTCAGCTGGCATATGTATCAGTTGACGACCACGAGGTCTGTGACTCGAATCCCCCACCTCAATGTAATAAAAAAAAAAAAGGGAAATTTTAATTATTTTGGTTACTTTACCTATTTGTTTGTTTTAATGGGTTACCTAATTGATATTGTAAACATATTAAATTTTAAGGGAAAAATATGTATCCATTAAAATCCTAGATTAATAATTTATTAATTAAAATTTTAAACTTTGATAATTATATCATTTACATTTTCTAATAGATTTTATTTGACTTGTTTTTATTTAAATGCATGGACGCTTATAATGTTAACAATTACACCACTTAACTTTTATAAGTGAGCAAAGTGTATGAAAATTGAAGGGTTTAATTGATAAATTATAAATTCTTATAATGTTAACAATTACACCACTTAACTTTTATAAGTGAGCAAAGTGTATGAAAATTGAAGGGTTTAATTGATAAATTATAAATTCTCATTTGTGTAAAAACTAACATTTTACTAATAGATAGTGTAAATTGATACAATAAGATTTTAATGAATACAACCGATAGAGGCATTATATTGTGATCCTTTTACCACCTGAGCTAATTTTGGTTCTTGAATTTTACATCTTTTATTCTTTTTGTTAATTTATATTTTAAAGTACTATATATGCATAGGTGTGGGAGATTGTTAAAAATATTCTTCTATAGTGTGAGATAAGTGTTTCAATGGAAGTGAAATTTAATGGAAGAAGTTTTGAGTACTTTTTTATAGTAAATAATTATCTTTTAATACAAACATAAGTGTAACTTTGGCCTACAAAATTGTAAACGTTGAAAAACAAAGCATAACTTGGAGTAACTAGAACTCCATAGTTATTTTATTACAAAAACCACATTCCTTTTAATGTAGTGAAGCTTGTAGGCTCATTCTTTAATTTGCTCGATATATGGTGCCATTGCCATTTGAGGAGGTGAAGTTGTCAAAAAAGTATCAATCGTGGTATCACAATAAGCTTCAAGGATGTCGCCTTCTTCAGTTGTGTATCCCAAAGAGCCAAGCATCGTAGGCCAACACTCATGTTGGATGATTTTGATGGCTTGACAACAGTTGTGGCCCAAATAAGTTTCACCGTTGAGGAAAAATGTGATAACTTCAGCGGTGCATGCTTGAAGTTGATATAGAGATCCCCAACAGTCTAATGTCTCGCCATCCAACTTTATTCGTGTTGCTAGACTTGTTTTAGGGTTTGACCTTGATTCGGTTGTTGATGAGAAGATGAGAGTTAAAATAAACATGACAATGAAGAGTTTCAAGAGGTTGGCCATTCTCGAAAAGAAATTAAAATTGAAACAATGGATTATGAAATGATATGAAGGATGAAGTGTTTGTAATGAAACTAAATTTTGTTGATGAGAATGGATCATAAAATGTAGTGTTTATATAGAGAAGGTAACATGGTAATATTTGGAAAAACAAAAAAAATATAATTAATCTATGAAGGAGAATTAATGAGACTAACTTACAATTAAATGTATAATGGTTTTACATCATTATTTATCTAATAATTGATTATCACTAACAATAACTAAAAACGTTTTCTAATGTCTTTTTGTTTTCTTCCTTTCAACTTTTCAATAATCAATAATAAATACGTTTTCTCTCTCTTCATTTCCTCCCGTTTTTTTCGTTCACAACTCTTCATTTCAACTTCTCCTATTTATTATTTTTTTTAAAGAAAATATGGATGAATTAATTTTCTCACTTTTTATATTTAATTTCAACCTCGGACCTATAAGAAAAGAATGATTGTAACATAGCTCAACTGACACCCACATGTTGTCAAATAAAAATATATATATTTTTTTTTAATACATTAGAAGTGAGAGATTCGAACCACAAATCTCTTGGTCATCAAGGTATACATATACCAACTAAGTCATGCTCGCTTTGGCACGTCTAATTATTACTTGTAATGGAGTATCTATTTATTTGTATTAGAAAAATATTTATCTATCTTTATTATTCTCTATTTAATTTAAGAATTAGGTTTACCTACAACGGTTATAAATATTGATCATATTCATCATTAGATAGCCAAGAGAGAGGAATGAAGAAATTTTGGCAAAACAATGACAACTTGGCTGGGTATAAGTTTAAATGGCTTATGGAGGAAAGATTTATTCATACGCCATGGAGGAAATTAATGTAGGGATCATTCTAGTCTAGACTTCCATAAAAAAAAAATGTGTCATATGAGTTCGATTGAATTATTTTATTATGATTTTTAAACCTTATAATATAAGTTTTAAATTGTGTATGATGAATAATAATTAATGCATAATTTAATTTAAAAAAAATAGTTTTTTAAAGCCTGGTTGCATAAATAACAACGTCCAAACTAATGACAAATATAACAAAATATAAAACATTTTGCAAATAGAAAAAAAAAAAAAAAAAAAAAAGTGATAATCTCTAATAGACTGCATGCTATCACAAATAGTTCTTGATAAAATGACTATTACGGATGATAGCCATTAATAAAATTCTATAAAAAAAAAACAAAAATATGTCCATAAAAATAAATTCATATTTGTAAATGTTTTCAAAAAAAGTGTTATATTTTTAATTATTTTACTCTAAATTAATAATCATCCGTGCAATTTTTTTTTTTTTTAATATATTTTCCTTTTGTTATAATTAATAATATATTTTAAAAATAATATGAAAGTACATAAATAAATTTTAAATTTAATAAATTATTGAGACATAATATATTACAAAATATGTATGAATGGTAAGCTTAACAAATTATACTAAACAAAATTTTTATTTATTGTAAAAGTATTATTTGTAAAGGGTTGGTTGCATAAATAGTAATCATGTCCAAATTAATTATAAATATAGCATAATATAAAATATTTTATAAATATGACAAAAATCAGTGACTATAATTGATAAAATTTGACTGGTATGAGTGACTATCACTAATAAAATTTGTTATATTTACAATTTTTTTCAAAATATGTTATATCAACTAAATAGAAATTTTAAATTGACACCACGTACAAATTTCCAATTTCTAAAAGTATTTTTCTTCTTCTTTTTAAATATTTTTACCCAGTTCAAAAAATATGTAATAAAAAGTATTGATCTTTACTAAAAGTTTTTCATTCTTTTTCCAATTTCTAAAAGTATTTTTCTTCTTCTTTTTAAATATTTTTACCCAGTTCAAAAAATATGTAATAAAAAGTATTGATCTTTACTAAAAGTTTTTCATTCTTTAGCCCTTATTGTATTAAAGTTTGTTTCACCCTCTCTTCAAAATAAATTATAATTTCTTTTCAAAAAATAAAAAATAAAAAAATTATCAATAAATGATATGATTGATTGTTGGAATTCCAATGAGTAGGATAACATATAGAATAATATTGTGTATGTTATTATTATTAATGAATTATAAAGTGATTAATTTATGTGATTAATGAGTGGGTTAAATGTATAATTATACTATTATGCATAGATACATTAGTTATTTGTGTTTCTATGAGGGGTTGAAATACAAATAACAAATCTCATCCCCACAAATACAATTTTGATGAGGGGTTATTATAAACGCTCGTGTTGAATTTTTCACGAAGATTTTCTCATCCCAGAGAAACCTTACATCTCTATTGTAAAACAAACAGTAGAATCATTTTGTGATTTCGAGTAGAAAGCCAAACCCGTGGAATCATGAATCCAACCACAAATCCAGGTACGTTTTCGGATTCTCTTGAATTCGTCATAGATATTCGTTCTTGGCTTTTGTTGAAATTCTGATTTAAATTCTAACAAGTAGTATGAGAACCTCCATGATCGAATCTCGAAGAATCAAGCATGATTGTTTTTTTGTCCCTTTATGAAATTATGTGTGGTTTTCAGGAATATTTGGTTTAGTCTTTACCTATGTGAATTGATTGAACATCGGTATGTTTTGAGAAGAAAACTATTTTATTTTGTTCTGTGTTTACCCTCACTCTCCCTATTGCACACAATTTTGAATAAACTAATAAAAAACAAAATCATATATCATATATTTAGAAGATTTTATATGTTTGATTTTTTTTTTTTTTTTTGGTTTTATTATTATTTTGATTAATTAATTATTATTTTTAATTAATCATTTACCGAATATAGAATCGGTACAATTTTTAAATTATGGTCTTGTAATAGGGAAATTGTAACAAATGTCAATTTAGAGTAAAATAATTAAAAATATAGCACTTTTTTTTTTAATAATTTTGCAGATATGACAATTTCTATCACTGATAGTATGGTCTATCGCCGATAGAAGTTTATCGCTGATAGTAGTCCATCACCTAAGTTTTTTTTTATAGAATTTTAGTTTATCAGTGATAGTAGTCTATTAGTGATAGTCATATATCAACGATAGCTTCTATCAGTGATAGTCACTAATTTTTTTGCCATATTTGCAAAATGTTTTAAATTTTTCTAAATTTGCAATTATTTTGGGTCTGATTGATGTTTGTGGAACCAACTCTTTTGTAATATATAAACTAAAGTTAAATTGATTTTTTGATTAAATTAATTAAAATAAGATGTCACAAAAGTGACATGAGTTATGGAAATTATTTCAGACATTATTTAATTTATTTGGGTGTTTGCATATTATTGCCTTTTGTTTCCGACTCAAAAGGAAGTTAATATTGGGTAGATTGCACACACACTTGTGGTGATAAATATGTGATGATTAACAAAATTAAACATGTAAATAATGAGACTATCTAAAGATATTTTATTATTTGGCGTGGCTTTATCATCAATATTTGATCACTACGACATGACATCATTTACAATTAATATTATTTTCCAAAGACTTGATATTAATGTTGTGTTGGGTGTCTTGTAATGGGATAAACCATGATTTAATTTTGTAGTTTGTAAACCATGATTTAATTTTGTAGTTTGTTTTGGCATTTAATAAAGTTTGATATTAATTATGAATGTGTCTAATTTTTTTGGTGTTCTTTAATAGCTTATGTTTCTAGTATCTGCTAACATAAATAATATCTTGATTTTTTTTTTTGCAACGGTAGTTTAATTAATGCGGGGATTGAACCCATGACCTTTTGGTCACCGGCACAACCCTATGCCAATTGAGCTATGCTCGATTTGGCAATATCTTGATTCTTAACGGAACAAATTTCAAGGATTGGAAAGAAAATATGCACATTGTTTTGGGATGCATGGATCTAGACTATGCACTTCTAATTGAGCAACCTGCTTCTCTTACGATTGTGAGTTCTCCTTAAGATAGGAGGAACTTTGAGAAGTGGGATCGCTCAAACCGAATGAGTCTCATGATCATAAAGCGTGGCATTCCAGAGGCATTTAGGGGTGCGGTATCTGATGAGATATCCACTGCCAAGGATTTCCTTTCTGAAATTGAGAAACATTTTGCTCAAAATGATAAGGCTGATAAGTATATTTTTGCAACACTTAGGGGGCGTTTGGCCCCCCGTCTTGGATTAAGAACGCTGGGAATCAGAACCCCAGGGGTTTGTTTGGGAGGGTTCTGAACCCTGGGAATCAGAACCCTAGAAGTTTGCTTGGGAGGGTTATGAACCCTGGGAATCAGAAAACGGCGTATGGGGTGCAGTGTTGAGAAGCCTGAGAATCAGAAAACAGTGTTTGGGGTGCAGTGTTGGGAAGCCTGGGAATCAGAAGTCAGTGTTTGGGTTGCAGTGTTTTGAAACCCGGGTTTTGGACAATTTTTTTTTTTCCTTTTTTCCTTTTGCTACTTTTTTTTTTCTTTTTTTCTTCTTATTTTTAGTGGATGTTTTGTGAATTGTAGAATTTTTTATGCAACATGTGACTTTTTTTGTAGACATATGCATCGTTCTAGCAATTACACACAAGGTCTTTCGATCTTGAGCATTAGGACTCCAGTTCATTCATATCCAAATGAGGCTAGCATCCTATTCATACAATTATGCTATCTGACGTGCTAGGAGAGTGACTAAGCTTAGCCTTCTCTCTGGTTACCGTGAAAGGCTAGCATGAACATATGACTCAGACTCCCTACTCCTCTCGGAGGTTCAGAAATCACTAACACATAATGGATGGCCGGTCGAAAATGCATTGTTAGATGAAGAACACATATGCTTAGAACATGTCATGTCAATCAAGTGTTGAAATAATGATCTAATCACTACTGAATCATCCTAGCCAACCCTTGCAGATTTAGCTACTCATGCTACAAAAGGAACTCAAAACAATAGTAAGGTTCGTAACTAATAAATATCACTATACTAAAAGTTAACAGTGGAGAAAGAACACTAGAACACTTATAGGAAGAACATAAAACAACAAGAAATCTTCAGGCCCTCGGGTGCTGCAAATCTTCATAGCATTTCGGTTCTCCTCAGCTATATCTTCCTTTCAGCTCTTCCCCAGGTGCTTGCTGCGCAGCTCGGGCGTTCGAGGAGACTGCTTCAATGGAGGAATTATTCTCTTCTTCCCAAAATCTCTGAAACCGAGAACTTCTTCTTGAATTCTAACAACTTTCTCCCCTCTCAGCTCTGCTTGTCTCTTTCCTCCTTTTTCTATATATACTCCAGGGTTTTCATCAAATTTCGCCCTAAAATGGCCTCTGCATCCTCATTGGAGGGCTGCAAATGGAAAAGGCATTTTGAGAGTACGACAGGGGACAAGTGCTGACAATTCTGCTGGATCGGGTACAACTTTTGTTGATGCTTCGCGCCCGCAAAGTTTCTTAAAGATGCCACCTTTGCTACCGCGATGCGGCCGCAAAGCTCCTGATAAACACTGGGAACTCTTTGTCACATGTTGCGACCCACGCGAGCTTCTAGCGACACCTGAAAAGACAAAACCAATTTATTTATGCACAATAAAGCTCAAATATGTACAATTATCACACAAGGCTCAAATGCTAGACTCTTCTCAAATTCTCACTAATTCAACACATTTACCAGCTTATCACTTTCTATTTCGTAAAGAGGACTCCACATTTTCTTCCTTTTAGTCCTAAATAACTCTCAATTGGAGAGTTAACACACCCCCAAACTTGAGCTATTGCTAGTCCTCGAGCAATATTACTGCCTATCCTTGCTAAATTACGTACAACTTAGCACACTAGCCTTAGGGGACACATACTTGGGAATATTATCACAATATAATAGTAGGTTGTTGTTTCATTCTTATTTTCTTCCCTTTGAGTTTTTCATTTCAGTTTTTTTTAAAAAAATTCTTGATCTAAATATGTAATTTTTTTTTTTTTTAAAAAAAATCAAACCGATTGACATGACATGTTATGCTTTTGGAGACGTTTGAATGAAACATTTAATTTTTTAATTTCTTATCCAAATATATATTTGATTCTTGTAAACAATGTTTTAATTGTTAAAAATAATTTTCTTATTCTTAGACTATAACATAGGGCTAAAAAGGCTTGACTGCTTTTGTCTTTTCAGGTGTCGCTAAAAGCTCGCGTGGGTCGCAGCATGTGACAAAGAGTGCCCAGTGTTTATGAGGAGCTTTGCGGCCGCATCGCGGTAGCAAAGGTGGCATCTTTAAGAAACTTTGCGGGCGCGAAGCATCAGCAAAAGTTGTACCCGATCAAGCAGAATTGTCCCCTGTCGTACTCTCAAAATGCCTTTTCCATTTGCAGCCCTCCAATGAGGATACAGAGGCCATTTTAGGGCGAAATTTGATAAAAACCCTGGAGTATATATAGAAAAAGGAGGAAAGAGACAAGCAGAGTTGAGAGGGGTGGTAGGATGGATTTTTGAATATCCAACTAAATTCAAGCTGTCGAGGCTTGCCAAAATACAATTTATAAACCCGAATGCACCGAGCAATTTGCAGCTAAGTGGTAACGGGGTCGATCCACAGGGAATTGAGAAATTCAATTTAACTAAGTCTAATTTGCTAATTATAAAAAGTATGCACAATTTTGGTAAAAAGAATGGTAATTTGGTTTGGGGGAAGGGAGCTCCTAACGTGCAAGCTAACGGAAAAATAAATGACAAGTGCAAAATTTAAATGGTTGCGCTTAACTTCGAGAAATGGAATTGATCGTTATGGATGTTCGGCTCATCGATACAATTTATTAGCTAATCATGCTTCAGCACACAATTCAAATATATTCAAGAAGAAGTTCTCGGTTTCAGAGCTTTTGGGAAGAAGAGAATAATTCCTCCATTGAAGTAGTCTCCTCGAACGCCCGAGCTGCGCAGCAAGCCTCTGGGGAAGAGCTGAAAGGAAGATATAGCTGAGGAGAATCGAAATGCTGTGAAGATTTGTAGCACCCAAGGGCCTGAAGATTTCTTGTTGTTTTATGTTCTTCGTATAAGTGTTCTAGTGTTCTTTCTCCACTGTTAACTTTTAGTATAGTGATATTTCTTAGTTATGAACCTTACTATTGTTTTGAGTTCCTTTTGTAGCATGAGTAGCTAAATCCGCAAGAGTTGGCTAGGATGATTCAGTAGTGATTAGATCATTATTTCAACACTTGATTGACATGACATGTTCTGAGCATATGTGTTCTTCATCTAACAATGCATTTTCGACCGGCCATCCATTATGTGTTAATGATTTTTGAACCTCCGAGAGGAGTAGGGAGTCTGAGTCATATGTTCATGCTAGCCTTTCACGGTAACCAGAGAGAAGGCTAAGCTTAGTCACTCTCCTTGCACGTCAGATAGCATAATTGTATGAATAGGATGCTAGCCTCATTTGAATATGAATGAACTGGAGTCCTAATGCTCAAGATCAAGAGACCTTGTGTGTAATTGCTAGAACGGTGCATATGCTTGTTTAATCGCAGCTGAAGTATTGATCTATGAACTATTGTATGAATCCTAGCTTGCCTTGCCTATCACTCAAGAGTTTCTGTGTTAGTTCTTTGTTGCTAATATTTCGCTAGTATCGCATCGATTTTTGTTCCTTACAGTTTAGGTAAGTCACTGTTTTATTACGCCTTGTGTATTTTTCTTCCCTTGTTTAATCTTTTGGTTGCGTTTAATTTGCGTTATTTACAATTTCACAACACCCTCCATACAACAATTTGTCACTTGTTATTTCTCTAAGTTAACACATCTGAATCGTGGCTGCTTACACAAATCTCTGTTGGAATCGACATAAATCATACTTATTACTTGTTGCAGACCATGTATACTTGCATGAATTGAGTGCTCTCTACACCTATTTTACAAGTTGTGCTTGATTGCAGGTGTGCCAACATCAGAGGAAGAGAAGAAAATTCCTTATGCAGGGCACATTGAGTTTCCATTTCAGCTGAAGTTGTGAAGAAGAGGCAATATGGAGATTGAGCTGAGCAACCTCGTAGGAATCCAAAACATTCTTGTCTCTCAACTGGCCAACATGCAGCAGAAACTGATCCAATGGGTCGCTTATGCAAAGGAAAGAGATGCAATACTTGCTGATCATCTGCGATGCCAAATGCCAAGCTTCCCTGATGCATTGCTGCAACCTTGGGTGTCCCCGCACGTGGTTGAAGAAGAGGAGTGTGAAGATTGAAAACACTCCGGGGAAGTTTGATTATTCCTTATCTGACCTGCTTTTCGGATCTAATGTTACCCCCCCCCCCCCCTCCCAATATCAAATGAAACTGTTTTTTCTTGTTTTTTATCGTTAATTAGTTAGAGTTAGATAGTTGTAGTTAAGACTAGCCCGCTGGGCCCTGATTAGTTGTTAGCGTAGTTTAGGTAGTAATTGCTCAGATGTGATGTATGTTGTTTACTTTTATCAATGATGGTTACTTCATTTGCTGGTCGTCGCATTTAAAGCATGTTCCCTCTAGAGCATGCTACTTCTATCCTTTTTAGTGTTAAGTTGTTAAGCATTGCGCATAGATTACATGGTTAGCAATACTGCAGTTGCTTTGTGAGTCTATTTTAGAACAATGTTGCTTGACTATGATGTTAGCTGTGCAATAATCTTCCAGTAGTTAGGTGGTAAGACAACTTTGCTGGATGAGTGCTGAGTATTGAGTAAAAGCCACACGATGTAACTCTCCAATCAGTCATGAGTGGCTGTGAAAGCCAAACTCCCTTTGGTAGAGCTATCAACCTTATATCACTGGATAAAGCTTAAGAGGTTTCCTGTCACATCTTAGCAATAGAACTGATGGCCTGCCTAAGCCTTGTGTTAGATACTTCTAGCGAAGTTTGGGGGTGCCACATTCTTATACTCTCATTGGGGACAATGAGAAGTTTAAGTTTGGGGGTGAGGCAACCTAGAGAAAAAGTGAAAACTCAGTAGCATTCCTTTTTCCTAATATAAAAGAGCTTCCCCTTACAAAAAAAAAAAAAATAAAAAATAATAATAATAATAATAATAATAATAATAATAAAGTGTTTATCCAAATTTTCTCTAAGTTGCTGATTAACCAGGGTTGATTGTGAGCCTCACAGTCAACACTACGTCAAAAGGCAGCTTATAAGGAAGGTCTCATCACTCCAAGGATACAACCCTAAAAAGCTTGATAGCTCTAAAATAGAGCTATAATTATTGCCTTAAATCTAGCTAAATGACATGCTTAATTCAATTAAATCTCCTTATTTTAGGTATTTCGTGGCAAAGAGCTCGGAAAGTCAAATTATGAATTTCAGGGCTACTTCGGTCATTTTAGAGGTTTCGGGAAGTGTTCGGGTCAAGGAGATCGGCCAAACGGAGCTCGGGAGCCAAAACGACTCAAAAATGGGCTTAGACCCGAAAGGTCAGCACCCAAGCGCCCAACGGAGGCATCAGGCCCAGACGCGCCCGACATGAAAAGTCCCAGACGCCCTCGCCCTCGCCCGCGCGCCCTCGCCCGTTCGCCCGTCATTAAAAGTCCGCGCGCCCGCTCCAGACGCTCCACGCCCGCTCGCGTTCCGCGCGCCCGTCATTAAAAGTCCACGCCCGCGCGCGCCGCTCGCCCGCTCGCCCTGAGTCCCGCGCGCCCTAGCCCTGACTTAAAATGCCCGTCATTAAAAGTCAACAGAAGCCCGTCATTAAAATTCATAAAAAATGCCCGATTTTGTAAATTTTCCAGAGAGGTCAGCGCCTAGGCGGTGACTTATGGCGCCTAGGCGCTAGTCTGACGCAAAAATGGGTATGTAAGTTCGTTTTTCTGATTTTAGGTCATTCTCTTCGCCCCCTTCTCTTCTAAAAACGATTCTTCACCCATTTTTGGCTATGGTACCTCCATTAATGGAGCTTGTAAGACAACCCACGATTTTATTTCTTCCCATTTGCATCCATGGCTAGCAAAGAGGTAATACTTGATCTTTAAGAGATGGGTTAGATGTTGTAAATGTGATTGGGTGAGACTTGGATTGTTTGTGTATGTTTAGCATGTTTAGCATTCAACTCTTCTCTAATCTAAGCTTTAATTTCCAGGATCAATTTCTTCTTGGTTTGACTCCCATTTTGTTTATTGATTGTTGGGTCGGTTAAAAACCCATTATGCGATTGCCTCTTATGGGTTGAGTGACAGTAGTCTAAGTCTATTTAAATTGGTGCTGCAACATTTAATTTAGCTACCCGTTAGACTCTAGATGAAGAGTAAATCGAGCCCATTATTAAAGATCTCAATAACGTACTCGTCACATAGTTACCCGTCGCTCGTAATTAACTCTATTTGGGAGAGCGTTCGCCCTCATTTGAATTAACATCGAAGCTAAATGAAGAGTTGTCAACTCTTCATCAACTACTTGGGATTGCTAGTTTCTTCTTAGAAATTTGTAATTTGCGTGGGTGTTAGTTAAAGGCATGCTAAGTCTTGGGCGTCTATGATCCGAATCACATCGCAACCAATAACCCGGAACCTTTAGATTGAGTGTTTTCATTTCAAGTTCTATTTTTCCCGTTATTCCAAATTGTCATTTAATTCTTTCCTTTATTTTCTCTTTTCTATCAACATTTTCTCTCATTAAGTAATTAAAATTCAGAATTTAGATTAAGCTATTAAATTCCCTGTGGTACGATTCTGACTACCGCTTTCTACAAGTTTTGAAGAAGCCTTAGGCAGTGTTATAAATTTTAATTTGGCGGGTCTCGACAACCCGATACATACGGAGTATTCACAAAATTCTGTTACCCAATTTGGCGCCGTTGCCGGGGAATTTAAATCAGTTTGTCTTGATTTAAAATTTAATTGTTTAGTTTGAAAATTCTGTTTTGTTTGTTTTTCTTTCTTTTACTGTTTTCAGCGTTTCCCTAGTGTTTGTTAAAAGTAGGGTATGATGGAAGCCTTGGAAAGGAATGATGGGTATCAAAAGACTCTTAGGGAGTTGACGATGCCAGATTTAAACCGTCAACCATTATGTATATCGTATCCTGCGGTAACAGGTAATTTCGAACTAAAGGCTAGCTTCATCAACTTACTTCCTTCATTTTTTGGTAATGCAGGTGAAAGTCCGCATATTCATCTTAAGGAATTTCAGTTGGTGAGAACAGGGTTAATGACAATCGAAGCCACGGAAGATCAAGTGAGCTTAAGAGCTTTCCCTTTTACCTTAAAGGGAAAAGCAATAGAATGGCTCCACTACTTACCGTCGGGCTCCATTTCCACTTGGAGCGATATGCTGAGGCTTTACTTAGAGAAATTATTTCCTGCCTCAGAGGCTACTGCCGCTAAGAGAAGAATCTGTGCCGTTCAACAGGAAGAGGGCGAAAATCTACATGAATATTGGGAGAAGTTTATTAGATTGTGCGAAGAATGCCCGAATCACAAGATCTCCGAACAAACTCTCATTGGGCATGTGTATGAAGGTTTGCTCCCATATGATCAGAGGATGATTGATACAGCTAGCGGTGGAGCTCTAATGGATAAAACCCCAGTTGAAGCTAGAGTACTCTTAATCTCAAGCATGGCTGGAAATCTTCAGCAATATGGAGGTGGAAGAAGTGACCAAATGCACCTCAAAAGCGAAGTGAACGAGCTGAAGGACCGCATGGCTGAGGTTAGTAGCGTTGTACATGAACTAAAAGAAAGCTTACCACAAATTTGTTCCTCTGTTTCAGGCAAATCACTTGGGGAAATAATGAAATCTCTGGTGGAGTCAAATTTAGCTTTTCAAAAACAAAATCAGGAGCAATTTCAAAATCTTAGCAATGCGATAACCCAAGTGGCTAGGAGGATAGTCAAGTTGGAAACTCGTAAAGCGGAGAGTATTAATGCTATCACTCTCATAAGTGGGGAGGAAATTTCACCACGCTCTGTTTCCATTGAGTGCGTGAAAAAGGTAGAAAAACCCATGGTAAGAAAGGAGGCAACGTCTTCAAGAAGTCCGGTATGTTCCAATCCTCCTTCATATATGAAATCTTATGTTCCTAAGGCTCCCTTCCCTATTAGATTGATGAGGCCTCCTAAGGAGATTAAAGACGAGGAGATTTTGGATGCGATCAAGAAGGTTGGACACAGTGTTTCACGTTCTGCACCTGTAGAGCTCAGCGGAAACCCTTGGATGATACCTCCACACTTGACAGTGAATCCCCGTGAGCCAGTATGTGCAATAAATTTACGTGATGGTAATGAAGTTTTCCCAAGCCGTTTGTTGAGTCCTGATCTAGAGAAGAAGAGTGAACCGAATGCACATTCCACGAGCCATCTTTTGAATGAAGAGTCTGAAGAAATAAAAGAATTGAATGAAATTGTTCCAGCAAGTATCCCCATAGCACCCCTTCTCAGTAAGCTTGCAAAGCCCAAGGATGTGAACGAAGATGAGGTGGTTTTGAAGACCTTCCAAAAGGAAATGGTGAAAATTCCACTCTTGGAGGCCGTGAGGAAAATACCAAAATATGCTAAATTTTTTAAGGATTGGGTTACTTGCAAGATGAAGGAAAGAATGAATAATGAGAAGAAGAAAGAGAATCTCTCAGCGATCCTTCCAGGTACTCTACCTACTAAATGTGGAGATCCAGGTATGTTCACACTTCCTTGCATGATAGGTAGTAGAGTCATTAAAAATGCTATGATAGATCTCGGAGCTTCTATTAATGTTATGTCCCATGCCATGTTTAAAAAACTTAACTTGAGTGAAATGCATGAGACGAGCGTAGTAGTACAACTAGCTGATCGATCTTACATCCATCCATTAGGGAAGGTAGAAGACGTTCTTGTTAGAGTTAATGACATGATTTTTCCTGCTGACTTTTATGTTCTAGATATGAATGGGAATCCTTCTACTGTCTCATCTTCTATTTTGTTGGGTCGCCCTTTTATGAAGACCGCGAGGGTCAAAATTGATGTTCATAGGGGTGCTCTCTCTGTGGAATTTGACGAGACTAAAAATGAATTTCTTATGCATGATTTAAAGTCTACTTGTGATAAGAACGAGAATCTGAATTTGAATGAGATTAATTCTGAATCTGCTTGTTTTCTGTATGCTTTTGACGATGATCCAAATTTTATTGTGAATAGTGATGGATCTGTCTGCTTGTTATTTGATAATGATGATGTTGGCATGTGATAGAACTCCAAAAGTGCTATTTTATAACCTTTAATTCTTGTTAGTTGATTCAAATTAATGTGTTTAATCATATGTTTTGCAGGAATCGAGCATTCAGAGGTGAATGAGACACTTATATTAAATAAGAACTCAAAAGAGAAGTTTAAGAGTATAATATCAACAAACCGAGTCGCAGATGATACTTTGAAGATAAAAATCATTTAAAGTTTAAAGTTGGAAACTTGGTTTGGTGGTGAAAGGTTTATTATGTTATTCTTTGAGCCAAAGTTCGATCCTTGAACAATGTAATTATTTCTTATACGTGTCATCTCCTCTTCCAACATCTACTTCCCTTGTGCCCTTTTGACCACAAGTTCTATTTGTTTTTTTTAGAAAATTTTCTCTTCCTTCAAGTATAAAAGAAGAGTTTGTATTGATTGTAAAACACACCTCACACCTTACAACATTCCCCTTACACCAACACACACCATCACTAATCTCTCTTTCACCATTTTCCTCTGTTTAGAGTTTTTTTTATTTATTTTTATGTTCGGCTAAGCTTGTAATGCTGATTTAGAGGTTTGTCGGGCTTAACGTTTTTGTGAGATTTTTGGTATTAAATTGCAATCTAATTTCTTGATTAATTGTTTTCTATTCTTTGTTTATTCCATGTGCATTTAGTATTGGTTAATGTGACAATTTAATCAATTAAATATTAATTGTTCATGTATGCTATGTTTGTAATTTGTGATCCGTAATTGTCAGAAATTGCATGCTTAATTGTAGTAGCAAGATGGGTCAGGTTATGACTAGTGTTAATATTATGACTTTTTCATAGTTAACATGGTGCGTATAATAGACCTTAGGAATAGAAAAATGTTTAATTGAATCTGATCAATTTAATTAACGTTCTAATCAATCCATATGCTTAGAGCTGCTAGGTAGTTAGTATGGAACGCTATCGTGCCCAACTAATTGACTAGTTTAGAGTTAATTACGATGCTTTGTCGGATTAATTGCATCATAGGATCTTAGAAACTTTGCATGGCTGTTCCAGTTAACTCGATTAGGCTTTTAATTAAGAAATTGTATTTTTATTGGAGTAATCGATGAGCAAAATCCATTAAGTCCCGACAATCTCTGAATCAGCAAGGTAATTTCTTGTTTATTTCTTTAATTCTTTAATTCTTTAAACTTTATCTTTAATTGTTATTTTAATTCATTACATTAACCTGCAATCCAAAAACCTCCATTTATTGTTTTTACATAAAGTTTAATTTAGAGAATTTATATTTCGGTTCCCTGAGTTCGACTCGGTCCGCTGTAGTTTACTGCAAGTGGTTGATCGGTAAATATAAATTGTATTTGACGAGCCTCGACAAGCTCGCTTCAACATGCATGAGGCACAGAAAGAAAAATTATGTTTAATTGATGTTTGTAGGTCCGATGCGGAAGAAAGGATGATTGGAGTTCCCCCCGCACCGTTGGACTATGGATGAATTCGAAAGGGAGAATTCAGTCGAGCAATCGACTTTAAAAATTTGCGCTTCTCGGAGGCACCCGAGCATTGAACTGTATTTTTGTTAGTTGCTGTTTTTTTATAGTTTTTGCTTGTTTAGTTTTAGTTGTTTAAGTTTGTTATTTTGCTTTCTTAGGTAATAAACGGGAGATGACTGATATTTCAGATCTACATTGAATCTAAAGTTGTGCGTACCCTCTCACCGATCCCACAAAAATTCAGGGGAGGTTTCTGTTCCCTCTAATTTTTGTCGTTATCATGGTTTATATGGTGGATTAGTTGCATTGAGGACAATGCAGTCTTTTAGGTGGGGGTGGAATTTATATTTGAACTTCGTTGTAGTACTTGAGCATGTCATTCTCTGATTTTGAGATGTTTAGGAATCTGAATGCATGTTGTCCGATGAGGACTTTCTGTGATTTATTTGTAAATACTCCATAGTTGTGCATTGCAAGAAAACCATGAGAATGTATGCATATTTTGAGCATATTTTAAAACATAAATCGTTTATTCCCCTACATTCACTAAGCACGTAGACCTCTTACTCTTAGTTCTGTAGGCTTAGAATAATTTTATTTTGTCTGAAAACTCGTTGTCACCCCGAAAGGTTCATTTAGGGAGGCTTGATGTGTTAGAATTTATAACGAATAATTTGATTTAGCAAAGCTATGTGCCTATAAAAAAAAATGTTCATTGAGAGTAAGAGCATGTTTGAAATATAATATGAGGTGCTCCTCCTTCTTGTGTTGCCCGTGTAACCAGGGGCGATCGTGTAACCCACGGTTGCCACTGCATGAAAGGGCAACTAACGGAAGTGAGCACTAGTCCTTAAAAACGTGAAGCGAAATAAAAGCTTGACGTGTTGGGCTCTCAAGAAAAGAAAAGAAAAGAGAAGAAAATTAGTTAGGCCTTTTGTTTTGTTATTCTTTCCGACATTGAAAAGCCGATAGTCTGTTCTTATTGCTAGAAGTAGGGAGAATATGAGTATTAGGATTGATTAAGGTGGTTCCGGGTCTATGGAAGCTAGGATAGGAGGCGCTAAGCATCACACACACGTTAGGGAATAAGAGTTAATATTTTGAAATATTCACAAATTATGCATACGCTTGATTGTTTTCCGTTAGCATGATTATCTTGTTTTTGCAAGCATTGAGATTCGAGTCGTCAGCATGCATGTCTATTCTTATAAGATAAATCAAAGTGTTCCTTGCTCGAGGACTAGCAAGATTCAGGTCGGGGGTATTTTGATAGCTCTAAAATAGAGCTATAATTATAGCCTTAAATCTAGCTAAATGTCATGCTTAATTCAATTAAATCTCCTTATTTTAGGTATTTCGTGGCACATAGCTCGGGAAGTCAAATTATGAATTTCAGGGCTAAATCGGTCATTTTAGAGGTTTCGGGAAGTGTTTGGGTCAAGGAGATAGGCCAAAAGGAGCTCGGGAGCCAAAACGACTAAAAAATGGGCTTAGACCCGAGAGGTCAGCGCCCAAGCGCCGGCGCGCAGCGTCCAGGCGCCCAACGGAGGCATCAGGCCCAGATGCGCCCGACATGAAAAGTTCCAGACGCCCTCGCCCGTTCGCCTGTCATTAAAAGTCCGCGCGCCCGAACGTCCGTCATCAAAAGTCTCGCGCGCCCGTCATTAAAACTCCGCGCCCTCGCCTCGCGTCCGCGCGCCGTAGCCTTGACTCAAAATGTCCGTCATTAAAAGTCATAAAAAATGCCCGATTTTGTAAATTTTCCAGAGAGGTCAGCGCCTAGGCGCTGACTTATGGCGCCTAGGCGCTAGTCTGACGTAGAAATGGGTATTTAAGTCCGTTTTTCTGATTTTAGGTCATTCTTTTCGCCCCCTTCTCTTCTAAAAACGATTCTTCACCCATTTTTGGCTATGGTACCTCCATTAATGGAGCTTGGAAGACAACCCACGATTTTCTTTCTTCCCATTTGCATCCATGGTTAGCTAAAAGGTAATACTTGATCTTTAGAAGATGGGTTAGATGTTGTAAATGTGATTGGGTGAGACTTGGATTGTTTGTGTATGTTTAGCATGTTTAGCATTCAACTCTTCTCTAATCTAAGCTTTAATTTCCAGCATCAATTTCTTCTTGGTTTGACTCCCATTTAGTTTATTGATTGTTGGGTCAGTTAAAAACTCATTATGCGATTGCCTCTTATCGGTTGAGTGACAGCAGTCTAAGTCTATTTAAATTGGTGCTGCAGCATTTAATTTAGCTACCCGTTAGACTCTAGATGAAGAGTAAATCGAGCCCGTTATTAGAGATCTCAGTAACGTACTCGTCGCATAGTTACCCGTCGCTCGTAATTAACTCTATTTGGGAGAGCGTTCGCCCTCATTTGAATTAACATCGAAGCTTAATGAAGAGTTGTCAACTCTTCATCAACTACTTGGGATTGCTAGTTTCTTCTTAGAAATTTGTAATTTGCGTGGGTGTTAGTTAAAGGCATGCTAAGTTTTGGGCGTCTATGATCCGAATCATATCGCAACCAATAACCCGGAACCTTTAGATTGAGTGTTTTCATTTCAAGTTCTATTTCTCCCGTTATTCCAAATTGTCATTTAATTCTTTCCTTTATTTTCTCTTTTCTTATCTTAATTCTCGAAACCCCCCATCAACATTTTCTCTCATTAAGCAATTAAAATTCAGAATTTAGATTAAGCTATTAAATTCCCTGTGGTACGATCCTGACTACCGCTTTCTACAAGTTTTGAAGAAGCCTTAGGCAGTGTTATAAATTTTAATTTGGCGGGTCTCGACAACCCGATACATACGGAGTATTCACAAAATTCCGTTACCCAAAGCTTAGCTGGTCTGTGAATGGAAATCTTATCCTTTGTGAAAAAATTGAGTGAAGGGGTGTATCTGAGGAGTGAGCTTCGGATAAAAATGACAACCTTGAGGGCGATGCCATGTTCCAGTTGTTCTTTGAAATTGAAAACTGATTACATAAGGTTTGTGGGAGTGGCATGGCCGAAAGGGGTTTATTGAGGTCAAGAAGAAAATTTAATGAAAGGCTAGAGGTATTTACTGAACACAAGGATTAGGGGGGAGGAGAGTTTGAGCTAATTTGTGATAAGAAGTGGAACCTAAGATTAGGCGGATATTTTAGAATGATAAGGTTGTGAGTCTGTCAAAAAGTTTGGAAGGTTAGAAAAGAGAGTAGTTGTGTTGCTTCTAGTCAGCTGCAGGACAGTATGAGCAGTTAGCCACCTATATGTGGGAAGAATTGTTGGCCAGTATCCTTGCTAGCCTATCGAAGCAGCAAGAAGATTCAGTATCAATATTGGATAGTCAGGGTAATCTGCAGTAAGGCTAGTGTGCTAAGTTGTGCGTAATTTAGCAAGAATAGGCAGTAATATTGCTCTAAGACTACCAATAGCTCAAGTTTGGGGGTGTGTTAACTCTCCAAATGAGAGTTATTTAGGACTAAAAGGAAGAAAATGTGGAGTCCTCTTTACGAAATAGAAAGTGATAAGTTGGTAAATGTGTTTGAATTAGTGATAATTTGAGAAGAGTCTAGCATTTGAGCCTTGTGTGATAATTGTACATATTTGAGCTTTATTGTGCATAAATAAATTGCTTTTGTCTTCTCAAGTGTCGCTAGAAGCTCGCGTGGGTCGCAACATGTGACGAAGAGTGCCTAGTGTTTATGAGGAGCTTTGCGGACGCATCGCGGTAGCAAAGCTGGCATCTTTAAGAAACTTTGCGTGCGCAACGCATCAGCAAAAGTGGTACCCGATCCAGCAGAATTGTTAGCACTTGTCCCCTGCCGTACTCTCAAAATGCCTTTTCCATTTGCAGCCCTCCAATGAGGATGCAGAGGCCATTTTAGGGCGAAATTTGATGAAAACCCTGGAGTATATAAAGAAAAAGGAGGAAAGAGACAAGCAGAGCTGAGAGTGGAGAAAGTTGTTAGAATTCAAGAAGAAAATCTCGGTTTCAGAGCTTTTGGGAAGAAGAGAAGAATTTCTCCATTGAAGCAGTCTCCTCGAACGCCCGAGCTGTGCAACAAGCACCTGGAGAAGAGCTAAAAGGAAGATATAGCTGAGGAGAACCGAAATGCTGTGAAGATTTGCAGCACCCGAAGGGCCTCAAGATTTCTTGTTGTTTTATGTTCTTCCTCTAAGTGTTCTAGTGTTCTTTCTCCACTGTTAACTTTTAGTATAGTCATATTTATTAGTTATGAACCTTAGTGTTGTTTTGAGTTCCTTTTGTATCATGAGTAGCTAAATCCGCAAGGGTTGGCTAGGATGATTCAGTAATGATTAGATCATTCTTTTAGCACTTGATTGGCATGACATGTTCTGAGCATATGTGGTCTTCATCTAACAATGCATTTTCGACCGGCCATCCATTATGTGTTAGTGATTTCTAAACCTCCGAGAGGAGTAGGGAGTCTGAGTCATATGTTCATGCTAGCCTTTCACGGTAACCAGAGAGGAGGCTAGGCTTAGTCACTCTCCTAGCACGTCAGATAGCATAATTGTATGAATAGGATGCTAGCCTCATTTGGATATGAATGAACTGGAGTCCTAATGCTCAAAATCGAGAGATCTTGTGTGTAATTGCTAGAACGGTGCATATGCTTGTTTAATCGCAGCTGAAGTATTGATCTATGAGCTATTGTATGAATCCTAGCCTGCCTTGCCTATCACTCAAGAGTTTCTGTGTTAGTTCTTTGTTGCTAATATTTCGCTAGAATCACATCGATTTTTGTTCCTTACATTTTAGGCAAGTCACTGTTTTATTACGCCTTGTGTATTTTTCTTCCCTTGTTTAATCTTAGGTTTGCGTTTATTTTGCGTTATTTACAATTTCACAACACCCTCCATACAACAATCTGTCACTGGTTACTTCTCTAAGTTAACACATCTGAATCGTGGCTGCTTACACAAATCTCTGTGGGAATCGACATAAATCATACTTATTACTTGCTGCAGGCCATGTATACTTGCATGAATTGAGTGCTTTCTACACCTATTTTACACCCACACTGAGCACGCAACATATATGGATAAGGATGGGTACCTCATCTTGGTAACACTATTGGATGCGGCTCACTTTGTATTGTACAAAATGATGTGATCCAAATCGTTTCATGTGGAGACATGTGAGTGAGGGCGTCATGTGCAATGAGTTTGCACAAGACTTAACCGAGAAATAAAGTCGCTCTTTCTTTATAACACCGTTTACTGTAAAGACCGACTTTTTCATATGATGACCTAGGTAACTCGATCTCAATCCTGAGCTCGTTATGAACTCCTGTATATTCGAGCTTATCCTTTGACTTGCACAGGTGAGAGTGGCCAGATTGCCGACTCAATAAACCTACCATCTTGGGGATAAAAACGAATAAATAACTGGGGATATAGTCTTGCAAGACAGAATTCACTCCTGCCCGCTTTTAAGGGATAGTAGAAAGGTTGTTCCCTTAATAGCTAACTCTAGGTCTTGAACAATGGTCCCACCCTCTCCTGGGCCGGGAGGGATCTGATTTGCTGGTTCGACCACATATCAATTGTTCATTAGAGGTGTCAGTGGTACTTAAGGAACAAGATGTAATACAGGGGTTTAACGGTTTTAATGACCCGCTGTGATTACGAACGACCTGTGAATGATTGACTTACTGATGATGGTTATATCAAGACGACACAATATATCTATAGTGACGAGAGTGCAGCCCTTGAACTTTAGTTAAGTGTCCCGGGGTTAACGAATGTTGATTAGGTCGGTTAAAAGAGTTTAACCGGGTAATCTCGTATTGTTGGAGCTCATGATCTGTAGGTCCTTTAGGTTCTCCTAGCTAGCACGGATAAAAGTTGTGTAACAATATAAGAGAAATTTTTTTTTTATTCAAATTCAGTTTTTTGAAGAATGATGGACATATTTAAATATGAGATTGATCTAAAAACATGAATAGTGATTCATGTGCGAAATGTCGATTTTCGGAAAACCGAGTTTAGTGATATTATTTAATTAATATTTGATATTGAATTAAATAATATTTTTAAGTAAAAAAGTTTAATTAATTAAAATATATATTTATATTAATTAAAAACTTTAATTAATTAAATATATATATATATATATATATATATATATATTTTATTTTATTTTTTAAGGGCTGGTTGCACAAATAACAATCAGGCCCAAACTAATTGCAAATTTAGCAAACTTTAAAATGTTTTGCAAATATGGCAAAAAAATATGTTTCTCTCACTGATAGATTTTATCATATCACTAATAGACTTCTATCAGTGGTAGACTATTATCACTGACAAAAATCTATAAAAAAACTGAGGTGATTAGCGATAGACTTCTATCAACCATAAGATATCAGCGATGGAAATTGCTATATACGCAATTTTTTTAAAAAACATGCTATATTTTTAATTATCTTATTCTAAATTGACATATGTTACAATTTTTCTTTTTTTAAAATTGCATGTGAAAGTGCATTTGCATGTTGGACATGTGGTGATCCACTCTTAAGAAACTTATTTTTCAAAAAAGATGATGTTGGGATGAAGTGAAATGGTCTGATGAAAAAAAACTAAAAATTGGTTTTGGTTTTTCATTTTTCATCTTTTTAGTTTCTGGAGATTTGAGTTTTAGAGAAGCTTTTGTATAAAAAAAAAGATTTTTTTTTCTTTTCTCGAAATCTTATCTTCGTTGCACAGACCAAGCTTAGATCATCCTCCATTCCCTTTCATCTCCATCTATTCTTTCTATTTTCTCTTGTAACGTTGTCTCACCACTCTGTTGCTCGGCTCGAGGATAACAGACTACCAGAGGTGGTCCTCGAAGAGTTCGATAGGAGGTCCGTTGAGTTCGTGAGGAGATTCAACCGACGAAATTGAAGAAATTTGAACTACAAGGATATGTGTTCTAATTTCGTTTATTTCGTTTCTTCGAGCATGTTTCCGTTTTGTTAAATTGATGAAATTAGAGTATCAACGATCCAAATCGCTTCCGCAGTGTTATGCGCTCCATAAAAACCTCTACTGTAAAACTCTATTACAATCTTGAATATAAAAGAAAAAGATGTTCTTCGAGGCTATGTGATATAGCTAAAGAACTCTTTCACTTTCTTCTTCATCTTCTTCTTCTTCTTCGTTGAATGCCATCGCCAATGGAGAATTTCGTCAGAGCTTCGCTCCATTTCCTCTCCAAAACTAATATGAGGAAACAATCCTAGGGTTTCGTTGGTTTGGTGCAGGTGTGAGCAACGTGGCCAAAGCAAAACCACACACCTTTCACCGAGGTGTTGTGTTTAGAGCTTTTGGGATTAAGTGTAGGAGCCCAAGTTTCATTTTCAGCCCAACAAATTGGTATCAGAGTGTGCAAGAGGAAGAAAGAATTTGTTTCTTGATAAACAAGAATGACAAGAAAAATCAAGATTCAAGAAGATATGTCAATTGCAAGATATGACATTGAAAAGTTTGATGAGAAATCAGATTTTGAACTTTGGAAAACAAAGATAAAGGTTGTCCTTGGACAACAAAAGGAATTAAAAGCAATTCAAGACCCTACTAAACTTTCAAAATCAATCACAGAAGAGATGGATACAATGGAAGTAACAACCTATGGAACATTAGTCTTAAACCTACATGACTGTGTTTTAAGACAAGTAATTGATCAAGAAACAACCTATGATATGTGAACTAAGCTTGATGAGTTATATCTCTTAAAGGATTTACCAAACAAGAACTATCTAAGAGAGAGGTTCTTTACATACAAGATCAATGCAAGCAAATCTATGATGGATAATCTAAATGAGTTTAAAAGAATAACATCAGAATTCAAGCACATGGGAGATAAAGTGGGAGATAAAGCGGGAGATGAGAATGAAGCTTTTATTCTCTTAAATTCTCTACCAGAAAGTTACAAAGACGTAAAAACAACACTGAAATATGGTAGAGATAATCTAACTACTGATATTATTATTTCTGCAGTTAGATCAAAAGAAATGGAACTTCAATCACAAAGAAAGTAATCATCAAATGCATAAGGTTTATTCACAAAAGGAAAAACCAAGAAAGGATGGAAAAACAACAAGAACCAATGAGACAATCAAGACAAGACTAAATTGAAATGCAATTTCTGTCAGAAACCAGCGCACAAAGCAAGAGATTGCTATACTTAGAAAAAATAGCAAAGTCAAAATAAGCAAAAAGGAAAAGCACCAGTTGAAGCCTCAGTTGGGGACAATTCTTTTACTTATTCAGATGCATTAGCTACCTCAGATCACTCCTCCAAACAAAATGAGACACTCCAAGTACAAGATTGAGTTCTAGACAGTGGATGCTCTTTCCTTATGACTCCATCAAAGGATTGGTTTACAACCTATAGAGAGTGGGATGGAGGAGAACGTGTACATGGGAGATAACCATGTTTGTAAGGTGGCTGGGATTGGTTCAGTTTCTATGAACTTCCAAGATGGATTAGTGAAGCTCCTAAGGAACGTGACACATGTTCCTAAGCTAAAAAAAAATCTGATTTCCTAGAAATTTTGGACTCCATTGGATGTGAATATGTAGGATCAAGGGGAACATTTGAAGTCAAGAAAGACTCAAAGATAGTGCTTGTAGGTGTTAAAATGAATGGCTTAAGATGTGCAAATGGTACAATAAGCCCTAGTTGTTACCAATGACAACATAGATGAAGGAGTTCTTTGGCATAAAAGACTCTCACACATAAACAACAAATGACTTGAAACTCTATCTAAGCAAAGTATATTACCTTACAAGATAAGCATTGGAGTCAAAGCATGTGACCATTGTATATTGGGGAACTCTACAAGACATATTAGTTTTATTAAAGCTCAACATACAACTAAGAAGATCCTAGACTATATACATTCAGACCTATGGGAGCCAACACCTACACCCTCAATCAGTGGATCAAGGTATTTCATCTCACTCACTAATGATTACTCAAGAAGAACTTGAGTCTATTTTCTTAAGACTAAAGATCATACCTTTAGTAAGTTTCAAGAATGGAAGGCTCTTGTTGAGAATCAAACCTCTAGGCATGTTAAATGTTTGAAGACAAATAATGGCTTAGAGTTTTACAATGAAGACTTTGACAAATTTTGCAAAGAACAAAGGATTCTAAGACACCGAACAGTGAGGTATACACCCCAACTGAATGTGGTAGCTAAAAGACTCAATAGAACTATTATGGAGAGAGTTAGGTGCCTATTATCTGATGCTAGGCTACGTGAGAAATTTTGGGCTGAAGCTACATCCTACAAATTGTACACCTTAAATAGGTGCCCACATAGCTCCCTACATCTTCTTACAACAGAAGAAAAATGGACTAAACACCCTCCAAACTTAGATAATTTAAGAGTCTTTGGTTGTAAGGGGTTTGTCCATCAAAGCCAAGGCAAATTGAAACCAAGAGCAACAAGATTCATGTTTGTTGGCTTTACAGAAGGTGTTAAAGGTTTTAGGCTTTGGCATCCCACAGAAAGGAGATGCATTAATAGACGAGAAATAATATTTAGAGAGGAAGAAATGTTCATGGAAAGGGAAACTCAAACTACAAGCACAGACAAAACCTATAGACTTGAAATTGAGGTGATGCAACCTAACTTGACAACTTGCATTCTTCATCTTTCAGATTCCGAAGATGAAGGAGAGAGTTCTCAAGTGAAGGTAGAAGGATCCCTAGTGAAACTCGAAGGGCATGAAAGTATGCTAGAAAATCCTAATCTATAAAGTTATCAACTTGCAAGAGATAGACAGAGAAGGGTAATTACACCTCCAACAAGGTATGATGAGGCATATTGTGTTAATATGACACTAAATGTGAGTGATTTTCTAAATGAAATGATTCCTAACACTTTTGATGAAGCTACAAGTGGTCCTAATGCAAAGAAATGGATAGAAGCTATGAATGAAGAGATGAGCGCTCTAAAACAGAATCATACATGAACACTTAAATCATTACATAAAGGCTTCAAGCATATATCATGCAAATGAATTTACAAATACAAAGATGGCATACAAGAAGTTCAACAACCAAGATTCAAATCAAGGTTAATAGCTAAAGGCTATACACAAAAGCATTGAATAAATTACACTGGAATTTTTTCACTAGTTGTTAAACAAACATCAATTCGCATGTTACTTGCTTTAGTTGTTCAAAATGATTTAGAATTAGATCAACTAGATGTAAAAACAGCCTTCCTACATAGCGAGCTAGCAGAGACCATATACATTAAACAACCTCGAGGGTATGAAAAACAGAATATGTAAAACTATGTTTGTTTACTAAAGAAGTCTATATATGGTTTGAAGCAATCTCCTAGATGTCGGTATCATAAATTTGATGATTACATGGCAACAATAGGATTTCAGAGAAGCTCATATGATAGTTGTGTTTACATAAATAGCAAAGCATACTCTACAATTGTATATTTGTTATTATATGTGGATGACATGCTGGTTGCAAGTAAATCAAAACAAACAATGGAAAAAGTGAAGCAATCATTTAAAAAGAAGTTTGACATGAAGGACCTAGGTGAATCTAAAAGGTTCATAGGTGTTGAAATCATGAGAAGAAGATCAAATGGAGTTCTTCAAATCAGTCAAACTACCTACTGTGGCAAGACTCGAAAGAAGTACAACATGGAGAGTGCAAAGGCTGTCTCTACACCCTTGGCTCAACATTTCAAGCTATCTGCCCTAAACTCACCCAAGCTAGATGAAAAAGAACACTTTGAGTTTATGTCTAATTTTCCTTCTTCACGAGTTGTGGGGAGTCTAATGTACCTTAGGATATCAACAAGGCCAGACATCTCCTATGCTACAACTCTAATTAGCAGATACATGGCTAATTCGGGTAAAATGAATTGGAAAGCAGCTAAGTGGGTATTAATAGATACCTAAAGGGATCCTCAGAAGCTAAACTAACCTACACAAGCGACAATGATAAATCTAATGAGCTATTTGGATATGTAGACTCTGACTACGCTGGAGACATGAATAGAAGAAGATCCCTAACAGGGTACATATTCCTAATTGGGATAAATCTCTTAAGTTGGAGAGAGCTACCCTTCAATCAGTTGTAGCTCTCTCCTCTACATAAGCTGAATTTATAGCTTTATCAGAAGAAATAAAGGAAGCCATATGACTCAAAGACTGACTAAAAGACTATGGCATATCACAGAAAATAATATGCATATATTGTGATAACCAAAGCACTATACATCTATCAAAGAATCAACAATTTAATAATCGTACAAAGCATATTGATATAAAATATCACTTTGTACGGGATCAGATAGAAAAAGAAGAAATTGCAGTTATGAAAGTTCATACCTCGAAGAATGCAGCAGATATGATAACGAAGCTTCTTCCTCAGCTGAAGTTCAACCATTGTCTCAAGCTCGTTGGATTCAACTTACCTGAAAATGGTTAGACAACAAGGGGTTAAAAATTAACTAAATCGTAGAACAAATGTATGTTTGAGGTGGAGATTTGTAAAATAACCTAATATGGTTATACTTTAAAACATAATATTGTTCTTGTAAAGTCCATATAAATACATGAAATGGACTAAAGATAGAGAGATAAAGAGATAGGAAAGAATAGAAAACTTATCTTAAAACCTCTATTGTAAAACTCTATTACAATCTTGAATACAAAAAATAAGATGTTCTTCATGGCTATGTGATATAGCTGAAGAAAACCTTCATTTTCTTCTTCATTTTCTTCAACGCCATCGCCAAGAGAAAATTTCGCCACAACTTTGCTTCATTTCCTTTCATTTTCTCTCCAAAACTAATATGAGGAAGCAATCCTAGGGTTTCGTTGGTTTGGTGCATGTATGAGCAACGTGGCCAAAGCAAAACCATACACCTTTCACTGAGTGTTGTGTTTAGAGCTTTTGGGCTTATGTGTAAGAACCCAAGTTTCATTTTCACCCCAATAATGTCTAATGGAACATTAACTTTTCAATTTTATATTCATTAGATATGTGGATTCAAAAATATGCTGAACAATCAATGACTTATTAGATACAAAATTTAAAAAAATAGAAATCTATTGACACAAAATTGAAAGTTGTTTATGAATCTATGAGACATTTTTTAAAGTTCAGGGACTTATTGGACACACAATTGAAAAGTTCAAGTATCCCTTAGATATTTTTTAAAGTTGAGGGACAAAATGCACACCAAATTTTAAAACTTATGGGCTAAACCAAATAATAAATAAATAAAATCTATCTACTGCAAGGAAGAGAGCAACTACAGTCTCTTTGTACTGATTTTGTTAGGGGTTTATACTCTTTGTACTGATTTTGTTAGGGGTTTATACCAATCCTTCTGTTTTTCAACCAGAGATTAATCTCCGCGTTTATCCAAAATGGAAATTGATCAAGATTTACTTAAACAGTGGAAAAACTTCCATTTGACTAAGGAGGAGGAGATCTCGGTCGATGTAGTTCGTGGAGCAAGCGAAGACGGCGAAAATGGATTTTGTTTGGTCGGAAAGCTTCTGTCGACCAGAACCATCTCTAGTGAGGTCATTCACAACATGTGTAAGACCGCTTAGAAAGTGGATGAAGGCCTGGAAGTACATCATTTTGGTAAGCCGAACCACTTTCTATTTACATTCAATCGAGACGCGGATTGTGTTCGTATCTCGAAGCATGGTCCGTGGTATTTTGATAAGTTTCTTATGGTACTCGAAAACCCAATGCCCTTCACTAGACCTTCTGAGCTGAAGTTCGCTAAGGTGGCTTTTTGGGTGCATTTTTTTGACCTACCAAGGGAGTGTTTCACTCGCCAAACTGCTAAGAGAATTTGCAATGCAATAGGATTTGTTGAAGATGTTAATGGTAATCGTTGTTTTTGTTGTTGGGGTGAAAGTTTACGAGTTCGAATTAGAATCGACATCACCAAACCGCTCCGGAGAGTGATTAAAATCAATCTCAATAGAGCGTCGATGGGTGGACGTTGGTTTCCAATCAAATATGAACGTCTTCCTGAATTATGTGCACATTGTGGGATTATTGGGCACAATTTCAAGAATTGTAGCCTTCTTTATGAAAATGAAAATAATGAAAATCACCAGATCCATTATGGATTGCGTTTGAGGTATAATGGGAAATCACATACTGCAGGGAAATGACCAGAAATTGAAACCCCGACGGCGGCGGTTCCTCCGACAACGACTCTGGTGACAAAATTTATGGCAGAAGATCCTCAGATTAAAAAATTAAATGAGATTAATTCCCATGTTCATAATGATTTGTCGGGCAATAAAGAGGGAGTTACAAACTGTGGTGTTGGAATGCATTGAATCTGGTATGACCCTCTACGACTGGTTCGGTACGGGGGTCTCACTGATTTCAGCCGCCCCTAGTCTGTCATTTGTAATTCTCTCCTATTTGTAATAATATTGTTCTCTCCCTTCAGCCTGTGGATGTAGCTAACACGACGTTAGTGAACCACGTAAATCTGTGTCGATCTTTTTTTGCGCTTATTTGTTCTTTGTTATTCGATTTATTGTAAACTGTGGAAATATTAAGGAAGATAAAAAAACCCGCATGCAATTAATACTGCAAATTTTTCAAAGCAGAAACTCAAGGTTGGTCCACTGGTGGGACTCATGTAATCTTCAATGGTAATCCCATTGAGCACCCTTAAGGTGGTAGAGAAATGGGGGATGGGATTACAAATTTTGAGGTGGGACCCACACTTTGATTACGTTTACAGATTTGGGTAAACGCGCTCAAACGTAATCGATGTGGGTCCCACAGTCAGAATTACCATTGATTCATTACGTTTGGAGGGAACTAAACATGGTCTTAGTTTATTTCCAACAAAAAAAAAAACATAAATGAAAATTAATGCGAGTTAATTCAGAATATCTATGAACTCCATTTTCTCTCTCTTCCTTGAAATGCTCATTGTCATTTTCTTCACTTTCACCTTCTTCTTCTCTCCTCCAGCCAACCTCGCCGTTGTCGCCCACCTCACTCCGGCCAATCTCGCCGTCGCTGCCGCCCATATATTAGAGGTTCTTTTTCTTTTTTTAAAAAAAAATGGGTTTTCTTATTCTTTCTCGTTCAAGCAATGGGTTTCTTTTTTCTTTCTCTTTCAAGATATGAGTTTTTTTTTTCTCTTCCAAGGAGGGAGTTTTCTTTTTCTTTCAACAAATCTTTTCACGCCTCATCACCAATCTCATTTATTTTTTTTCTCCACAAGTTTTATAATCCAAAATTTGGGGAGAAAAAAGTGAAACTCATTTTGATAAAAATATGAACAAATTGTTTGTATTGGATAAAAGATAAACAAATAGTGGAGAAAAGAGAAACTCATTACTTTAATGTTGAAATCCTTAAAATTTGGAGGTTGATTTTCTTTGTGAGGAGAAACATAAATGGGTTAATGGAGGACGGAAGAGATTGAAGCTCCAAAGGCGAAAAACGAAAAAAAAAGAGAGAATAAACGAAAGGAAGTGAAGATTCGTGTTGAAAAATGGGTTCACGAGTCTGATAACTCCAATTTGGAGTTATATTTCACTCTCTAACTCTAGCTAAAAGTCGTGTTTAATTGTATAATTTACCTTGTTTTTAGGTGATTTGCGGCAAAGAGCTCGTGGTGTCCGTGGGACGTGTTTCGAGGCTAAGGAAGTCGTTTTAGAACTTCGGGAATGCTTCGGGATCGAAAGAGCTTCAAGTATGAAGAAATGGCAAAAAATTGCCATGCAAAGGAAAAATTTAGCCCCCAAACCTGAGAGCAAGCGTTGAGCAGGCAGCATCGAGACGCTAGCCGTGGCGTCGCGACGCTTCAAAGAGGCGCGCGCTGGAAATTTAGGGCGCAGCGTCTCGACGCTCCGACGGGTTATAAAACTCATTTTCCCGATTTTTCATCATCTTCTCCGCCGTTTCTCCTCGGGTTTTGTCTATTGAAGCTGCATTTTAGAGCTTTTCTTCCCCCCTTTGAGCTTGTATGAACTCCAAAGCCTCCATGGGAGCTTGGATGCTTCTAAGTACCATGGAAGGTGGTGAGACGAATTTTGAATATCCTCTCTAAATCTCGGGTTGTCGAGACCCGCCAAAATAAACTTATAAACCTATTAACCTTAGCTTTGCAGCTAGTGGTAACAGGGTCGATCCACAGAGAAGGTCTTAATATGATTGAAATTAAAGTTCGAAGTTCCAAATGGTTGATTGATTGAGTTTTGGTAACTTGGGGGTTTTATCATGCAATGGAAAAAAAATAAAATGCTAACGGAAAGAATTAAAGAGAAAGAGATTAACAAGTGCTTCATTCGGGGAGTTTCAGGATTTTTGTTAGACATTCCATCATTTGTCATTTAATTCAAATCTAGGCTATCAATTTGTTATGCACGCGATCGGTTACTGGGACTCCCTTTTGTAACCGGCTTCATATAATTAATTAAACTAACAGTTCAATTAAACATTGTTTAAAGTATCCCTAGAGTGATCAGCTCCAAATTTACTCTAAACAGTCACTAGCTAACCGCGACGAACATTCGACCATGCAATCCTAACGCTAACTGGCTACCCGCCAACGCTGAAGTACCCAACGTTTATCATGCATAAATCAATACTTCAATTTGTTTCATTATTCTGTGTTACTAGGCGAAAAGTGAGAGGCAAGACATCGCTAAACTTTAACGCTAACACATGCTAGAAAACTCGATTGTCCGTCGGCGAAATCTAACACATGCATGGGATTAAGTAAGAACAAAAAATGCATACAAGAATCTAAGCCAATTCAGAGTTTATAGCATGGATTATCAAAATGACGGAGTCTAACAAAATACCCCTAAACTATCCCGAATCGCACACGTACCTTAGCCGGCCATGGGGAGAATCGTCACAAACGCTCCCATGGATGCCTTGGCCATAATCCCTAACTTACATACAATGAAAAGCTCCAAGAAATGGCCACAAATGGCGGAGCAAAGCTAAAAATGGAAGAAACCCCGAGAGGAAGAAGATGAAATCGAACTTGGCTGCTGAAAAATCGTCCTTCAGGTCTTTAAATCCGTCGGAGCGTCGAGACGCTGGGATAGCGTTGCGACGCTGCGACCTAAACATTCAGCGCGCGCCTCGCGATGGCGTCGAGACGCTGGGCGAGCGTCGAGACGCTGCCCCGATAATTTCCAGCGCGCGCGTCCCTCGGAGAGTCTCGACGCCGCGGCAGGGTCTCGACGCTGGTAGCGTTGAGTAAGCATCTCGACGCTGTCTGCTCGATGCTTGCTCTCGGGTTTGGGCTGGAAAATTGCTTCTCCTAGGCAATTTTGGTCCGGTTCTTCTTGGATTAGCTTCCCTTTTTCCCGATGCACTCCCGGGGCGTTAAAACACCGCTTTAAGCTACAAAACGAGTCCAATGGACGCATGAGCTCTTCACCGCAATTCTCCTACAAATGAGACATATTAACTAATTAAATGCGGTATTTAGCTAGAATTAGGGAGTGATAATTAACTCCAAAATGGAGTTATCAGAAGGCTAAGGTAATGTGACAATTTGGGATAAATGTAGGGATTTGTAAACGTTTTGTAATATTTTGATAATCTAGCCTTTGAATTATGTCTTGGCATGTTTGTTGTGTAGCATCTACTTTCTCTTGCTTAATTTATGAGTGTGTTTGATTGATAGACTGACGAACTTGATTTCTAGCATGCTTTAACGTTATAGATTAGTGATGTCGTGCCTCTCCTAATTGACTTAGTAACAAAGAGGAGTAGAACAAATCGAAGTATCATTTTAGATATTCTAAATGTTAATTGCTTCAGGGTTGCCGGGTAATCGCCTAGCATTTAGAGTGTTTGAGTGAATGTTCTTCGTGAATTGCTAGTTAGGCTTTAATTATCTTGGGGCTGATCATTCTGATTTAGTTAGTAGCATTATATGATTAGAATTAACAGTTCTGATTATTATCTATGTGGTCGGTTGCTTCAGGGTTGCCGGGCAACCGTTCACGTGCATCATTTCATCCATTGCCACGCTATATAATTAAATGATAGATATTACATTACGTAGTGAATCCCGAAATTCCCAAATCCATCACGCTTGAATCTCTCATATTTTTCCGTTAGCATTCTTAGAATTAATTTGCATGAGAAAACCCTCAATTTGTGACAATTAATCAATCAATCAATTTCCAAACTCGAGCATTTAATTTCATCTTGACACGCTCCCTGTGGATCGACTCCGTTGCCGCTAGCTGCAAAGCTAAGCAAATTTGGACTTATAAATTTAATTTTTGGCAAGCCTCGACAACTTGAGAAATTCGAGTACATTCCAAAATACTCCCACCAAAAATTGGCGCCGCTGCCGGGGAGCAACTAAGATGAAATTATGTTTGTTTTTTATTTAGCTTGATAGATTGCTTTCTAAAAAAAATTTTGAATCGATTGTGTTTGCGTTTGAATTTTCTGTTGTTGTATGTCCCGTTCTTCTGAGTTGAGTGGACTGCAATATATTCCTGAGATAGACAGGGGAGAATGTAGGTTGAGGAGAGAAGGCCGCGAGGGCCGGAGATTGTTTGACGAAGAAGGATTCAGTCCTTTCTTTCGTGAAGAAATGGCACAAGGAGACGTGTTGAGAACACTGAAACAGCTGGCAGCACCAGATGTGAACCAGCAACCCCTCTGCATTACATACTCTGTAGTTGCAAGTAACTTTGAATTGAAGTCCGGTTTAATTCACCAGTTGCCTTCTTTTGATGGTAATGTAGGTGAAGATGCGAACAAGCATCTGATGGAATTTCATTGCGTTTGTTCGGGGATGAAGCCCCCAGGTGTGACTGAAGAGCATCTAAATCTTAGAGCTTTTCCCTTTACTCTGAAGGATAAAGCCAAAGATTGGTTGTACTACATGTCGTCAGGGTCGATAACCACCTGGAACGAAATGAATAGATTGTTCTTGGAGAAATATTTTCCACCATCCCTTGCCACCACGTTGAGAAATAGGATTTATGGGATTACCTAGGACGTGGGTGAGTCTCTGCACGAATACTGAGAACGCTTTGGGCGTCTGTGCGCGAGCTTCCCACATCATCAGATCCCCGACCAGTTGCATATTCAGTATTTCTACGAGGGGATGACTCCCCACGATCGACAGATGATCGACGCAGCGAGTGGTGGGGCCATGATTGACAAGACCCCAGCCGATGTCAAACAGTTGATAGCGAACATGGTGGCTAACTCGCAGTAGTTTGGAATTTGTGGTGGAGCAGGACAAGTCCATCAGGTTAGTCAGGCCAGTGAGATGAATGAAATGAAGGCTCAGGTGGCCGAGATTGGAAATATGTTGAAAAAATTTGTAGGAGGAGGCAATCGAGAAACGTAAGAGGTAAATGCCATCGGGGGATATGCTTCCAACCCTAGGAGGTATGATCCGTATTCGAATACATACAACTCCGGATGGAGAGACCACCCCAACTTGAGCTATGGGAACAGGGATGGACAACAGCGTTATCAGGGTCAGTCGTTCGACATACCACATAACCCTAACCAAGCTCAAGCCTCCAGTTCCACAAATTCGATGGAAGAGTGGTAACGAATCTTTTTGAATGATCGCTAAATATCAAGTTGTCGAGGCTTGCCAAAATAAATTTATAAGCCTATTAACCTTAGCTTTGCGGCTAGTGGTAACAGGGTCGATCCACAGAGAAGGACGTGATTGAAATTTAAGTTTGAAATAGAAATTAAATGATCAATTGGGTTTTGTAACAAGAGGAAGTTTAAGCATGCAACAAGAAAAATTAATCGCTAACGGAAAATTAAAGAGAAAGAGAATGAAGAGTGACCGATTCGGGGGATGTCGGGATTCTTGTTAGGCATTCTTACATTTATCATTTAATTCAAATCTAAGGCGAATACATTGACATGCACGCGATCGATTACCTGGGAACCCCTTGTGTAACCGGCTCCATATTAATTAATTAGAACTAGGTCCTAACTAAACATTATTTAAAGCCTCTTTAGAGTGATCAGCCCCAAATTGACTCTAAACAGTCACTAGCTAACCGCGACGAACATTCAAATATGCATTCTAATTGCTAATTGGCTACCCGGCAACCCTAAAGTACCCAACAATCAGCATACATACATCGATACTCCGATTTATTTCTGTTATCCTGTGTTACTATGGCGAAAAGAAGAGGCAAGACATCGCTATTCTATAACAATAACATACGCTATAAAACTCAATTGTCCGTCGGCGAAATCTAACTCATGCATGGGTTTAAGCAAGAATAACAAATGCAATCAATCATATAAGCCAAATCATAACTATAAGCATAGATTATCAAAGTGTAAAAAGCCTAACAAATAATCCTTAAATCATCCTGAACCGTTCACCGTACCTTAGCCGACCATGGAGAGGATCGTCACAAACGCTCCAACGGAGGCCATGGCTATCATCTCCAACCCTATTACAAATAAAAGCTCCAAAACTATGCCACAAATGGCGGAGCAAAGCAAAAAACGGAAGAAAAACCGAGAGGAAGAAGAAGAAGTTCGAAGATGGCTGCTGAAAAATCGTCTTCAGCCTTTTAAATCCGTCGGAGCGTCGAGACGCTGCGACATAAACATTCAGTGCGCGCCTCGCGATGGCGTCGAGACGCTGAGCGAGCGTCTCGACGCTGGCCCGATAATTTCCTGCGCGCGCGCCCCTTGGAGCGTCTCGACGCCACGGCAGGGTCTCGACGCTCGGCAGCGTTGAGCAAGCGTCTCGACGCTTGCTCTCGAGTTTGGGCTGGAAAATTGCCTCTCCTATGCAATTTTTTGTTCGGTTCTTCTTGGATCAACTTGCTCTTTTCCCGATGCACTACCGGGGCGTTAAAATACCGCTCTTAGCTCTGAAACGAGTTCAATGGACGCATGAGCTCTTCACCGCAAATCTCCTATAAATGAGATAATTTAAAAAATTAAATGCGGAATTTAGCTTGAATTAGTGAATGAATAATAGCCCCAAAATGGAGTTATCAAACACCCCCAACTTAAATCTTGTTAGTTCTCGAGCAAGGCTAATAAAGAAATTGACTCTAAGGACATGCTTACATGCTACTAATTCAAACCTCGATGCATTTTGCAAATTTAAACATAACATAATCACGAAGGGAATCAGCGCATGCATTTACTACGAACATATCAAAAATTAACTATCGCTCCCTAACATGCGTGTGTGCTAGACAACCTCCCCTAAACTCACATAAGCCCGGAAAAACTACATGCAACAAATCATCCCGTTTTCCCCCTACTTCTAGCGATTAAGAACATTCTAAGCTTGACTTACACGAGAGAGAGTAATAAATTAAGAGACCTAAAATTTTCTCATTCTTTTTCTTTTTACGAGTACTTTGTACCCTTTTATTGAGGTTCTTTGAACCCAACTTTTTATTCTGTTTTTCTTTCTACCTCGAGTTGCCTAACACGTCAAATTCGTGCATTAAACTTCACGTTTTTAAGGACTAACGCTCACTTCTTTGGTGCACCAATAAGAAGGAGGAGCGCCTCGAGAGACTTTTCTTGCTAACATGCTTTTCTATATTTTTTTTACTTTAGGCTTAGCATAAGTTAACTCGATTAATCGACCACTGTTGCGTGCTCAATGTGTTAAAATAATTAGGCAATAAGATAGAGAGAGCACTCAGAACATGCAAGCATACATGATCTTATAGCAAGTAGTAAGTATTTTTTCATTCGTTTTCCCACAGAGATTTATTATAAGCTATTCATGAAGTGTAAAGTTAAGAAAGAAGGGGTGGATTTGATGGGGTAGAATTGGTTTTAAATTATCTATTACCTACTGAATACGTAGAGGGTAGCAACATAAACAAATGCAAGTCAAAGTTGAACTCAAATGAAAAGGGATGAGAGTAATAAACGAAGACAAAAACTACTAGACAGAATTGTAACTTAAGCAGAATTGCGGAAACAGCAATTCTACCGCAATTTTAACAACAGCGAAAGTGTGTAAAATGGAGAAACAAGGGCTACTAACGACTCCTCTATAGGCTTTTTCATACGATTCTCAAGCATTGGATCAACTCTCTATGCATCAAACTCCCTCAATCTCATGTATCGTCCGATTCCATGCATTAGATACTTTAGTTTACTCATGTCCAAGTAAGGTCTTAAGCATCTTGTTAAAGCAGAAAGTTATGGTTTGTACTAGGAAAACGCCTATTCCTAGGTCGTTTTCTGGCTACCTTGAAAGGCTAGCATGAGTGTATGACTCTGAACTCTTACTCCTTCCAGAGGTTAGGAGTTCTTTGGACAAAATGGATGGCCAATCGAAATTGCCCGTGGGATGAAGCTTACATACAATCAATGCTTCGAGAGCTATCCTACATGCTTGGTTCACGTTTTTTAGCCTATAGTGTTGTCATTAGCATGCCCCTATGTGACTTAGTTACTCATGGATATGGGGTAAACAGAAATAAGAGATGAAGGAAACATGCTTAGAAGAGAAATGTACTCCAAACAGAAAGGAAAAACCGTAACAGTAAAAGATGGAAAACTTGTGAAATAATAACTATGCTTTGTTTACTTGATTGTTTGAATGGACAAGAAGAGGAACTTAAAGTGCATAACAGAAAGACAGAGCACAACGAAATGGACTGATCTAGTTACAAGAAAGGAAACAACAACAAGCTAAAGCTGAAAAATGGAAATAAAGACAGAAAGCATAAAAACGAGCGTGAACGCCTAGTTGCAGATGCCTCGGCTGAAGGGGATGAAAGAATAGCTTTGCTTGGATGAATCCAATCGGGAGAGAAGATGAATCTTCTCTCCTTCCTATCAGATCGTCGATTCCAACAGCTGAGACTCTCACACCAACAGACAGAGAAGAACGACAGGAGAAAAGTTGGAGCTGCGAGAAGACTTCTACGCTTTCGGATGATGATTGAACCCTCGACTTTGACCCCCTTTTATAGCAATCTGCAGGTGCATTTGGGCCAAGGAGAACCATCAATCTTCAACGTCGTACTTCAGAATGGATGGAGGAGAAAGAACGAATCCCTGAAATAACGGAAATTAACAGAAAAAGATCAGTCAACTTACGGTTTTCACTTGAAACATTGCGGTCTCCGCAATGTTTCCGCAATGCTATCGCAGTGCTTGTTTTTTCATTCTTTTCCTTCGGTTTTCAACCCTTTTCTTTCCTATTGTACGTAAGTCCTAATTTAGCTACCTTCTTCTAATTCTCATATTTAAGCATAGGTTTAGGCTAAATGCTATCAAAAACACCTAAGAGTGAACATCTTTCTAAGATAATTAAGTCCAAAAAAGGTCACTTTTGGAGACGTAACACACCCCCAAACTTAAGGTTTTGCTTGTCCTCGAGCAATCTAAGGACTTTCCTAGGCTGCTGTTTCTTCTTCTTTAACCACTTACTAACTCCCTACATTCTTATCTACAGCAGTGCTGTCCTGTGACACACTTCTAAGCTTAAAACTACCCTCTCATCTAGCTTCTTCTGATTTCGCATGCCTAATACTCCTACTGTCTTTATTAACTCCCTACACTGATCTACCCGCTTTTGTCATATCCTGCCACTATCCCTAAGGTTTCAAATTCTACCTAGCTTTACCCCAGACTCAGTACATGCTTCTAGTTTTTACTTATGAGCTACCTAGGATTCCTTAGAGTCATGCCAGTCTTAGTATTAACAGTGACAGTAGTGCTTTAAGAGAACAAACTAAACCCTGGCATCACTATATTGGACATACATTCATCTCCCTAAACAACCCTACAAGCTACAACTTTGTGCTCAGCTAATTGAGGATCAGAGTTCTTTTTATCAGGACATCTAAGCCACAAAGCTGTAACTCCTAGGTATACATTCTTCTTCCCTACTCTTTTCCTTTTTTCTTACTTAGGTGGTGCCTATCCTTTGGTTGCCTTTTGATGCAATGCCACTTGTGGGTTACACACTTGGCACTGATTACTTAGCAACCTAAGAAAGACTCCCCTCTTTATTCTATTTTTCATTTTTTTTTTTTTTTTTTTTTTCAGTTCATCATTTTTGTCAAGGAGAAGAAGAATGCTTATGCTTTTAAGGGAGAGAGGAATGTTCCTAGGCCTAGGGTGGCCTCCCCCAAACTTAAACTACTCATTGTCCCCAATGAGTGTCTGAGGTGGCACACCCCCAAACTGTCCTAGAAGCATCTAGTCTAAGGTAAAACAAAGAGAATCTAAAAGTCCTAGGCATAGGCAGAACATTCCAAAAGTAAATATCACAGCAGCAGACATTTGAAAAAAACAGACAGGTAAGGACTTAAAGCTATGCATGCTGAGCTTTTGAGAGGTTAATTTAAACTATCAAAGGGTGTCCTATGACACTCATCCAGCATGCTTTAAGATAAGCTATATAAGGTAGTCATGATAGCAGCAAAAGATAAAATTTAAACAGAACCAACCTAGCTAAACAGACAGTCCAAAACATGCATTCAGTAATAATAATTGCGGGTTCCGCAATTATTTCGTAATAAAGTCAGGGCAGATATATCAGTGTTTAAGGCCCCTACGCATTCTTTTTCCAGTCATTCAAGCTCTCTAAAAATGAAACTAAACTAATCTACCTAATCAGCTAGCATCAGACTACACTAAACAATTTAAAAACCTAAAACTAAGCAACTAAAACAGATCGAAATAGAAACTAAAAACAGCATACTTCACATGGTCTAACAGAAAACAGTTTTTTTTTTTCTAAGGGAACAGCAATACTCCCTTTTGGTGCTCCTCAAGCTAGCACTCAGACATCTTCCTCATCATCACTCCTTCTTAGTCGTGGAGGCACCCATGGAGTCAGGAGATTCGTGGGAAAATCAGGGAAGATGCATCCAAGTTGGTCAGCAACTTCCTTGTCCCGTGCCTGTGCGTAAGTGGCCCATTGAGCCATCCTCTTCTGCATATCCATCAGGCAAGCCATGGACAGCGACTGATCAGCAGCCAACCTATCCAGCTCGAATTCCATGTTCCCCTTCCTTTTTAGCCTTAAGCCAGCAGGGAGCTCCAAGTGGCCTGTGTAAGCCATCTGCTGCTCCATTCGCTCAACGGGAACCCCTGCACGCAAACAGAGTTTAGTTATAGTATTGGGGAAAACCAATGGACCCTTACCTTTCTTGGCGCACTCAGCAATGGCAGCTGACATGACTTCACCCACGTTGATCGTGAGACCTCGCATGATTGCATAGACCAGCAGCGATCTGCTCTGGTTGATGGTGGTCTCATGAGTCACTGGGGATAGTTTCCTTCTCACGAAGGAAAACCATACAGCCGCCTTAGCTGTGAGGTTGGCACTCATGAGAGTGTGCCTCCCATTGCGTGACACGGTCCAGGATGCTTCAGGCTGGCCAATGGTCCGAATGGCCTCTTCCAGGACAGCATCAGTAGGCTCATCAACAATCCTTGCGTAGTCCGTATGTTTTTGGCCTTTGAGGCAATAGGCCTCGTTGATCGCCTTTGCTGAGAAGTCCACTTCCACCCCTCTGACCACAGACAGGCCATCCTCAGGATTAAGCACATTGGCGTAAAAGTCATACACCATGCTTGTGTAAGCTGGAGTGGGTGGTCTGCACAACTCCTTCCATCCATGATTTGTAATTTCTGCGCGCAAGAACTGCGGCAGGTCAGCAGGTCTGTCGAGGAAGCCCTTCTCGTGCAGCAACTCCCTCTTCCTCAGCTCAATGCCTCTGGACTCAGCGTCAGAGGACACGTACCTCACTGATTGAGGCTCATCTTCAGGGTAAAGCTTGGCCTTCCCTTTGTCCTTTGGTTTGGCTGACTCCGCAGCCTCAATCTTGAGCTTCTTGAGCGACGGCTCAGCGCTCTCTTTCTCTGAGGAAGGTGCCCTTTTGGCCTTCTTCTTCTTTGACTTCTTGGACCGCTTGGCCTTAATAATCTTGGCAGCCTTCTTCTTCTTCAGCCTTGCCTTGGTGGTGATCTGCTGGAGGCAAGCCCCCAGTGTTTCTTCCATGGAATCATCCTTCTGCGCAGGACTCTCAGGGCTGGCCTCCCTCAACGGAGAGAAGACTTCTTCTTCCTCAGCTTCCCCACTGCCCTGCGTTGATTCTTGGTACTCCCCATATGGGAATTCAGGGTCAGGCCGGGGGGAAGTGTGCGAAGGAGTGGTGCTTTGTGCTGCTGTAGGGGTCTGTGCAGAACTCTGCGGTGATGAAGGCAGCTCAGGGCTCTGTGCTGGCGGTGATGAAGAGAGTTCAGGGCTCTGCGCTGGTGGCGATGATGAGAGCTCAGGGCTTTGAACCGGTGGAGATGGTGAAGGGCTGCGCTCGGCTGTCTCGTGGGATGGCTGGCCTCGTTCTTGACTCTCCACAGAGGGAGTCTTGTTCTTGATTCCTCCCTCGGCCACAGCCAGACTCCACTTGCGCTTCTTGGGTGTGCCTGCTGGTTCAGAGGGTCCAGCAGGTATTTCAGTGACGACCTTCCACTTCTTCTTGCGAATCGGAAGTTTAGGGAGTCTCTCTGTTCGCGCAGCATCAGCCTCTGCAAGGGTCAGAAATGCTTCCCTCGCAGCAGATTCAGCGTCATCAGCCCTCGTGAGCACCATTGTTGAATCGTGGAAGTTTGGAGAGAAGAATCACAGATGAAGAGAAACGCAGATTTCTTGGAGTTCAGATACTTGGGAAATCGTAAAGATCAACGCGCGTCTCAACGGATATAACGAAAACAGAAAAATCCCAACGGCTATATTTTTGCGGATTCTGCAAATCCAGCGCAATCCTAGTGACCGTTGGAGATATTTTCATTTAAATGTCAATCTTTGCTCAACCGTATCTTTGATTTGGCCCAATATCTTTTTGATTTTTTTAGCTGGATTTAATCTCCTTGATTCCCTCTATTGATTCCCTACAAAAAGAAATAAAATCAACATCAAATTCGTAATTAAAATCATACAAAAAGATACACAAACGATAACCGAAAAATCGCAAAAAATAAACTAAGGCATGAGCCTCATATTGACGAGCACAGCAATCACTCGTCCTCTCTCGTTCTTAATTTCATGCTTCAGTCAAGAGGAAGGCCGAGAGAGTTTTCACATCCCCTTCCTCATAGTAGTGCTTCAATCTTGCACCATTAACCATGAATGGTTGTCCTTGCTGCAGGTTCTTTATCTCAATGGCACCATGAACAAATACATTAGTAATTACAAACGGACCTGACCATCTAGACTTAAGTTTGCCTGGAAATAATTTCAATCGTGAGTTAAATAATAAAACAAGTTGACCTTTCTTAAAGTCCTTGATCCTAAGTCTACTATCGTGCCAAATCTTGGTCTTTTCCTTATACATTTTGGCATTTTCATAAGACATATGTCTAAGCTCATCAAGCTCATGTAATTGCAGAGACCGCAACGTTCCCGCATCGGTCACGCAATAATTCAACTCTTTTAGTGCCCAAAATGCCTTAATCTCTAACTCGAATGGAAGATGACAAGCTTTACCATACACAAGTCGGTAAGGAGACATACCTAGGGGTGTCTTATATGCAGTCCTATACGCCCAAAGTGCATCCTCGAGTTTAAATGACCAGTCCTTTCTATTAGGTTTGACCACTTTTTCTAGGATGTTCTTAATCTCCCTATTAGAAATTTCAGCCTGACCATTCGAGTGTGGGTGATAGGGAGTGGCTACTCTATGTCTAATGTTATACTTAGCCAACACTCTCTCCATAGCTTTATTAATGAAATGTGTCCCCTCATCACTAATGATAGCACGTGGTGTTCCAAACCTAGTAAAAATGTGCCTATGCAAGAATTTTATTACTGTTTTGGCATCATTATTGGGACATGCTATGGCCTCTACCCACTTGGATACATAGTCTACTGCCACTAATATGTAAAGGTTACCTGATGATGGGGGAAATGGTCCCATGAAGTCAATGCCCCACACATCAAAGAGCTCCAACTCTAAGATGTAAGTGAGAGGCATTTCATCCTTGCGACTAAGGTTACCTGTCCTTTGGCATTCATCACAGCTGTGTGCATAGTTGTGTGCATCCTTGAAGATCGTTGGCCAATAGTAGCCACTCTGAAATACCTTTGCAGCTGTTCTTTGGCCACCAAAGTGTCCACCATAAGGGGCTGTGTGGCAGTGCTGTAGCACAGACTTCGCCTCGGCAGCTGAAACACACTTCCTTAGCAAACCGTCAGCACATGTTTTGTAAAGGGTGGGGTCATCCCATATGAATTTCCTTGCCTCATGAAGGAACCTCTTCTTCTCTTGGTTTCCCTTGAAAGTTGGTAATACCTGTGATGCAAGGAAGTTAGCAATGTCAGCAAACCAAGGCTCCTCATCGTTATCACGATGAGTCAATACAAAGACATGTTCATCAATAAAAGCATCAGAAATTGCTGGTTCCGCAATTTTTTCGCAATTATGCTGCAATCTAGAAAGATGATCCGCAACCACATTTTCACTTCCTTTCTTATCTCTAATGTCTAGATCAAACTCTTGCAGTAGCAGTACCCACCTAATCAACCTAGGCTTAGCATCAGCCTTCCTCATAAGGTACTTTAAAGCAGAATGGTCAGTGTACACGATTGTCCTAGTGCCTACAATATAGTTCCTAAATTTCTCACAAGCAAACACTACAGCTAGCATCTCCTTCTCAGTGGTTGTATAGTTGCATTGTGCCTCATTAAGTGTCTTACTAGCATAATAGACAGGGTGTGTTAACTTGTCAATCTTCTGTCCTAACATAACCCCTACAGCATAGTCACTGGCGTCACATAACATCTCAAAGGGAAGATCCCAATTAGGCCCTACTATAATAGGTGCTGTGACTAGTGCTTTCTTAAGGGTTTTCCAAGCTAGGACACACTCTTTAGAGAAAATGAATGGTTTATTTAGCTCTAGAAGCTCACATAGAGGCTTGGAGATCTTAGAAAAGTCCTTAATGAACCTTCTATAGAAACCAGCATGCCCTAAGAAACTTCTAATGGCCTTGACATTTTGGGGTTCTACCAATTTCTCTATTATTTCAATTTTTGCCCTGTCAACTTCTACACCTGCCCTTGACACTCTATGACCTAAGACAATCCCCTCATCCACCATGAAATGGCACTTTTCCCAATTTAGGACTAGGTTGGTCTCCTCACACCTAGCCAAGACTTGTCCTAAGTTCTCTAGACAGTTGGTAAAGGAATCCCCAAAGACTGAGAAATCATCCATGAATATCTCTATCATGGATTCATCCAAATCAGAGAAGATTGCCAACATGCACCTTTGGAAAGTTGTCGGTGCATTGCATAAGCCAAAAGGCATTCTGCGAAAGGCAAAAGTTCCAAAAGGGCAAGTGAAGGTAGTCTTCTCTTGGTCCTTAGGGTCTATAGTGATCTGATTATACCCTGAGTAACCGTCTAAGAAACAGTAGTAGGCTCTACCAGCTATTCTGTCTAACATTTGGTCAATGAATGGTAGAGGGAAATGATCTTTTTTGGTCTCTTTATTTAGTTTCCTATAATCCATGCAAACTCTCCACCCTGTGATAGTCCTAGTTGGAATCAGTTCATTGTTCTCATTGACTACCACAGTCATCCCCCCCTTCTTAGGTACACATTGTATAGGGCTCACCCACTGACTACTAGCTATGGGGAAGATCACACCAGCATCTAACCATTTTATTATTTCCTTCTTAACTACCTCTTTCATAGAGGGGTTCAGCCTATGTTGGTGATCTACTCGAGGTGTATGTTCTTCCTCTAGTATAATCTTATGCATGCAATAAGAAGGGCTAATGCCTCTAATGTCAGCAATAGTCCATGCAATAGCCTTCCTATGTTGCTTAAGTAGTAAAATCAGTTCAACCTCATGCTTTTCACTTAATTTAGAAGAAATAATCACAGGTATCATTACTTCCTAGATATGCATACTTGAGGTGAGTGGGGAGAGGTTTTAATTCTAAGACAGGTGGATGCTCAATGGATGGTTTTAATGGATTCAAAGATTTTTCAGTTAAGTCAATATTCATACAAACATGCTGAGGGTTATTTACAGGTATGTCCATTATCTCAGCTATGTTTAAGTCAGTTAATTCTAATCCTACATAGTTATTAGCATGCTTAGTCAACAATTCATGCTCCAATTGTTCTTCCATTAGTGAATCAACAATGTCCATGCTAGCACAAGATTCAGAGTCAGAGGGGTACCTTAAGGCTTTATAAACACTAAATTTCACCTCTTCATCATGAACCCTCATAGTGAGCTCACCTTTTTGGACATCTATTAGTGCCCTACCTGTGGCTAGAAATGGTCTGCCTAACAGGATGGGGACCTCCTTGTCTGCTTCATAATCCAGGATAATGAAATCTGCAAGGAAAATAAACTTGTCAACCTTTACAAGAATATCCTCAATCTTACCTTCAGGGTATGCAATGGATCTGTCTGCTAGTTGTAAAGTGACAGTGGTTGGACGTGCTTCTCCTATTCCAAGCTGGCGGAATAGTGATAGGGGCATGAGGTTTATGCTGGCTCCCAGGTCACAAAGAGCTCTGCCCACGTGCTTGCCTCCTAGCTCTACAGGTAAGGTGAAGGAACCAGGATCCTTCTCCTTCTTGGGTAGCTTGTTCTGGAGTATGGCACTGCACTCCTCAGTGAGATTGACTGTTTCAAACTCACAAATTATTCTCTTGTTAGTTATAATATCCTTCAAAAACTTTACATAAGAAGGCATAGACTGTAAAACTTCAACAAAAGGAATATTAACATGCACTTGCTTAAGAATTTATAGAAATTTATTAAAGTGCACTTCCTGTTCTTGTTTTTTCTTTAGCCTTCTCGGAAATGGAGGTGGTGGCACATATGCAGGCACATCAGGTCGCCTTAGGATAGGTGGAGGCCTTGGAATTTCTTCTATCTCCTCTATGATTGGCTCCAGCCTTGCTCCTGATGTGCTTGTTGGTGGTGGACCTTGGTTTGGCAGAGACTCCAGTGGAGCACTAGACTCGGTGTTCTCTACTCTCTTTGGTGTGTCCTTGGTGTTGCTTACCAATGGTCTACCACTTCTAAGTTCAATTGCTTGAACTTGTTCTTTACCATCTCTCCTTGGCACTTCAGTGTCAGCAGGGAGTCTACCTTGGGGCCTACTTTTGATTTCATTGGCTAGTTGCCCTATTTGGTTCTCTAGGCTCCTAAGAGTAGCTTGCTGGCTCTGTAGAGTGGCATCATTCTTGGCTATGTATTCCTTAAGTAAGTTTTCTACAGAAGATCCTACAGGTTGGTTGTACGGTTTTTGATACATGGATTGGTTATGTTGGGGAGTGAAACCAGATGTTCCACTCGGCCTTGGTTGGTTAGGATTTTGGTTAGCATTCTGTTGGCCACCCCATGACAGGTTTGGGTGGTTCCTCCAACCAGGGTTGTAAGTATTAGAGTAGGGGTTGTTCCTAGGCTGCTGCTGGCTTCCAACATAGCAGACTGAGGCTGGATTCCCAGGGCAGTATTCATACGGGTGCCCTTCCCCACAGAATCCACAGATAAGTGTCTCACCTTGACTTGGTTGGGTGCCCATTGACATGGCTGTGGCGGTGTTGATACTTGTTTGGAGATTGGCCTGAGCCATTTGCTTAACTAGGTTGGTCAGGGCATTTATTTGGCTGCTCATTGCACTTAGAGCATCCTTGTCTTGAGCTCTAGTTGGCTCAACTGGATCATCTGACCACCTACAGTGAGATGCTGAGATCTTCTCCAAGATCTCATAGGCTTCGTTGTAACTCTTGGACAACATGGAACCTCCAGCAGATGAGTTTAAGACTTGTCTAGTGTTGGGGTTGCATCCTTTGAAAAAGACCTCTATTTGGATGCACCATGGGATGCCATGGTGTGGACATTTAAGAAGAAGATCTTTAAACCTTGTCCAAGCTTCGTGAAGGGACTCGGTGTCAGCTTGTTTGAACTTGATTATGTCATCACGAAAGGTAGAATTTCTATCAGGTGGGAAGTATTTGACTAGGAATTTCTCTGCTAAGTCTGTCCAATTAAGGACTGATCCTGAGGGTAATGAGTTCAACCACGTTTTGGCTTTGTCCCTCAAAGAGTAAGGGAAAAGGTATAGCCTCAAGGCTTCTTGGGAAACTCCAGGGATGATGAATGTATCACTGACTCCTAAGAAGTTTCTAAGATGGTTGTGGGGGTCCTCATTTTCCACTCCAAAGAATTGTCCCACAGTGGACAACATTTGGAACATCACTGGCTTTAACTCGAATGAGTGGGCAGTGATTTCAGGACGGATTATGCTGGGGTTCAGCTCCCCAGGCATAGGTACTAGGTGTGAGAGAATGGCACTATCCTTATCATTCGCTATTTCGATGGGATTGCGAGTGATAGGTACCGGATTTGGAATTATTCCAGCCATTTCTTCTTGAGACAATTGCGGAGGAATTGCGGTTCCCGCAATTACTTGAGGTAAATGGGGTTGTTTAAAGAGACGTTTCTTGGCTCTATTTCTGGCCCTAAGTAATCTCTCAGGCTCAGGATTGAACTCTAGATCACTACTTGAATGCTCACTCATAAAATAACCCAATAGTACCTGTAAAAGAAATGGACTAGATTAGTTACAATAGTTGGTAACTTGGTGTTTCAAACTTAACAAACTTCGTTTTCACTTAAATAAATCCCCGGCAGCGGCGCCAAAAACTTGTTGCGTGCTCAATGTGTTAAAATAATTAGGCAATAAGATAGAGAGAGCACTCAGAACATGCAAGCATACATGATCTTATAGCAAGTAGTAAGTATTTTTTCATTTGTTTTCCCACAGAGATTTATTATAAGCTATTCATGAAGTGTAAAGTTAAGAAAGAAGGGGTGGATTTGATGGGGTAGAATTGGTTTTAAATTATCTATTACCTACTGAATACGTAGAGGGTAGCAACATAAACAAATGCAAGTCAAAGTTGAACTCAAATGAAAAGGGATGAGAGTAATAAACGAAGACAAAAACAGCTAGACAGAATTGTAACTTAAGCAGAATTGCGGAAACAGCAATTCTACCGCAATTTTAACAACAGCGAAAGTGTGTAAAATGGAGAAACAAGGGCTACTAACGACTCCTCTATAGGCTTTTTCATACGATTCTCAAGCATTGGATCAACTCTCTATGCATCAAACTCCCTCAATCTCATGTATCGTCCGATTCCATGCATTAGATACTTTAGTTTACTCATGTCCAAGTAAGGTCTTAAGCATCTTGTTAAAGCAGAAAGTTATGGTTTGTACTAGGAAAACGCCTATTCCTAGGTCGTTTTCTGGCTACCTTGAAAGGCTAGCATGAGTGTATGACTCTGAACTCTTACTCCTTCCAGAAGTTAGGAGTTCTTTGGACAAAATGGATGGCCAATCGAAATTGCCCGTGGGATGAAGCTTACATACAATCAATGCTTCGAGAGCTATCCTACATGCTTGGTTCACGTTTTTTAGCCTATAGTGTTGTCATTAGCATGCCCCTATGTGACTTAGTTACTCATGGATATGGGGTAAACAGAAATAAGAGATGAAGGAAACATGCTTAGAAGAGAAATGTACTCCAAACAGAAAGGAAAAACCGTAACAGTAAAAGATGGAAAACTTGTGAAATAATAACTATGCTTTGTTTACTTGATTGTTTGAATGGACAAGAAGAGGAACTTAAAGTGCATAACAGAAAGACAGAGCACAACGAAATGGACTGATCTAGTTACAAGAAAGGAAACAACAACAAGCTAAAGCTGAAAAATGGAAATAAAGACAGAAAGCATAAAAACGAGCGTGAACGCCTAGTTGCAGATGCCTCGGCTGAAGGGGATGAAAGAATAGCTTTGATTGGATGAATCCAATCGGGAGAGAAGATGAATCTTCTCTCCTTCCTATCAGATTGTCGATTCCAACAGCTGAGACTCTCACACCAACAGACAGAGAAGAACGACAGGAGAAAAGTTGGAGCTGCGAGAAGACTTCTACGCTTTCGGATGATGATTGAACCCTCGACTTTGACCCCCTTTTATAGCAATCTGCAGGTGCATTTGGGCCAAGGAGAACCATCAATCTTCAACGTCGTACTTCAGAATGGATGGAGGAGAAAGAACGAATCCCTGAAATAACGGAAATTAACAGAAAAAGATCAGTCAACTTACGGTTTTCACTTGAAACATTGCGGTCTCCGCAATGTTTCCGCAATGCTATCGCAGTGCTTGTTTTTTCATTCTTTTCCTTCGGTTTTCAACCCTTTTCTTTCCTATTGTACGTAAGTCCTAATTTAGCTACCTTCTTCTAATTCTCATATTTAAGCATAGGTTTAGGCTAAATGCTATCAAAAACACCTAAGAGTGAACATCTTTCTAAGATAATTAAGTCCTAAAAAGGTCACTTTTGGAGACGTAACAACCACTAACTCTCATGCAACAAGCTACCTAAGGGTGCCTTTCGGGGTGACAACAAGAATTAATGCTACATGCAATTAACTAAGCCTACGGAGATTAGGACGGTTGCTAAGTGCTCGATAGATGCAAGGGAGCAACAAAAAAAATTTTAAAATTTTCGACATGAACCTAATAAATGCAAAACTCATCATGCAAAAACTAGATTATGTACATGCTCAGATTTCCAATATGCACTTCCTAGATTATCATAATTAGAAAACAGTAAACAGAGTCTCAAGCACTTCAATATTCAAAATTAGCACTGCTCAACCAACTACACATGCTTATCCACAAACTCCACCCCCAACTTCAAAAGTTGGCATTGTCCTCAATGCCACTTAATCAGATACACAAGGTTAAATAGAAAGATAAACTACACTTCCCTGATTCTTTGTGAAGTTGGCGAGGAAAGGACGCGGCGCGCTCATCATCGAAGCCCAAAATTTTCCTCAACTTCCTCGATTCCCTAAAAAAAACAGCAAGCTACATTAGCTAAATTAAACTTAAAACAACAAAAAAATAGCAATGAAATTAAAGACAGAAAAGACAGTTCAACACTCGGGTGCCTCCGAGAAGCGCAGAATTTTTAAAGTCGTTTGCTCGACTGAATTCTCTCCAACAACTCATCCATAGTCTGATAGTGCGGAGGACGTTCCAGTCTTGTCCTCTTCCACACTGCACCTGCAAATCACATCAACAAATTTCTTTTCTCTTCGTGTCTCTAGCACGTGAATATCACATTGATTAGTACAAAAAACAGCCCTCTCATTTAACAAATTCAAATCAGATTTTTTAACGGAGACATGAGAATCATCCCTCAAGCGCGAGGTAAGACTCTCATTCTCGACAGACTCCACACAAGCTACATTCTCAACATGCGCAAGAGATTTAGATACATTCACAAAAAACTCGTTCACAATTCCATCAAATTCTACAGACAAAGCACCCCTATCAACATCAATCTTGACCTTAGCGGTCTTCATAAATGGGCATCCTAGTAAGATAGAAGAGGAAACATGCGAAGAGCTTTTGTTCATATTCAGCACATAGAAATCGCATGGAAACAACAAATCTTTTACTTTGACTAAAATGTCCTCAATTTTCCCTAACGGATGCACATAAGATCGATCGGCTAGTTGGACAACTATATTAGACTCAATTAAATTGCACAATTCAAGTTCTTTAAACACATCAAAAGACATGACATTAATTGAGGCACCGAGATCTAACATGGCATTTTCAATAAGTTTAGTACCGATAGTGCATGGGATAGTAAACATACCAGGATCGATGCACTTCGATGGAAGAGTACCTTGGAAAATTGCAGAGACAGTTTCTTTCTTCTTCTCGTCACTCTTTCTCGACATTCTCTTGTTCGTGCACCATTTCTTGAGGAACTTTGCATATTTCGGCACTTGACTCACTGCCTCAAGAAGCGGTATGTTCACCACCACCTTCTGGAAGGTTCTCAGGACCTCCTCGTCTTTGGTCACTAGGCAGGCTTCGCAAGCCTACTGGGGAAGGGTGCTTTGGGAACATTTTCTTGCACATTCCTTTATTTTTTCTCATCGTTCAGCTCATCAAGAACAACTGGGGAGGACTCATTCAAGCTGTCCTTGGCTTCCTTCACGGCTCTGGAGGGAACTGATTTCCCACTCCTTAGCTGGATCGAGCTCACGTTCTCACATGAGTTCACAGTGGTTTAGGAAGGAAGCTTCCCAGAGCTCTTGCTCTCTATTCTGCTTATCGACACCGCCATTTGCGTCAGCTGCTTGTTCAAATTTTGCAGCTCGGCTTTGTGTGAGTTTAGCTCTTCTCGAGCTTCTTTCTGAAACTGGCTTGTCGACGTAACGATGGTTCTGACCATCTCTTCCAATGAGCTTGAGGAGCTCGGGGCTTGAGCTTGGGAGGAATTGCTAGGCCTATCATAGGACTGGCCTTGGAAGCGTTGTTGTCCTTCCCTATTCCCATAGCTCAAATTGGGGTGGTCACGCCAACCGGAGTTGTATGTGCTCGAATAAGGATCGTACTTCCTGGGGTTGGAAGCATATCCTCCGATTGCGTTCACCTCTTCCGCCTCGCGGTTTCCTCCAACAAATTTCTTCAGTAAATTCCCAATCTCGGCCACCTGGGCTTTCATCTCTGTCATCTCATGACTCTGGGTCACACTGTGAACTTGCCCCTGCCCACGAATACCGAACTGCTGCGAGTTGGCCGCCATGTTTGCAATTAACTGCTTGGCCTCAGCTGGGGTTTTGTCAATTAACGCCCCACCACTCGCTGCGTCGATCATCTGCCGATCATGAGGTGTCATACCCTCATAAAAATATTGAATTAGAAGCTGGTCGGCTATCTGATGATGCGGAAAGCTCGCGCACAGGCGCCCGAAGCGTTCCCAATACTCATGCAGGGACTCACCCACGTCCTGAGTGATCCCATAAATCCTTTTTCTCAGCGTTGTGGCAAGGGACGCAGGGAAACATTTTTCTAAGAAGACCCTCTTCATGTCCTGCCACGTCGTAATCGAGTCGGAAGGCAGATAATAAAGCCAGTCCTTGGCTTTATCCTTAAGCGTAAAGGGGAATGCCCTTGAATTCAACTACTCTTCCGTCACCCCTGCGGGCTTCATCCCCGCATAGACGCAATGAAACTCCATCAAATGCTTGTTCGCATCCTTGCCTGCATTGCCATGGAAAGAAGACAATTGGTGAATTAAACCGGATTTTAATTCAAAATTACCTGCTACCACGGGGTAGTTGATGCACAGGGGTTGCAAATTCAAATCTGGCGTTGCCAGCTGTTTCAACGTCCTTGGCACTTCTCCTTGTGCCATCTCTTCACCAAAGAAGGGATCGCCTTCTTCCTCAAACAACCTTTGCCCCTCGCGGGCTTCTCTTCTCAACCGCCGCTCTTCTCTCTCGATTTCAGGTATAAACTGTAATCCACTAATCTCAGAAGAACGGGTCATACACAAAGAAAGTTTTAAACATAGAAAAAACAAACAGAAAAAAATTTCAGCACACAATCAATCAACCAAAATCAAAATCAAACATAATTTCAATCAATTTTTTCCTTCCCCGACAACGGCGCCTATTTTGGTAACGAATCTTTTTGAATGATCGCTAAATATCAAGCTGTCGAGGCTTGCCAAAATAAATTTATAAGCCTATTAACCTTAGCTTTGCGGCTAGTGGTAACAGGGTCGATCCACAGAGAAGGACGTGATTGAAATTTAAGTTTGAAATAGAAATTAATTGATCAATTGGGTTTTGTAACAAGGGGGGAGTTTAAGCATGCAACAAGAAAAATTAATCGCTAACGGAAAATTAAAGAGAAAGAGAATGAAGAGTGACCGATTCGGGGGATGTCGGGATTCTTGTTAGGCATTCTTACTTTTATCATTTAATTCAAATCTAAGGCGAATACATTGACATGCACGCGGTCGGTTACCTGGGAACCCCTTGTGTAACCGGCTCCATATTAATTAATTAGAACTAGGTCCTAACTAAACATTATTTAAAGCCTCTTTAGAGTGATCAGCCCCAAATTAACTCTAAACAGTCACTAGCTAACCGCGACGAACATTCGAATATGCATTCTAATTGCTAATTGGCTACCCGGCAACCCTAAAGTACCCAACAATCAGCATACATACATCGATACTCCGATTTATTTCTGTTATCCTGTGTTACTATGGCGAAAAGGAGAGGCAAGGCATCGCTATTTTATAACAATAACATACGCTAGAAAACTCGGTTGTCCGTCGGCGAAATCTAACTCATGCATGGGTTTAAGCAAGAATAACAAATGCAATCAATCATATAAGCCAAATCAGAACTATAAGCATAGATTATCAAAGTGTAAAAAGCCTAACAAATAATCCCTAAATCATCCCGAACTGTTCACCGTACCTTAGCCGACCATGGAGAGGATCGTCACAAACGCTCCAACGGAGGCCATGGCTATCATCTCCAACCCTATTACAAATAAAAGCTCCAAAACTATGCCACAAATGGCGGAGCAAAGCAAAAAACAGAAGAAAAACCGAGAGGAAGAAGAAGAAGTTCGAAGATGGCTGCTGAAAAATCGTCTTCAGCCTTTTAAATCCGTCGGAGCGTCGAGATGCTGGGACAGCGTCGCGACGCTGCGACCTAAACATTCAGCACGCGCCTCGCGATGGCGTCGAGACGCTAGGCGAGTGTCTCGACGCTGGCCCGAGAATTTCCTGCGCGCGCGCCCCTCGGAGCGTCTCGACGCCATGGCAGGGTCTCGACGCTCGGCAGCGTTGAGCAAGCGTCTCGACGCTGTCTGCTCGACGCCATGGCAGGGTCTCGACGCTCGGCAGCGTTGAGCAAGCGTCTCGACGCTGTCTGCTCGACGCTTGCTCTCGGGTTTGGGCTGGAAAATTGCCTCTCCTAGGCAATTTTAGTCTGGTTCTTCTTGGATCAACTTGCCCTTTTCCCGATGCACTACCGGGGCGTTAAAACACCGCTCTTAGCTCCGAAACGAGTCCAATGGACGCATGAGCTCTTCACCGCAAATCTCCTATAAATGAGATAAATTAATCAATTAAATGCGAAATTTAGCTTGAATTAGGGAATGAATAATAGCTCCAAAATGGAGTTATCAAAGAGATGGTGAGGACCATCGTTAATATGACAAGACAGTTTCAGAAAGAAACTCGCGAGAAGTTGAATTCGAATAAGGCGGAGTTGCAGAATTTGAACAAACAACTCACACAAATGGTTGTGTCGATTAGCAGGATTGAAAGCAAGAGCTCAGGGAAGCTTCCTTTCCAAACCAGGGTGAACTCGTGTGAGAACGTGAGTTCAATACAGCTGAGAAGTGGGAAAGCAGTTCCCTCTAGAGTTGAGAAGGAAGTAAAGAAGGAAATCCTGAATGTGTCCTCCCCGAGCCAACCTGAAAGGTAAAAATTTTGAGAAAACAGAGGAACCAGAGAAAAGTGTACCGGAAATTGTTCCTATAGCACCCTTCCCGAGTAGGCTTGCAAAGCCTATGATTGTGAATGAAGATGAGGAGGTCCTCAAAACCTTCCAGAAGGTGATGGTGAACATTCTGCTCTTGGAGGCAGTGAATCAAATTCTAAAATATGTCAAGTTTCTCAAGAGTTGGTGCACAGGAAAAAGGAAGTCAAGAGTGTCTGGTCAGAAAAAGAAGGAAAACGTCTCGGCGATTCTTCCAGGTTTGTTGCCAACCAAGTGCAACAACCCAGGTACGTTTACTATCTTATGCACGATAGGTAGCAAAATAGTGAAAAATGCCATGCTAGACCTAGGTGCTTCATTGAATGTAATGTCGTATGCACTGTTTCAAGAGCTTAATTTAAATGATATGCATGAAACTGATGTGATTGTGCAACTAGCTAATGGGTCTTGCATTTGTCTCAAAGGAAAAGTCGAGGACATTCTTGTGGAAGTAGGAAGTATGATGTTTCCTGCAGATTTCTTTGTATTGGATATGAATGGAAAATCTTTGAATGTTTTTTTTTCCATGTTGTTAGGGCGTCCCTTTTTAAAGACCGATAGGGTCAAAATCGATGTTTATTAAGGGCGCCATATCTTTGGAACTTGACTAATCTATTAATGAGTTTTCCATATTTCAATTGGAATCTGGTAATTGTTTGGATTGTGTGAAGGATATGAATTTGACCTCGAGCTTGAGGGATAATTCTTATGTTTCTGTGAAGAAAAAAGATTTGAATTTATTTGTTGATGGTTCTGTTTTATTTGAGACTAATAATGATGATATTCACGTGCTTGAGGCACGAAGAGAAAAAATGTGTTTGATGGATGTTTGCAGGTCCAGCGCGGACGAGGAGATGATTGGAACGTCCCCCGCGCTGTCGAATTACGGTTGACTTTGAGAAGAGAATTCAGTCGAGCAAACGACTTTAAAAATTATGCGCTTCTCGGAGGCACCCGAGTGTTGAACTGTTTTTCTGTCTTTAGTTTTATTTGTCTTAGTTTAAGTTTATTTTGTTTGCTGTTTTTTTTTAGGAGTAAAGAGGAGAAGTTGAGAAAATTGGCCTTGAATGAGAAAACGTCGCCTCTCGTCCCTCGCCAACCTCGCAAAGATCAGGGAAGTGTCATTTTCCCTCTTTTTATTTTGCGCATATATGATGAGAAGCATTGGGGACAATGCTATCTTCTGAGGTTGGGGGTGGATGTTATGGAGTGTCGTATGGATTTCCATGTGCAGTTGTTGAGCAGGAGTAGACTTAGAATTTTAAGTGCTTGGGACTTTGTTTATATGCTTTCTAATTATGATAATCTAGGAAATGTTTTTATAATCTTGACACTTGCATATCTAGGTTGGCATGAGGTCATTTTGCACTTATTAGGTCCATGTCAAAAAATTTAAAAAAAAATTATGTTGCTCCCTTGCATTCATAGAGCACTTAGCAACCTCTTCTTAGACTCCGTAGGCTTAGATTAATCGCATGTTGCATTAATTCTTGTTGTCACCCCGGAAGGCACCCCTAGCGAAGCTTGTTGCATGAGAGTTAGTAATTGATTAATCGAGTTAGCATAGCTATTAAGCCTAAAGTAAAAAAAAATAGAAAAGCATGTTGTTTACAAAATCCTCCCAAAGCGCTCCTCATTCTTAAGTGTGCGCTAAAGAAGTGAGCGTTAGTCCTTAAAAATGTGAAGCTTAGGCCTAAGCTTGACATGTTAAGCTTCTCGGAGAAGAAAAAGAAAATAAAAGTTGGGTTCAAAGAACCGAAATAAAAAAGTACAAAGTACTAAAAAGAAAAAGAAATAGAAAATTTTTAGGCCTCTTAATTTATTGCTCTCTCTGATGTGATAAAGCTTTAGACTGTTCTTAAATGCTAGAAGTAGGAGAAAACGGGATGACATGTTGCATCCGGTTTTTCCAAACTTACGTAGGTTTAAGATAGGTTGGCTAGCACACACACATTGGGGAGCGATAGTTAATTTTTTATGTGTTCTTGATTAAGTGCATGCGTTGATTGCTTTCTTGAGTATGTTAATGTTTTGATCTTTAAAAGCATCGAGGTTTGAATTAGAAGCATGCATGCATAGTTCTTTAGAGTTGAATTCTAGGTTTGCCTTGCTCGAGGACTAGCAAGATTTAGGTTGGGGGTGTTTGATAACTCCAATTTGGAGCTATATTTCACTCCCTAACTCTAGCTAAAAGTCGTGTTTAATTGTATAATTTACCTTGTTTTTAGGTGGTTTGCGGCAAATGGCTCATGGTGTCCGTGGGACGTGTTTCAAGGCTAAGGAAGTTCTTTTAGCGCTTCGGGAATGCTTTGGGATCGAAAGAGCTTCAAGTATGAAGAAATGGCAAAAAATTGCCATACAAAGTCAAAATTTAGCCCCCAAACCCAAGAGCAAGCGTTGAGCAGGCAGCGTCGCGACGCTCCGAAGAGGCGCGCGCTGGAAATTTAGGGCGCAGCGTCGAGACGCTCCGACGGGTTATAAAACCCGTTTTTCCGAATTTTCATCATCTTCTCTGTCGTTTCTCCTCGGGTTTTCGCCATTGAAGCTGCATTTTAGAGCTTTTATTCCCCCCTTTGAGCTTGTATGAACTCCAAAGCCTCCATGGGAGTTTGGATGCTTCAAAGTACCATGGAAGGCTAAGGTAATGTGACGGATTTGGGATAAATGTAGGGATTTGTAAACGTTTTGTAAATTTTGATAATCTAGCCTTTGAATTATGTCTTGGCATGTTTGTTGTGTAGCATCTACTCTCTCTTGCTTAATTTATGAGTGTGTTTGATTGATAGACTAACGAACTTGATTTGTAGCATGCTTTAACGTTATAGATTAGTGATGTTGTGCCTCTCCTAATCGACTTAGTAACACAGAGAAGTAGAAAAAATCGAAGTATCATTTTAGATGTTCTAAATGTTGAATGCTTCAGGGTTGTCGGGTAATCGCCTAGCATTTAGAGTGTTTGAGTGAATGTTCGTCATGAATTGCTAGTTACTGCTTTAATTATCTTGGGCTGATCATTCTGATTTAGTTAGCAGCATTGTATGATTAGAATTAACAGTTATGATTATTATCTATGTGGTCGGTTGTTTCAGGGTTGTTGGGCAACCGTTCACGTGCATCATTTCATCTATTGCCACGTTCTATAATTAAATGATAGATATTACATTACGTAGTAAATCCCGAAATTCCCAAATCCATCACGCTTTAATCTCTCATATTTTTCCATTAGCATTCTTAGAATTAATTTGCATGAGAAAAACCCCCAATTTGTAACAATTAATAAATCAATCAATTTCCAAACTCGAGCATTTAATTTCATCTTGACACGCTCCCTGTGGATCGACTCCGTTGCTGCTAGCTGCAAAGCTAAGCAAATTCGGACTTATAAATTTCATTTTTGACAAGCCTCGACAACTTGAGAAATTGGAGTACATTCCAAAATACTCCCACCAGAGTCTCCACACGAATTTGCACACGAGAATCCACACGAATCTGCACACGAGTAACGCCTAGAAAACGAGTCAGCACACAATCCCACGAGTATCCACACGAGTAACGCCTGGAAAACGAGTCAACACACGATTTTGAACACGGTTAAAACAAAAGTGTATTATGGTAAATTCACGAATGATTACATGCAAGTAAACATCATCAATGAAATTCAGATTACGTTTGTATTAGCCTTAAGTAAATACTATCAAAGGTAAATCGATTACGATTGAAGCCTTAATCCATTACAATTGATTTATTACGATTGTTGGGGAAAATTCATTACGGAGGGGTAAACATGGCCTAAATGTACTGCTCCTCGTTTGAATTATTTTGGTTTTTTTTTCCGGTTGATTGTTTGGGTTGGGTGATGATTTTTTTTTCTTTTTCTTCTTTTTTTATTTATTTATAATTATTTATGCTTATTCACTAACCATTATCTTTGTTTTCTAATCTAATTCTCAATATTGTTTTTGAAATTATAGCCAAATTAATGTTAAAAAAAAACTCAAGCTTTTTTAAATTGGGTTAAATTTTTTAAAAATGTTCTTAAAATTACATTGTACATCAAACAGAGAAAACATAGATTTAATAATATATATATATATATTTTAGAGTCTAAACTTTAGAGTTTAGAGTTCAAGTTTAAAAAACATGAATTCAAATAAAAACTAATTGATGAACTAATTATATGAGCACGTCTTAATGGAGCTTAGTTCTCTTCGGAGGCAAAAATATTGGAGAAATGGGCAACTCTAATAGATTGTTTTGACTTCTTTTTATCATATTCAGAAGTGCTTAAACTTGCTGCTGTATTTGAGTTAAGCCTCTAATGTGATGAAAATGACTAGAAGTTAAAAATAGGTCTAATGCAATATTTTGGTAAATGATTAAAAAATACACTATTGGTTGTCGCTATAACTCTGAGAGAGTTTTTGAAGCACCAACTTGAAGTTGAGTGACCTTAATTATTATAATTCAGTCTACGTTTGATCTATTGACTATTATAACCCAACCGTCAATAAAGTAACTATACTGACTTCAATTTTTATTATTCACAACTATTATAATCGGTGACTATAATAACCTACTCAGCGCCCCAAACCATCCCTTAAAGATTAAACCTTGAAGACATTAACTAAAATATAACTCGAAGTAACTAGAAAAACTCATAACTATTTTATTGCAAAAACAACTTTAGTTTTCATGGAGCAAGAATTTTAGGTACGATAACTGATAGCAATAATATTAGAAGAGTATGAACACAACAGCCTCACAATAGATTTCAAGGATGTTACATTCTTCTATTATATATAGGCAAACAACTTGGACCCATGTTGTTGACTCCACCATCACTACAGCATGCTCTCGAAGTTTGAACAAAGATTCCCAACAATCCGATGTCGTATCTTCAAACTTCAATTGTGCTGTCAGGTCGATCATTTTAAGGTTTGACATTGATTTTATTGTAGATGAGAAGAGGGGAGTTACAAAAGACATGATAATAAACAGCTTCCAAAGACCATGATAATAAACAACTTCAAAAGATGGTCTATTTTAGGGAAGAGTGAAGGAAGAAAATTAAATTCGGGTTTATATAGAGAATGTAAAATGGGAAAAGGAAAGTATATATATGAATAATTAATAAAGTTATTAAGGAATTTCCGTATTAGGAAATTAGTTAGTACTTAGTTCCCCTATCTAGTCAGCATTTATATGTATTTTGGGAAGTTAGGGTTAGTGTTGTGTTGTATAAATTCAACATTTTCTAAGAAGAAATACAAGAGGAAATACAAAGAAAACCTAAAACACATTGAAGTTTTGTCATGGTATCAGAGCATCGATCTTAAACTCGATCATACAGAAGCGCTAAGGCGGCGGCGATTCCGCCGCCGCAGCCCAACTTTATTCCTCTCCGATGTTGCCTACCTTTCCATTTAGTTTGTCTACAGATGAAGATGAAGAAAAAAAAAATGAGAGCTCTATCTTCGATTGTTTCAGATCTGAACTCCGTTCGCCGCCGTCCGTGAGGATCTACTTCGTCAATATCTCGGAGGTGAAGGAGTCGCCGTCGTCGAGAGCTGGTGGTCCAGCAACGTCGGCGTAGCTCGGGAGGAGTTCCGACGAAGGGGGTTTGTGCCTCTTATTTTCTCTGTTTATTTTTTGGCACTAAATATTTTAAAGAAAGAAAAAGATGAAATCTTTGAGATTTTTTAGTATTTGGGTCGTATCCTCATCTACTAAATCTGATATTAAGAAAAGAAGAAGAAGAGGAAAAAAAAAAAAAAAGGAGAGGGGCAGATAACTTCAAAGTTGAAGTGGATTTGTGGGTTTTTCCAACTCATGAGTGGTCATTGGCTTTGAAGAAGAAGAAAGAAAGAAAAAAAAAAAAATATATGCTTTGCGTGAGATTGGAGTTGGGTCGTTTGATTTGATTTGATTTGTTTTGAAAAAAAAAAAAAAAAAAGGTGCAAGACTAGGATTTGAACTCGAGTTTGCACATATGTATTAAAATCACTCGTTTTCCACTAGGGCAATATACATCATTAGTAATTTGAGTGAACTTGAATTTTCTAATAGCATACTGTCTCTTTTGATGAATGAAGATTGAGGGCGTTTGAGTCTTCCTCTCCTTCGAATTACTGAAGGGTGTACTGAAGAAGCTCAAATTGTCCTCTATGAATGAAGGGAACACTGAGGCGAAAACCTCTCTTTCGAATTACTGAAGGGAACCCTGAGGTGGAAATTCTTCGTCCTCTCCTTCAACAAACATGAAATTTGATTTGTGAAGCACCGACCCGCGTTCGGAAGCTCGCAGATTTTTTTTTTCTCCAGATATTGCGTGGTCAAGCAATGATGCGAAGCCCACAGAAATTTAAAGGTGTCATGTTGGCATCGACTTGAAGATTGGAGCACCAACCCGCGTTTGGAGGCTCCTTGGAAATTGAAGATGCAATGCGCATCGACCTGAAGCTTGCAACACCGACCCGCGTTCGGAGGATGCAAATTTTTTTATCATAATATTTTATCTTATTCCTACTTTATTTTTCAAGTTGGGCATTGGTGACCATTCATGCTCCAACTTGAGGAGGGTATTAAGGAATTTTCGTATTAGGAAATTAGTTAGGACTTAGTTACTATCTAGTTAGCATTTATATGTATTTTGGGAAGTTAGGGTTAGTGTTGTGTTGTATAAATTCAACATTTTCTAAGAAAAAATACAAAAGGAAATACAAAGGAAAACCTAAAACACATTGAGGTTTTGTCAAAAGTTGATAAGATTATGAAACTTATATTAATTAAATATGTAATGATGTTTTATTCACCAAAAAAAAAAAAAAAAAAAAAAGTGCAAGGGATTTACTTGATTGTCTCTTTTGGTTTTTTAAAATTAAACCTATAAATATTACTTGTATTCTATAACTTTTTGTTATCTACTTTTTAGCAATATTTTAAAAAATTAAGTTAATTTTGAAACTAAAAAAAATTGGCTTTGATTTTTAAAGTTGGCTAAAGAATTTAAATATTTTTCTAAGAAAAATGAAATTGTAAAGAAATTAGGAGAAATCAAACATAAATTTTAAAAACACAAAACTAAAAACAAAATGGTTATGCAACCCGTAACCGGTCACTAGGGGCGGATCCAAACATTGATGTTTGGGGGGCCAAAAAATTAGAGTATATAAATATTAAAAAAATATCGCCAAAAATCCAGAGGTTCGAATTCACACTCTCAAGTTATGTTGACATTAAAAAAAAAAAAAGTTATCAGTGATAAACATATATGAGTGTATCAAAGATTTACGGACTAAGTTTAAATAAACTTAATACCATTATATAATTTTGCTCATCTCTATATTTAAAAAAAAATTAAAAAAAATAAAAAAAAAACATTAATGAGTCCCTAAACTCTAAAAAAAACATTAATGTGTCCCTAAACTCTAAAAAATCTTGAATGCGCCTTCTACTTTCAATTTTGTTTCTAATGAATTTCTAGATTTTAAAAAATGTCAAATAAATACAAGGATATATTACACTTAAACTTGAAAATTTGAGGACCAATTAAATACAAAATTGAAAGTTAAAAAATATATTGAACTCATTTTTAAGTCTGTGGTCTATTAAACACAAAATTAAAAGTTCAAAAATTTATTAGACATTTTTTAAAAAAATTATTCAAAAAAAAACACAATATAACATGAATTTGTTTCCAAAATTTATAAAAAAAGGTTAATATAGTCTAAATTACTTTTGAAAATGTTAATAAATAAACTAATACTAAGAGTTAATAGATTTTTTTAAAGTACGAAAAATAGTAAATTTACATATTTGAAATTACAATGACTAAAATAATATAACTCTCAAGTAGAGATACTACCATGACATTTCAATTAAAAAAAAAAATTAATTATTTTTAAGAATGAAATTTATATATTTTTAAATATATATAAAAAAAATACTAAAAGAAAACAATTTTTTTAAAAAAAATATACATATATAGAATAAAGCAAATAAATTATTAATGTGGTTGAGTTTCGAACTCAAACACAACAAAATATAAACTTAGTACAATGACCACTACAGCAGAATAAAATTTTGTTAATTTAGGGGGGCCAAAATGTATATAATAACAATAGTATATATTTAAGGCATTATTTTTGCCTACGAGTATAAGAAAATCAAAAAATTTGGAGGGACCGTGGCCCCCTAATCCCTTTAGAGGTCCGCCCCTGCGGGTCACCACTTTAGCAATAACTAAAACATTTTTTACAACGTATTTAAATTTTCTCTTTACTCTTTTTTAGACCTCCACCCTTTCAACTTCTCTCCGTTTATCTTCCTAAAGCTTAGGAAAAATATTAATTCACAAAGTTGACATGAAAATAGAAGGTTTTATGAGATCTAGAAAGTATTTAATTTTTAAATTAAGACTTTGTAGTTTCTATTTTGCAAAAAGAAAAGAAAAAAAATGTAGTTTTATTCTTTTTCACGTTAATTTTACGCCAACTTTAAATTGTTTATGTTACTCTACTAATTGAAATGGGTTGGTTGCATAAATGACATTCATACCCAAAATAATGACAAATATAACAAAAAAAAATATAAAACATTTTGTAAATATAACAAAAACATCAGTAATAGTTACTAATAAACGGCTATCACTGATATTCATTAATAACATGACTATCACTGATAGCCTACTGTCGGTAATAGTCATTGACGAAATTTTATAAAAAAACAGAGGTATATCAGTAGTTATCACGGATAATCATTGATTTGCTATCAGTGATTAAAATTGTCATATTTGCAAATCCTTTAAAAAAAACTGCTATATTTTTAATTACTTTACCTTATGACACTGAGTGCAATGTCTCAATTGATATTGTACAAATATTAAATTATACTTTAATTTAAGTTTTATGATAATAAATTTGAAAATGTATATTACGAAATTACCCATTGCATCCTTGTACCATGTGAGCTAATATTGGTTCTTGGAGTCTACATTTTTTATCAATTTTTTTTTCTGTTGATTTGCATAACTGTAGTAGGAGATTGTTTACATTTTTATTCTATAGACTGAGAAGTGTTTAAGCTTGCTGTTAAATTCATTTGAAAATTAAAGGTAGAACTTAGAAGCTTGAGTAATAATTTTTATAGTAGATAAAATATCTTCTTCCAAAATAATAGAAACACAACCTTTTAAGTGTAATTCTTAACTAAAATTTAAAGTATGGAAACACAACTAAGGATAACTTGGACGTATCGTGTTATTTAATTTGAAACTTCACTTTTCTTTTCATGGAGAGAAGATTTTAAGCTCATTCTCTTGCTTAATAGATGGTGATATTGCCAGTTCATAAGGTGACGATGTCAAAAAAGTATCAACCGTGGTATCACAATAAGCTTCAAGGATGTCTTCTTCTTCAGTCGTGTATCCTAAAGAGCCAAGCAAAGTAGGCCAACACTCATGCTGGATGATTTTGATGGCTTGACAACAGTTGGAGCCTAAATATGTTTCGCCGTTGAGGAAGAATGTGATAACTTCACCGGTACATGCTTGAAGCTGGTATAGAGATCCCCAACAGTTTGATGTTGCATCATCCAATGTTATTTGTGTTGCTAGACTCGTTTTAAGGTTTGGTCTTGATTCAACCATGAATGAGAAAATCAGAGCTAAAAGAAAAGTAGCGATGAAGAGTTTCAAGAAGTTAGCCATTCTAGAAAAAGAAAAATTAGATGATCAATGGACTATGAATGATATATTGAAAGATGAAGTTTGTAATTAAGCTGGATTGGCTTGATGGGGAATAGATCATAAAATGTTGAGTTTATATAGAGATGAAAGTAACGTGTATTACTAATTGGGAAAACGAAAGAATATCATTAGTTTATGATTAATAAGACAATGTAACTTATAATTAAATGTGTAACGGTTTTACTTAACTATTAATCTAATAATTGATTATCACTAACATTACTTAAAACGTTTTAGATCTCTTTTATTCCTTTAGCTCTCTACCCTTTCAATTTTTCAATCTTTTATCTTACCATCTTAAAGGATCTTATTATCTTAAAATCCTTTAACTCTCCACCCTTTCAACTCTTCAATCTTTTATCTTACTATCTTAAAATGTGGCCGGAAAAGAATCATTTTTTCGATTATTTTATCCCTTATCAAATTTAAAATTTACAAACCATGTCATTCTTAAAATAGTTAAATAATTTTAAATTTATAAAAATATTACTAAAAAACAATCGCCATTCATAGGGTTTTATTTTTTTTTCACTTATTATTATTTAATTAAAAATAATTATTTAACAATTTTTTTTTATTTTTTTTTATTTTTACATTCTCACCTCCATGTATTTAATCATTTTTTTTTTTACTATTTTACCTCTTGGCAAATTTGAAATTTACAAGCAACTCATAAAATTACTAAAAAAATCGATGCCTATTGTATGCTTTTATTTTTTTTTACAATTGTTTTTACAATTTTTTAATAGTTTTTTATTTGATTAAAATTATACAATAAAATAAATAACATTAATTATTTAACATACATTCGCACACTCATGTACATATTTAAGAGATGGAGAAGATTAGAATATGAAAAGTTTAATCTCTCTTCATTTCTATAATTTATTTTTCAAAAATATTTAATAAGAAAATTTTAAAGATTTTGTAACTTTTTTATTTTCTACGACTATATATATTAGCAAGAAATACGTGCACGTAAAATTTTGTTGTTTTAATTTAAAGTTGTAATATATATATATATATATATATATTTATTATATATATATATATAACAATTCTTAAATCTTGTAATTAAATATTATTTTAAAATATTAGAACAACCGTCGGTTTACATTTTTCTTCATAATAAAAGAATTGCTTTCTTTGACCAATTTTTTTTTTTTTTTTTTTTTTTTTTTTTTTTTTTTGGAGTTTCAGTACAATATCGTGCTAAGCAGTATACAATCAAAACCATACTATATTATAAATGCAAGATAGAAAAATTTATGTAAGATAGAAAAATTTATGTGTACTCCAAAACAAAAAAAAACAACTATATATATGAATATTCATGTAAGAATAATATTTTGAATTGTTTGAATATAATCATGCCCTTTAAATAGTGTTAATGCTTAGATAGACTTTAAAGTTGTCAAAATTATTTGTAATGAATTATATGATTTTGTTTAATTGACCATTTAAATTTTAATTATTAAACTAATTTATTCTTCTGCCTTTATACCAGGTTGATATTTTTATATCTTTAGGATTTTAAATATATAGACTTTACATTTGATGATATTCTTATTCATAATTAATGATTGTTTTCAACCAACTATACATAATTGAAATTAAAATAATACAAATTAAAAAATGCAAAAGAAAAAATTATGAAAGTTTCTCATCTACCCACGGGAGGTGATGGATGGTTTAGGGTTTTAGGCAAGCAAGAACCTGACCAAAGAAGAAATAGGAGAAGAAATAGGAGGTGATGGATGGTTTGGAGTTCTCATCACGAAGATAACTGTTTTAGGTCCGTTTGGTATTGGGATGTGAGCATGAAAAATCTATTTTAACAAAATCTTAACTGTTTTTGCCTTTAACTTTTAGCTTCTCGATTAATCTGAGCTTTTTTTCTATTATTTTTTTTATGACCTTTTATATCCTTCCACATCCTTCTTTCTTTATTGCAACCATTTTTTACTTATTGAATTGAACTAAAGCAAATTACATAACAACATCAAAATTATTTCAAACTATTTTTTTTTGTTATTATATTTGGATAGAAAAGTAAAAATAATTTTTTCTTTTCTTTTCTTTTTTTTTTGGTCAAAATTGTCACTCAAAATTTGTTTCAGATACTATTTGATGTAACAACTATTTTTCCTAGCCTTTTATCATATAGATCTAGAGAAATACCAAAATATTATTTATAATTTAACTATAAAAATTATAAATAATTAACTTATAATCATATATATATATATTGAATATTAACATATAAATAATTATTCTCTAAAAAAATATATAAATAACTCAAATAACATGTCGATTTTGGTCTTTAATTACCGTCAAACCACAACAATTTTGTTTGAACTTATCAAATGTTCTGATCTTGGTTTTTTATGTTTAAAATTGAAATTTATCAAACACCAATAAGCTTCATATGACAGCCGATTTTTCTAGAAGCACATCTAAATAATATATTTTTTTTATTAATTAAAAAGTTTAATTAATAAAAATATTTATTATTATTTAAAATTAATTGAGAATTAATTTTATAAAATAATAATAAAATATATATAATATAGGGCTGATTGTACAAACAGAAATCAGACCCTAAATAATTGCAAATTTAGTAAAGTTTAAAACCTTTTGCAAATATGGCAAAAATTCAGTGGCTATCACTGATAGACTTTATGACTATTACCGATAGAGTTTATGACTATTATTGATAGACTTCTATCACTGATAGACTATTATTATTGACAAAATTCTATAAAAAAGACTACTATCAGCGATAAACTTCTATCAGCGATAGACCATACTATTAGTGATAGAAATTGTCATATCTGCAAATTTTTTTAAAAAGTGCTATATTTTTAATTATTTTACTCTAAATTGACATCTGTTACAATTTTTCTATAATATATATATATGGGGTTAAACAAAAGGTTAATGAACTTTTGGGTATTTAAAATTGTTTGAAATGGTGAAGAATCGGGAAGTTTTGCAAAACTCAAACAAAATGAGTTTTTAAACTTTTGTTCTTCAACTCCAGCTCCTCCCTTCAGTCCAACCTTCTCCATCACTTCTTCCTTCCTTCATTTCTTTTCTTTTTCTCTTCTTAACGGAGTCCCACAATTTCGTTGCGCGGCGCCGAGGAAAGCGGGACTACTAGAGGTAGTCCTCGAGGCGTTCGTGGGAAGAGGCTCGAAGCGTTCGTGAGAAGAGGCCTGAAGAGTTCATGACGAGGAACGAGCGACGAAATTTAAAGAAAATTAGAACTACAAGGGTATGTTTTCTAATTTCTCTTTTTTTCCGTTGTTTGAGCATGTTTTCTATTTGTTAAATTGATGAAATTAGAGTATCAACGATCCAAAATCGCTTCCACTGCGTTTTACGCTCCATCAATTGGTATCAGAGCGTATTTTGATCAACTCGATTTGCATCAATTTAAGTTTGTGGGTATTTTAATTTAGAAATTGTTTCTAAATGGATGTCTAAAGTGAATATCGATTTTGACATCGTTTCTTTTCTAATTTCGTTATTTGTAATTGCCCGAGAATGTATGGGCTTTAATGCGTGTTGAAAAGTCTGTATTCTTTTAGAGTCATTAGAGTCCATATAGGTTTCTTTGTGAAAGAAGCTCAAGTTTTGAGATCGCCGAAGTGTTCGGTGCAAGTTCAAACTCGTTCTGGGCGGTTCAAAGAGAAGCTCGAAGAGAAATTTACCGAAGCGTTCGGGGGAGCAAGCTTGTCCAAGGCGGTACAAAGAGTTCGAAGTCCGCTCAAGACTTAGTTTGTTGTTCAAGCTTGTAATAAAATAGTTATTGCTTGATGCCAAAATCGGTCCACTTTAGTGTGTTTAATTAATTAGGCATTGCGTATGTATGTTTTAATTAAATTCATGTTTGTATGTGCATAAAGTATGCCATATAGATTTAAAATCCCACCGTAGAAATCATGCTCCGTGCATTGAAAATATGTTATAAGTGTTATAATATATCGTATGCATATTTAGGAATTCATGAGTATCGATATAAGAGTTATATTAATTCATGAATTAGATGTTAGTTTAATAGAATAATTGATATAAGTGTTATATTAATTATGAAATTAAACGTACAACATAGGTTGTCCTAGTTTTATGCATATTGTATGTTATAAGTGTTATAATGTATAAGATGCATGCTCAATTCATGAGTATTAATATAAGAGTTATATTAATTATTCATGAATTAGATGTTGTTTGCTTAATAGAATAATTGATAAGTGTTATATTATTAAACATTCAGCATTAGTTGCATATTGTATGTTATAAGTGTTATACTGTATAGGATGCATGCTTAATTCATGAGAATCGATGTAAGTGTTATATTGGTTTATGAATTAGGAGTTGTATGTTTAAAAGCATAATCGATATAAGTGTTATATTGATTATGAAGTTAAATATTCAATTTGTCATGCCTTAGTGATGCATGTTTGAGAAGCATGTAGAAGTTGTTGTAGAAAGTCTAGTTTTTGCAAGCGTTGTAAAATTGACTTAGACTTTTAAAATCTATAACAAAGGCAAAGAGCATGTTCATTTAGGGTTAAATGATTCGATCTTTTTCATTAGATGAATAGGTCGATATCTTGTAAATGCTAAGGTTACAAGAAACTCACCCGGTGAAATCCTGTTCGAGATTGGAGGTATTTAAGCTGACGGTTTACGGAACACCTCCTACCTAGGGACAATCCGGTACTTGGGTAAAGTTAACCCGACTTTATGAGACTTTATGAGAAAGCGTGAGAGGTGTGAGGTTAGTAAAGTGTTTATAACCTAGACATCTCAGGTAAAATAGTTTGCCCAGACTTAAGGTTTTATTTATTTAGCAAGATAAAACCTGAAGTTTTTTACCTAGAACTGTCTAAAATACTTAGTATAGGTGTTGAGAAGGAATATATGATATATCCCTCTCCTGCTACGCACTCTGTGAAGTTCACAACGTGAGAATTTTGTTCGCCTGTGCGATGTGAATAGGGCATACCCTAGAAGGGCGGTGTTTGCAACATTCAATAGCAAGGTGAACGGAATAAGTATTTATAGTAAGTGGGAGAAATAAGTGCGTCAGTATTTCTGCGGTCTCCTCCATCACTACAACAAAAACAGTGTTACTTGACGCTTTTACAAGCGTCAATTAATCGTCTGTCAAGAAAAGTATGGTTGAATCTTCACTTATTGAAAGCGTCAAGATATGAAGAAAACCATGTCAAGTTTTACTTTCCTTGATATTTTTAAAATGTCAAGTATTACAATCATTGACGTGTTTGAAGTGTTTGAAGCGTCAAGTGATCGCCAATCAAAAAAAGTGTGGTTGAACCTTTACCCTTGAAAGCGTAAAGTTATTCTTTTCTTTATATATATATATATATTATCCTATCTTGAATTTCATGCATATTGTGTACTCCAAAAACTTTAAAATTGACAGAATTCTGCAAAATTTTCACATAAACAATACACATTCAAGATCACCAAATATATACACCAAAAACATCTTTAAAATTGTCAAACTACCTATCATCAATTTCAAAAGTACAAGAGTTATCAACTCATGAACTACTCCAAAATTACAAATTACCTATATCACCATGTGTTTCAAAATATCCTCAAAATGTCAAACATATCATCAAATAAACAATACACATTCAAGATTACTAAATAATATCTTCACAATTGTTAAACTACACATAATCAATTCCAAAATTAGAAGAACCATCAACTCATGAACTATCCCAAAATTACAAACTATCTATATCACTATATGTTTCGAGGTTGACAAACTTTGTCGACTTATAATGACCAGTTCTAAAGAATAAGGTATTTATACAAAAAAAAATGACACTTAAAATACCCTGAAGTTGTCAAAAGACGTTTCAATGACTATATCATCCTACCTTCCATTAATACCTCTAATGGGTGTTAGAATTTTCGCTGCAAAAGTAATTTCATCATCGACATAGTCAAGTTGTCCAACAATTTGCTGTACATGAAGAGAAATCCTTCAATATCTCAGATGACTCAATAACACGTACTAATTGTGTAGTCTCGCCACACATCTTAGAATATGTCCTTGAAAGTTCAGGGTAAGGAAGTACTGAGTCCCCGTAGGAAATGTTGGATGAGAGCACATTAAAAGATGCAACATCCATTCTCTTAAATAATTGGGCAGCCAAGACATAACTCCATTATCTATAAGATGATGCATATGATCTTACCATAAGTTTCAAGCTCCATCCAGGATGATGCATGTGATCTTGCCCTAAGTCAAATTCCTTCACTGGATACTAATACAAAGAAAATGAAAATATTATCAGCATTTTTAATTTTTTTCAATCAAGGATGGAAAATGAATTATATATTGATAAAAAGGGAACATACAAAGGACAAAAAAAAAATAATAAAAAAAAAAAAAAAAATTGATCATCTACAATACAAGGAGGCCAAGATAAGGCCAAAATCTAAGGACTAAACATTTTTATACCAAGAAAAAAGTAAAAAAAAAAATACAAGAGTAACCAAAGGCCATAAAAATTTACGAAAGCACCCTCCAATTGACTTCATCCAAAGAGAGCAAGATCACTAAAGTTCAATCTAAAACCCTCCAATTGGAGGTCAGAATCCTAATAATGTCACAAATTTCAATAAATTCCTTGAACATATCTACTTCTTTCTCACCAAATTCCTTGTGAGCATAGAAGAAACCCCTAAAGAGTGATTTCTAGGGTACTAGATGTGTGTGAGTGTTTTTTTTTTTTTTTTGGCAAAGGATTAGGAAAGGATAACATCTCATTTGCTTACTTCAGGGCTATATGCTTCCAACTACACCTCGCATTAAACACATACAAAAAAAAAAATATAGGATAGATACACATGTAAACAAAAGCAAAAATACAAAACCAACCATGCAAAATAAAAAGCCATTTCCAATAATTTTAGATGTGAAGATTAATTGGATACAAAGTAAACACATAAGTAAGATTACTATGGATTCTTACAACTATAGCAGTGGGAATCAATAATTTTCATGTCAACTGTTTGGATGCACATTAGTTGAAATGATTCCAAATTCACCATTAAAAGAGATGGGAGAGAATTAGAGGACCTATTGTTTGGAAATTGATCAACTTGTGAAACACTTCATCCTTCCCAGCCAAGTCAACAAATCCTAACGAGAGATAGAGGGGAAGAAGTAGTACAATTTAATTTGCTATTATAATCCAACTACACATAATCAGTGAATCACTAAGAGGCCATGAAATAAATTCAGATTATCCATCTAGAGAAAACAAAAATTTGAAAACTAAAAAACAATATTTGACCACCATTTTCTTTAATCAAACTAGACCAATATATAACCGAGTCACAAATTTTTAAACAACACTACATTTTTCAAAGAAAAAAAAGATCAATAAAAAAGGAGCAAAACGTACCCTCAACAACCGAAAACGATTTTGATTAAGTACCTGACCGAAAAAATGGATGTCAAATATTTTGGAATACGATGAAAAAGATCTAATAGTGAGCTCATACATATAAATATGCAAGAATCTGAACAATCTTTCTCGGCTGAAACATTTTTCTTTTTGTTGAAACATTCCTAAACTCGTAGTACTCAACATCATTTAGGTTTTGTTGTTAATCCCTTTTTGGAAATTTAATGGGCAAAACCCAATATATGATTATTCAAGAATAAATACATTTAATCCAAGAACAATCATAACAAAATTTTAGGATCTAAGCATGAAAGAAAACTAAATTAGAGGGGATTAGAATTACCTGAAACCATTGGATGTGATGAATCTATAGCCTTCAACACTATGTGGTTTATGGTCTTCCACATCTATGCATCTCGGACCAATCATGGGCAATCCTCTCTCTATCAGATGAGAATAGGAGGCTAAAGCAGCATAGCTTATTGGGAACCATAAGCTAAACTATACATATGTTGATCCTAGGGTTTCCCATAATCCCCTAAGACCAACGGGCTGATATCTACCCAGCAGGCCACACCACTATATGGGAAGTCTTGGGCCCATAATCAAGATCACACAAATGCCTATTAAATAGCCCAAGTATAATTGTTATTGAAATGTTACCCACATATGAATTAATTATTAAATTAATTCCAAGAATCTCTCACTCTGACAACAATTTTTTTATTAACAATTATTAATATATTCTTTAGTGCACAACTTAATGCTATTTTAAAAGTAACTTCCCTTTAATCACAATCCGGTCCATTTTGTATATCAATCAGGAACCAAAGCGGCTTTTGTCACATGTATGGTCGCAACTCAGCCTTCAATGATCACCACACCAAATATACTCAATGACATGGATCAAGTGTGGAAGAGTAGCATGAAAATTACATGTAATGTGATCTAAACATGTTTATTTTCAACTGGTCAACTTTATTCTTTAGAGAGATCAAACTTAACTCTTTCTAGCCTTATGTTAAATTACTTTTAGAAAGAAAGTGATTCAGAGTAACAAAGGTAATTCATCTTATTTATTCTGCAGAAACAAAATTTTGTATCTACCTTACTAAAGCGCAAACTCTCCTTCAACTGACGTACCATAATTTTCACACCTATATGAGCATTATGCTCCCAAAAACATTTGTGTGAAAGTTCTTAATGAACGTATCCGTAATGATGAAGTTGTATTTCTTTAGACACAATAAAAACTCTGAATTTTCTTTATCAACTAAAGCTTATGATTCTCATAAAGCTTGTGTTGCTATAAATTGAAAAGAATTACAAATTCTTGTCAAGACAACTTAGTGACAATAATTAAAATTTATGAGTTTGTTGCCACACAAAGTGTTATGACCACAAACCTCAATGGTAAAATAAACTACTACAAATGACTATTTGTCACTTTTATTTATAGTAGTATCTTTTACTCATTTAGTGTACATAATCGGGAAGGTGGATCATGTTGGCAACTCTTACTATTATCAAAATCAAATTACCTCATGATCTCGACTTTATTTGATTTTGATGAGTGAACATGTATCATTTTATTAATTACCTTAAAACTCTTTAGATCCAATTAAGAGTTATAAATATTGTATTTTGTTATTGATATGAATAGGAAAGCGGAAGCGGAAGCGTCTAAACTTCAAACATGAAATTCTTCATTTCTTTATCCAAGGGACCTTTATTGAGACTAAATTTGTCGTCTTTAATTATATGAATATTTCTTAGTGCATACAAGTTTATGCTAGAAAACTTGGAAGACTTTCTGACATAACCTCTTTTGTGAAATCTCAATGTTACTTAAGCTTGATCTCACAATATCATTGCACAATATAAAAAGAGATATTCATACAAGCTTTCATCCTACAGCTTAGTATTATCACGTCATAGTCATATTACACTAAGAAAATAATTTTACTCCTACTAAGTCTGTAATTCATAATTATCACTTTTGTATACCTTAGACCTTAAATGTGATAATTAATTAATGAAGTTTATGAAGTTACAGACATAAAACCTTATTAAGATCACAAATGGAATGAAACCTTTGAAACCTTGTGTTACTAGATCAAGAGTTTCTAAACTATATAGGTTATCAATCTTTATATCTATTTGACATAAAAAATAGTTTCGAAGTGTTATCACAAGTCTCTAAATAATTAATGTCACCCATAATAATTGAAACATAATAACTAGACAAACCTTATATCTTTCAACACACATTACCTCTTAAAGGCAATATGACAAGATGTCAAATATTGTCATTGTTGTTTCAAATTCTTTGTGACATTAATTCTCTATTTTAAGAGTTAAGTCTTTGTTTGACTTGGAGAAGATAATTGAATCATCTTCCTTTTACTTTTAACTCAAACTTACATCTTTATATTTGGATTTCTCCTATCTCTTGTGATTACTTTAATAACACTTTAAATAATGTTGAGTTTGTCTTACTTAAATGAGAAGAATCTTAACTAATGTTTTCACATAGAGAAAATAACTCAAATTCTCTTTTCATAACGATAACATTCCCCATTTTATCTTCCCTCTCAAACTCAACATCCTTAAAAAACTAAAGTTATCTAGCAAATCAACCTAAGTGAGACTTAATTTTAGAAATCGTGAAAATGACTAGTGTACCTAGAGCAACAACTAATAATCTTTAAATCCAAATGTTTTTTATTGACCTTTAGAACCAATCATTAATTGGACATCTCTAAATGCAAACATAATGTTAAGCATTTTCCTAGGCTTTAATTGCAAGAGATTTAATTGTTGTTATATGTGGTACACCAGTTCATCTTCATGTTGCAATCTTAAGTTTTTTTTCCCCAAAGAAGTTAAATTCAAAGAGAAATAATTTGGCATACTTCTAACCTCGTCTTATGAACTTTGAATCATTCTATAAGCAACACACTTTGCTCACGTTTTCCTGTAAAGATGTACTACTTAATGGCTCTATAAATTCTTAAAAGAGTTTGACAAAAGGTTCTAGACACTATCTACCCAATCCATAGGGTTTCATCACTAGAAACTAATCATATGACTTTCAAGATATCCATAACTAAAGATCTCTCTGACATCAAACATAAATGACTTCACTGAGAATATATTTATGAAAATATTAAACAATATTGTTAAGCATTTTAAGAAGTCGTATAGAATGGACTATGAAAGATTGTTCAAAGAGAGTAAACCTCTCAATGCACTTAATTATTGACTATTTCATTATTTTCCCCTTAATTATATTTAATACAGACTCGAAGATTTGTTAAATCAAAAGAACAAATCATCCATGAATAGAAGTACTAGAGTCTATTCAACGCATGAAAGTCTGGACATGCAAACTAAACTAATTTTGTTTAAATCCTAAGTGAGAAGTCAAATTTCTTTATACATTATGAAAAGAATTACTAAGAACATATTTTAAAACATGTCCAAATTTTCTAAAAAAAACAAAAAATTAGGAGAAGTACGGATCCTAACTTTTAGTGATTTGGACTAATATGTTCCAAATGCAACTTTGTGTCAACTTTAATTTCTCCCTAAGGAAATAGTTAATTGAGTACATTTTGTTCTTTCATACTTAAAAGTATTTTCTTCAATATACCATCGAAGATTCGCTCATTAAGGGTCCATCTACCCTTTCAAGCATCATAGTGTACTCCCTTTATGTTTCTTTGTTCTCCATTAAGACACATTTAACCAAAAGTTTAAATGTCTCTTACTTTATGTTCATATCAGAACAATCTGTATCTTTTTAAAGGAACTTCCTAATTATTTCCTCATCAAACATGATTCCCTTGAATGATATATTTCTTCATCATAAAACTTATGAAGTTAAGATCATTCCATTTTTTTTAATATAAATCCCAATTAATCTGAATGCGATGTTGTTAAGTAAAAAAAAAATAATAAATAAAAAATTGAAAGTGTTTCTTTATTCATCACAACGTGAACAAAAAAAAAATTCTCAAAATCAAACAAGGCAATAGTATTTAAAATTTTGAAAAACCAACTAAAACATGCCCATAAATAACTTAGTATTTATAAAAACACCTTAAAATTAAATTTTATGAGGACAACAAGATACCAAACACAACATTGACAACCTTCCTTTAGGCCGACGGTTCAACTTGCAAACAGTACTCTCAATGTGGTGAGGAAACACTGATACCTAATCCGGTCAAGTGAAAGTCTTCCTTTGGGCCGACAATCATTCACATGGCATAACTTTATATTATCCATGTTTTATCACCAGCTAACCATAGATGTACCAGAAATCTTGTTCAAGGGGGCTTTATATAAAGCTCAAAAAAAATATTTTATAAGGAAATAATTTCAAGGAAATCATATAAATTCATAAATTAACTGAACTATTAATTTTCTACATCACAATCGTCCTCTACGAGATTTCATATTTTGAAATCGTTGCATAATAAATTCATTATCTATCTTATCAAATAAATCCTTCTCGATATATGTTATAAGACTATCATTCATCCGTTGGTCTCCCATCCGATTGCGCAATTGGGTCTTTATAATATTCATAGCAGAAAATGTTCTTTCTACAGTAGTTGTTGCAATTTGTAAGATCAATGCTAAGGTGAGCAACAAATAAACTAATGGGTAGACTTTATCTTTAGCTCTCATCACCATTTCTAGTGCAAGATCACCAATACTCTTTAGCTCAACAAATATATTATCTGAGCGCACGTTCATGATGTAATTTTGAAGTTGATCCTCAAGAATAACAAGTTCAGTACTTGAAAAATCTCTAGGATAAAATTGAGCAAGTCGTATAAGTTTCTGACTGTCAAAAGCGGCAAATGAGTTGCTTGGATTGAGGCATGCCACACAAAGAAGCAGTTCAGTACTTGTTTCACTAAAACGATTATTCAACTCTTGAAGTTGCATATCAATAACGATATAAAAAACCTCAACACGGTAATGATGCATATTTGTGATTTCTTTAGATTTTCGCCTTTTCCTCCCTCGAATAAAAAACACATCATCCATCTTAAGCATTAGAATATCATGCTTATCGCAAAATTTTGAAACTTCATCTAACAATGAATCCCAACCTGATTCTCTCCTTGATTGTAATCTTTCTTTACAAATCTTGACCAAAATCATTGCATTCACAATATCTTGATCTTTCCACTATAGTGCTTGAGACAAATCATTTGTGATTCCCATGACAACTTTCATAAGATGCATATGAAAAACAAAGTCAAATGACTGAATTGAATTTATTAGAATCTTTGCTTCATATTTTTGTTCAGAATTTGACCCATCATCTACGATTGTCTCGAGTACATCACAAATTGATGAGAACATTGAAATAAATCTCACTAGAGTAATGTAATGTGATCCCCATCGTGTATCTCCTGGACGATTAATTATTGTTTCCTGATTTAATCCTCGCCCAGTTGACAATTTACCATTATTCAAAACTTCAAAAGTTACAACACTCTGTTTTTCTCTTAAAATATCTCGACGTTTTGTTGATGCTCTAATAACATTCACCACATTTCCAACTAAAAGAAAAAAGATCAGTGATCTCTACGTGATTTTTTGCAATAGCTACCAAAGCTAATTGAAGTTGATGAGCAAAACAATGAATGTAAAATGCACATTTATTTTCTCTCAAAATTAATGCTTTCAATCCATTGAATTCTCCTTTCATATTGCTTGCTCCATCATATCCTTGTCCTCGTAAACTAGCAATGCTTAATCCATGTTTAGAAAAGAATTTATCAATAGCTTCCTTAAGTGATAGAGAACTTGTATTAGTAACATGTACAATACTTGCAAATCGTTCAATCACGCGTCCTTTGTCCACATATTTTAACACAATTGCCATCTGCTCCTTTGAAGATACATCCTTCGATTCATCAATCAAAATTGAAAATAATTTATCACCAATATCCCTTATGATTGCATAACAAATTTCTACTGTAATACAATTCACAACATTTTTTTGGATATCTGGTGCAATCAACTTCAGGTTTTCAGGAGCATTACTCAAAGCAAAAACTTCAATGTCATTGTTATGGTTGCATAACCATCGTAGGAGTTCAAGAAAATTACCTTGATTTTTGAATCTTCAGTTTCATCGTTCCCACGAAATGGAAGACCTTGTCGTAACAAAAACCGAGCAACATCAATTGTTGCACATTATCGAGTTCGATATTCAATTCTTGTTTGGTCAGACATCTTATTAAAAAATGTTTCAATCTGTTGTTTTTGCTTCAAAAGAGCTTCACAATTACTCCAAGCTTGGTTATGTGCACTATTTGCTCTTCCAACATGAGCTTGTAGTTTTTCTACTTTCTTCCAATTTGAAAATCTTTTGCCAACAAAATGGTCACCTCTTGATTGTTCTCCAAATTTTTGTTTGAATAAATAACAACATAAACAAAAGGCAGCATCTTTTGAAACACTATATTCCAACCAATTAGGATACTTAGTAAACCAGTCTGAAATAAACCGTCTTGACTGTGACCCAAATTTCTTCAACGGAAAAGTATGATTTTGAGGCTGACAATGTCCTTTTTGTAAATATGCTCTACGAACTTGGTCTCGAATATTACAATTGTAATCAAGAATCCTAATTCTTAGACCAGGATATGCGGGTAAATCTTCTAAATTTACTTCCGTGGAACATCTATCACAACTATTATTACTTTTCTTCAATGGAGATGATGACTCAATCGAATTTCTTTTATAGTATTTCTCCATTTAGATTTCAAATTAAATCTACAACAAGATTAACAAAAAATAAATCAAACTAAAACATAAAGTAAGAATGATGAAAACTAATAAATGTGTAAAAAGTAATTGAAACATGAAAAGTATATATATACCAGAGTAATTGAAACATGAAAACTAAATGTACAAAAATAATTAAAACACAAAAACAAAATTTATATAAATAATTGAAACATACAAATTAAATGTACCTTAGAAAATTAATCTTCAAATCATCAAGCTCTTGAAATTGCAAGCAAGAATTAGATTTGAGAGATAGCAAATGTATGCAAATTGAAAGGAGTATTATCAAATGTATGCAAATTGAAAGGAGTATTTTTAGGTTCAAAACATTAGAATGGTGGCTACATCATCTAAAATGTGAAGAACAATATTATTTTTTTAAAAATAGGGTTTGATGTTTAAGAATCCCACCAATATCTTTTTCTTTAGAAAAATAAATAAAATTTAAACATATTACAAAGAGATTTGATTTTATGTAGTGAAGAAAAAAAATATATTTAATCTACAGTAAAAAAGGAAATTATAATTTATTATAATTTAAACATATTACAAAGAGATTTGATTTTTGATCTTGGGCTATGAGAGGGGGGCTAGAAACACCAACTTCACTATGCCAATCTAAACAATTGAGTATTAATTAGTAATTATTATTAATAAGATATAAATTATAAAAATTTGAGGGGGGGCTCGAGCCCCCCTGGGCCCTCACTAAATCCGCCCCTGGATGTACCTGCTATTTGGCCAAACTGACGTCTTCCTTTGGGCCGACAACAGAACTCATAAACAACAGGTCTACAAACATCTAATTAACTATGAAGATGTCAATATCAGAAATCAGAGGTTACTTTGGCAGCATGATCCATCAAATCAACGCTAACATAGAAAATCAGATTATTATGCAAAACACTTTTATTTTAATTACTATTAATTTTATCTTCATGAAAATGAAATTACCAAAATTATTTTCAAAATTAAGAGTAATAATTTTACATGCATTACTTATAAAGGGAAAAGTCCTCAAAAATAAAAATTAGAATGCCCAATTTTATTTTTATTAGGATTTCAACCCAATTAACAACCTAACACATGGCATCAAATTTAGAATCCAATAATAAAATATAATAATTTATCCCTTTTAGAAGATAGTCTTCATTTGGGTGACTAACAACTTCAAGGGCACATCATTATGTTATTCACACATTATTGAATGTGTATTTGTTGTTTGGCCAAATTGTAACCTTCCTTTGGGCCGATCACAATCTGCATAAGCAAGAAATACACTTCATCTAATAATCTAATAACTTTATAAATGTTTCAATTTCCAAAACATTCAAAATTAATTGTACTAATTGTGCTAATTTTTTATACCTTATTAAGCAGACCAAAAATGAAAAATTAAATAATCATCCACACTTTATTATGCCCAAATTCAAATTTATAACATAAGACATATATATAAATTTATAAACAAATACTATTGTTATAAAATGAAGATACAAACAATAGTAATAGTTAAAATTATATATATTAACATAACATAAAATTCATTATGTAATATATATATTTGCAGGCCCACTACAAATCTCATGCCACGGTGTCCTAGCACCTCTTCAAGCCATTTGCCGCAACAACAGTGTTGTTGTAAACACTATTTTTTTTTGTCTCATTCTTTAATTCATTCTCTATCTTTCTTCATGAAAGTCACCATATAGTCAGAGATTCGTTAGAGATTCAATATGAAAATATTTTTTATCGTTGAGTCAAAATACGCATATGAAACTATTCATAATCCTTAATGATATAACCCAAATATGCATACAAATTAAATTTGACTATTCAAGTGTTCTAGTAATACATAAAACATGTTGTAAAATAATTCTAAAATCCTATTGAATCGAAATCTTATGAATCAAAGGAAAGACAATATGTTTGACAAAATTAGAATCTACCATGCAAAAACCGCTCAGATACCACTTGTTGGAAATTTAATGGAAAAAACCCAATATATGATTATTCAAGAATAAATACATTTAATCCAAGAACAATCATGACAGAATTTTAGGATCTAAGCATGGAAGAAAACTAAATTAGAGGGGATTAGAATTACCTGAAACCATTGGATGTGATGAATCTATAGCCTTCAACACTCTGTGGTTTGTGGTTTTCTTCATCTATGCAACTTAGACCAATCATGGGCAATCCTCTCAATCCGATGGGGAATATGAGGCTAAAGCAGCATAGCTTATTGGGGATCATAACCTAAACTATATATATGTTGATCCTAGGGTTTCCCATAATCCCCTAAGACCAACTGGTATCTGCCCAGCAGGCCACACCACTATATGGAAAGTCTTGGGCCCATAATCAAGATCACACAAATGCTTATTAAATAGCTCAAATATAATTGTTATTGAATTGTTACCCACATATGAATTAATTATTAAATTAATTCCAACATTATTTACATTACACACATCTAACACTGTTTTTGCTCATTTCAAAATAAATATCAACTCAAATATTGCACAAGGCATGGCGGTCTTCCCTGGTCTCGCCCCTGTTAATTGCACAAGGCATTGAATGTTATCTTGTTAGAAGTTAGAATTATGAAGGGGAAAATGGTTAGAACCATAAAATAGAAGTATATATGTATCTATGTTCTGTAGACTTCACTCATTCCTGGTTTATATAATAAAAGCAATCGAATAATGAAATATTCCATGAAAATCTAATTGAAATATATTTGAAGTACATAGTGTTTTCAAAGAAGGTGAAATCATCAGTAAAGAATAATGAAAAATAAACATTACCTCCCATAATGGAGAAATTAACTTTAAGTTTTAGACTTGGATCTGCCGCTTATGAATTTGACCTTTCAAGACCCATCAAATTTGACCTTTCAAGACTCATATGTTCTATGCTAACAAGTTCGGGTATTCTATAACAAAACGAAGAGAACGAAAGTTTGGAAACGAGAGAGAAATTGCACGAAGGAAAGAATTACTCAAATGAATTCGATATCTAAATTGAAAACATTACAAACATTTTATAGGTAATTAAATAGTAAATTATTAATCATTAATCTATCCCACTAGTCTTAAACTTCTCCCATTATGCCACTAAGGCATAATCCTCCAAATTCTAAGCCACTACCTAAATACATGGCACTAGCCTAAATAGGTGGCAACATAAGCTTTATTTAAAATAAATAAAAGAAATTAAATAGTTTGCACTAATTTTTAACACTCCCTCTCAGTGCAAACCTACGATCAACAACACCAAGTGCACTCCTGAATTCTTCAAACTTGGATTTATCAAGCGCCTTGGTAAATATATCAGCAACTTCAAGGATGGCTCCATAGGAGTAGTAATTGATTTTGACTCCTTCATGTCAAACCGATTTAACAAAGTATTTGCATACGAGACAAAGTATCCACCTGACCTTTCAACCTCCAAGCCAAGAAAACATCTCGCTTCACCCAAACTCTTTATTTCAAAACGAATAGACAAAGCATCTCGAAGATTATTAATTTCAACTTCATCATCACCCGTTATGATCATGTCATCAACATAGGGTAGAAGCATTGTACATACTAAAGTTGTCTTTTTAACAAATAGACTTGAATCTGCATTTGAAGACTTGAACCCACAGAACTCAAGATATTGAGCAATCTTACCATACCAAGCACGAGGAGCTTGCTTAAGACCATACAAAGCCTTTTTGAGTAGACACACATAAATTGGAGACTCCTTAGAAACAAAACCATGAAGTTGTTCCATAAAAATGTCGCGATCCAACTCTACATAAAGGAAAGCATTCTCCACATCTAACTGTCATAATTTCCAATCTTTGCAAGCAGCGAATGAAATAATTGTACGAATAGTTACCATTTTTGCAACAGAACTGAATGTCTCCTCGTAATCTACATCATATTGCTGTGAAAAATCTCGAGCAACAAGATAAGTTTTATACCTGTCAAAGGTACCATAAGGCTTTTTCTTTAACTTCTAAACCCATTTACAAGTAACTAACTCAACATTCTTCGGCTTTGGAACAAGTTCCCATGTGTCATTCTTGTTTAAAGCCGAGATTTCCTCCTGCATTGCTTCTTCTCATTCAAGAATACCTCTAGCTTCATCATAAAACTGGAGTTCATCTTCACAAATATGACCGATTAAAAACAAGATACAACTGAACAATTATTTAATTGTACCTCATAATCAGATAAATAACTGGGTTGTGTTCTTCGCCTAGAAGACTTTCGAACAACAGTCTCTATATCTTCATATGCTTGAACATTTTCTCCAGAACTAGTATCAATCTCATTTTCATTCGATTCATCGTCAATAAAGAAAAGTGACAAGTCAACAACACCTTTCTTTGAACTTGCATCCATTTGGTGTGATAAAACTTCATCAAACACCACATCTCGAGAAACAAAAACTTCTCTTGTATTTGGATCCATGGATCCATACATCTCCATCATTTTCCGTGAGTACCGTATCCAACAAAAATACAACGCCTAACTTTTGAAACATGAACATAACAAATTGTCCAAAAAACTCGAAGATAACTCACATTGAGTTTACGACGATATAGTACCTCAAAATGAGATAGATCCGACCCCGCCCATGGAGGTAGACGATTTATGACGTGACAAGCTGACTGAATAGTTGTTGCCTAAAGCTCCTTTGGAATGTTCTTTGCATGCAGCCAAGATAAACACATAGATGTAAGATGTGCTAATTTACGTTCAACAACTTCATTATGTTGTAGGGTGTTAGGACATGTCATTTGGCGTTGAATGTCATGCTCTTTGCAATAATTCTAAAATTGATCAGACATATATTCTCCCCCATTATCTGTGCGAAGACACTTTATCGGCAGCATAAATTCCTTCTCCACTAGCTCCTTGAACTAGATAAACTTGGAGAAAGTCTCACTTTTAGCCTCCAAAAAATACAGCCAAGTGAACCGAGTAAAATCGTCCACTATAATCATAACATAACGACAACCAGAATAACTGGATATTTTTGTCGGCCCCATCAAATCTGAATGAACTAACTGCAATGCAACATTAGCTCTGTTATTTGAATTTGGGAAAGGAAGACGATGTGATTTCTCAAATTCACAACCTGGACAAACCACATCATGACGAATTTCTGTAAAGATGGGAATACCATCAATAAGTTTCTTCATAAAAATTCTTTGCAACAATTGATAACCAACATGGCCCAACCGAGCAGCCAAAGTGTTGCACTATTATTCTGACATGTCTTTTCAACATATGCATCAGTTGCAGACAAAACATAGAGAGAATCTTTCCTCTTTCCAGTAAACAAAACATCAGGATCAAATTGTTTAATATTAGAAACAATTTTTCACATCATCTGGACCAAAGAGAACATACCTCCTAGAGTCGGCAATCTGAGAGACTGAAACCAGATTCTTCTTTAAACCTGGAACATGATAAACATCTTCAAGAGAAATATCACGAACATTTGATGCACCATCCATAACGTTAACTTGCCCTTCTTGAACAACATGATGTATGGAATTATCAGCCGTCGCAATGACTCTTCTTCTTTGATGAGTACGTACATCAAAGAGAAGAGAAACATTTCCAGTTGAATGATGAGAACAACCAGAATCAACAATCTAATCCTCATTATAATCTATAGAAGCATTAACATGCAAATTATTGGGTTGATCAATAGCTTCAATTGATAAGCATTGTTCCCAAGTAACTTGTTCAGATTTGTTACTTTCCTGTACAACATTTGCTTCTGCTTCTTTGAGAATCACCCGACAATTTTGTCTAATATGGGCGAATTTTCCACAACGTTGACTTACCACCTTTACCCGACAATCACGTTTGATGTGTCCCGGCTTACCGCACCTAAAACATCCTTTTAAATTGCCCTTGGACTGCCCCTTAACCTTGGAATCCTTGCCGTCATTTGAATAAAATCTTGAAGAAGAATTAACTCTCCCTTGTCTTTTGCATAAAGAACAACTTTCACCTCAGAGTGAGTTTGCTTGTAGTTGCTAAACATTTGTTTCATCAATGCTTCCTAATTTGAAAGCAAATTTTCCAACTCATTGATAGAAGGTTGATTTACTCAACCTTGGTATCGATGAAATAAATGACATAAACTCCTTTCGCAGTCCACGAATAAGATAGCAACGCACACGAGCATCACTAATCGGATCATTCTTGTCTAATTCTGAAATTTCAGAACATAAAGTTTTAATTTTCATAAAATATTCTGAAACTGACAAATTACCTTGAGTCCTTCCAGCAAGTTCGTTCTCCAAAAATTGCCATCTCGTCGTGTTCTTTTGAGTGAACAACTTTTTAAGTGTGTCTCACACTTTCTTTAGACAACTTACATCACGAACATGCTCAATGTACTCTTTGCCAATGGAAGTCCGCAAAGCAAATAAAGCTTTGCCACACTTGACCTTCCACTTTCTTCGTGCCGCAGCATTCTTCAGAGTATCTTCTGGAATTTCTGCATCATCACCGGAAACAAGATCCCACAGATCTTGCCCTTGTAGAAAAGCTTCCATACATAGCTTCCAATAGCTATAATTATCACCGGCAAGCTTGTCTACACAAACACTATTTTCACCATTCATCTTCAACGAGTATTTAAACTCAAACGCAAAACAAAGAACCTGGAAGCTCTGAATATACCATGTAACAAAACGAAGAGAACGGAAGTGTGGAAACGAGAGAGAAATTGCACGAATGAAAGAATTACTCAAATGAATTCGATATCTGAATTGAAAACATTACAAACATTTTATAGGTAATTAAATAGTAAATTATTAATCCTTAATCTATCCCACTAGTCTCAAATTTCTCCCATTAATTATGTCACTAAAGCATAATCCTCCAAAATCTAAGCTACTACCTAAATACATGGCACTAGCCTAAATAGGTGGCAACATAAACTTTATTTAAAATAAATAAAAGAAATTAAATAGTTTACACTAATTTTTAACATATTCTTCTTCATAACCATGAATTTGAAGCTTTTGATTTGAGCAATCCTTTGCAAGCTCAGTGCAACCACCAACATCAACCAATGAGCTAATTCCATCAAAAACACATTTATACTTCTTGAAACATATTCCCTTCAACAAATTTCAAGTTTCCTTCCCCTTTCAAATTAGCTACCTAACACAATACATTTAATTTTTCCTTCCCCTTTCAAATTAGCTACCTAACACAATACATTTAATTTGTGAAAAAACTTCAACAATGGCTTTGGCCACAGTTCCCCAAAAATACAACCTGTAAACAACTCTCACATTTTCACATTATTTCATAATAAGAAATAAATATGCAAAACGTGATTCAAATCATCAATGCGACTAAACACCAAATCAATAAAGTTAAAATAAACCCATTAACGGCTAAACACGATCATAGCAACAACACGAGCAATTGAAAAAAATGCTAGTCATCAAATACCCTATAAGGATTTCCCTTTCTAGCAACAAAGTTTCACAACAAATTTTCACAAAAACAAACCCTAAAAACGCCATAAATCGAGTACAAGCAAAAAAAAAATAAAAAAATAAAAAAAAAATAATAATAATAAAATAAATAAACAATAATAATCAGGAAACAAGGAAGCAAACTCTAACGTGTGTAAAGATCAAAGTGGGGTCCCAACGTATTTAAGTTTTCTCTCTACTCTTTTTAGACCTCCACCCTTTCAACTTCGTTCGGTTTATCTTCCTAAAGCTTAGGAAAAATATTAATTCACAAAGTTGACATGAAAATAGAAGGTTTTATGATATCTAGAAAGTATTTAATTTTTAAATTAAGACTTTGTAGTTTCTATTTTGCAAAAAGAAAAGAAAAAAATGTAGTTTTATTCTTTTTCACGTTAATTTTACGCCAACTTTAAATTGTTTATGTTACTCTACTAATTGAAATGGGTTGGTTGCATAAATGACATTCAGACCCAAAATAATGACAAATATAACAACAAAAAAATATAAAACATTTTGTAAATATAACAAAAAAATCAGTAATAGTTATTAATAAACGGCATCACTGATATCCATTAATAACATGACTATCACTGATAGCCTACTGTCGGTAATAGTCATTGACGAAATTTTATAAAAAAAACAGAGGTATATCAGTAGTTATCACGGATAATCATTGATTTGCTATCAGTGATCAAAATTGTCATATTTGCAAATCCTTTAAAAAAAACTGCTATATTTTTAATTACTTTACCTTAAATTGACACGGAGTGCAATGTCTCAATTGATATTGTACAAATATTAAATTATACTTTAATTTAAGTTTTATGATAATAAATTTGAAAATGTATATTACGAAATTACCCATTGCATCCTTGTACCATGTGAGCTAATATTGGTTCTTGGAGTTTACATTTTTTATCAATTTTTTTTCTGTTGATTTGCATAACTGTAGTAGGAGATTGTTTACATTTTTATTCTATAGACTGAGAAGTGTTTGAGCTTGCTGTTCAATTCAATTGAAAATTAAAGGTAGAACTTAGAAGCTTGAGTAATAATTTTTATAGTAGATAAAATATCTTCTTCCAAAATAATAGAAACACAACCTTTTAAGTGTAATTCTTAACTAAAATTTAAAGTATGGAAACACAACTAAGGATAACTTGGACGTATCGTGTTATTTAATTTGAAACTTCACTTTTCTTTTCATGGAGAGAAGATTTTAAGCTCATTCTCTTGCTTAATAGATGGTGATATTGCCAGTTCAGAAGGTGACGATGTCAAAAGAGTATCAACCGTGGTATCACAATAAGCTTCAAGGATGTCTTCTTCTTCAGTCGTGTATCCCAAAGAGCCAAGCAAAGTAGGCCAACACTCATGCTGGATGATTTTGATGGCTTGACAACAGTTGGAGCCTAAATATGTTTCGCCGTTGAGGAAGAATGTGATAACTTCACCGGTACATGCTTGAAGCTGGTATAGAGATCCCCAACAGTCTGATGTTGCATCATCCAATGTTATTTGTGTTGCTAGACTCGTTTTAAGGTTTGGTCTTGATTCAACCATGAATGAGAAAATCAGAGCTAAAATAAAAGTAGCGATGAAGAGTTTCAAAAAGTTAGCCATTCTAGAAAAAGAAAAATTAGATGATCAATGGACTATGAATGATATATTGAAAGATGAAGTTTGTAATTAAGCTCGATTGGCTTGATGGGGAATAGATCATAAAATGTTGAATTTATATAGAGATGAAAGTAACGTGTATTACTAATTGGGAAAACGAAAGAATATCATTAGTTTATGATTAATAAGACAATGTAACTTATAATTAAATGTGTAACGGTTTTACTTAACTATTAATCTAATAATTGATTATCACTAACATTACTTAAAACGTTTTAGATCTCTTTTATTCCTTTAGCTCTCTACCCTTTCAATTTTTCAATCTTTTATCTTACAATCTTAAAGGACCTTATTATCTTAAAATCCTTTAACTTTCCACCCTTTCAACTCTTCAATCTTTTATCTTACTATCTTAAAATGTGGCCGGAAGAGAATCATTTTTTCGATTATTTTCGTCATTCTTAAAATAGTTAAATAATTTTAAATTTATAAAAATATTACTAAAAAACAATCGCCATTCATAGGGTTTTATTTTTTTCACTTATTATTATTTAATTAAAAATAATTATTTAACAATTTTTTTTTATTTTTTTTATTTTTACATTCTCACCTCCATGTATTTAATCATTTTTTTTTTACTATTTTACCTCTTGGCAAATTTGAAATTTACAAGCAACTCATAAAATTACTAAAAAAATATGCCTATTGTATGCTTTTATTTTTTTTTACAATTTTTTAATAGTTTTTTATTTGATTAAAAATATACAATAAAATAAATAACATTAATTATTTAACATACATTCTCACACTCATGTACATATTTAAGAGATGGAGAAGATTAGAATATGAAAAGTTTATCTCTCTTCATTTCTATAATTTATTTTTCAAAAATATTTAATAAGAAAATTTTAAAGATTTTGTAACTTTTTAATTTCCTACGACTATATATATTAGCAAGAAATACGTGCACGTAAAATTTTGTTGTTTTAATTTAAAGTTGTAATATATATATTTCAATTCTTAAATCTTGTAATTAAATATTATTCTAAAATATTAGAACAACGGTCGGTTTACATTTTTCTTCATAATAAAAGAATTGCTTTCTTTGACCAGTTTTTTTTTTTTTTTTTTTGGAGTTTCAGTACAATATCCTGCTAAGCAGTATACAATCAAAACCATACTATATTATAAATGCAAGATAGAAAAATTTATGTGTACTCCAAAACAAAAAAAACAACTATATATATGAATATTCATGTAAGAATAATATTTTGAATTGTTTGAATATAATCATGCCCTTTAAATAGTGTTAATGCTTAGATAGACTTTAGAGTTGTCAAAATTATTTGTAATGAATTATATGATTTTGTTTAATTGACCATTTAAATTTTAATTATTAAACTAATTTATTCTTATGCCTTTATACATATTTTTATATCTTTAGGGTTTTAAATATATAGACTTTACATTTGATGATATTCTTATTCATAATTAATGATTGTTTTCAACTAACTATATACATAATTGAAATTAAAATAATACAAATTAAAAAATGCAAAAGAAAATATTATGAAAGTTTCTCATCTACCCACGGGAGGTGATGGATGGTTTAGGGTTTTAGGCAAGCAAGAACCTGACCAAAGAAGAAATAGGAGAAGAAATAGGAGAAGAAATAGGAGGTGATGGATGGTTTGGAGTTCTCATCACGAAGATAACTATTTTAGGTCCGTTTGGTATTGGGATGTGAGCATGAAAAATCTATTTTAACGAAATTTTAACTGTTTTTGCCTTTAACTGTTAGCTTCTCGATTAATCTGAGGTTTTTTTCTATTATTTTTTTTATGACCTTTAATATCCTTCCACATCCTTCTTTCTTTATTGCAACCATTTTTTACTCATTGAATTGAACTAAAGCAAATTACATAACAACATCAAGATTATTTCAAACTATTTTTTTTTTTGTTATTATATTTGGATAGAAAAGTAAAAATAATTTTTTCTTTTCTTTTCTTTTTTTTGGTCAAAATTGTCACTCAAAATTTGTTATGTTATAAGTGTTATAATGTATAAGATGCATGCTCAATTCATGAGTATTAATATAAGAGTTATATTAATTATTCATGAATTAGATGTTGTTTGCTTAATAGAATAATTGATATAAGTGTTATATTATTAAACATTCAGCATTAGTTGCATATTGTATGTTATAAGTGTTATACTGTATAGGATGCATGCTTAATTCATGAGAATCGATGTAAGTGTTATATTGGTTTATGCATTAGGAGTTGTATGTTTAAAAGCATAATCGATATAAGTATTATATTGATTATGAAGTTAAATATTCAATTTGTCATGCCTTAGTGATGCATGTTTGAGAAGCATGTAGAAGTTGTTGTAGAAAGTCTAGTTTTTGCAAGCGTTGTAAAATTGACTTAGACTTTTAAAATCTATAACAAAGGCAAAGAGCATGTTCATTTAGGGTTAAATGATTCGATCTTTTTCATTAGATGAATAGGTCGATATCTTGTAAATGCTAAGGTTACAAAAAACTCACCCGGTGAAATCCTGTTCGAGGTTGGAGGTATTTAAGCTGACGGTTTACGGAACACCTCCTACCTAGGGACAATCCGGTACTTGGGTAAAGTTAACCCGACTTTATGAGAAAGCGTGAGAGGTGTGAGGTTAGTAAAGTGTTTATAACCTAGACATCTCAGGTAAAATAGTTTGCCCAGACTTAAGTATTTATTTATTTAGCAAGATAAAACCTGAAGTTTTTTACCTATAACTGTCTAAAATACTTAGTATAGGTGTTGAGAAGGAATATATGATATATCCCTCTCCTGCTACGCACTCCGTGAAGTTCACAACGTGAGAATTTTGTTCGCTTGTGCGATGTCAATAGGGCATACCCTAGAAGGGCGGTGTTTGCAACATTCCATAGCAAGGTGAACGGAATAAGTATTTATAGTAAGTGGGAGAAATAAGTGCGTCAGTATTTCTGCGGTCTCCTCCATCACTACAACAAAAACAGTGTTACTTGACGCTTTTACAAGCGTCAATTAATCGTCTGTCAAGAAAAGTATGGTTGAATCTTGACTTATTGAAAGCGTCAAGATATGAAGAAAACCATGTCAAGTTTTACTTTCCTTGATATTTTTAAAATGTCAAGTATTACAATCATTGACGTGTTTGAAGTGTTTGAAGCGTCAAGTGATCGCCAATCAAAAAAAGTGTGGTTGAACCTTTACCCTTGAAAGCGTCAAGTTATTCTTTTCTTTATATATATATATATATATATATATATATATATATATATTATCCTATCTTGAATTTCATGCATATTGTGTACTCCAAAAACTTTAAAATTGACAGAATTCTGCAAAATTTTCACATAAACAATACACATTCAAGATCACCAAATATATACACCAAAAACATCTTTAAAATTGTCAAACTACCTATCATCAATTTCAAAAGTAAGAGTTATCAACTCATGAACTACTCCAAAATTACAAATTACCTATATCACCATGTGTTTCAAAATATCTTCAAAATGTCAAACATATCATCAAATAAACAATACACATTCAAGATTACTAAATAATATCTTCACAATTGTTAAACTACACATAATCAATTCCAAAATTACAAGAACCATCAAGTCATGAACTATCCCAAAATTACAAACTATCTATATCACTATATGTTTCGAGGTTGACAAACTTTGTCGACTTATAATGACCAATTCTAAAGAATAAGATATTTATACAAAAAAAAATGACACTTAAAATACCCTGAAGTTGTCAAAAGACGTTTCAATGACTATATCATCCTACCTTCCATTAATACCTCTAATGGGTGTTAGAATTTTCGCTGCAAAAGTAATTTAATCATCGACATAGTCAAGTTGTCCAACAATTTGCTGTACATGAAGAGAAATCCTTCAATATCCCAGATGACTCAATAACACGTACTAATTGTGTAGTCTCGCCACACATCTTAGAATATGTCCTTGAAAGTTCAGTGTAAGGAAGTAGTGAGTCCCCGTAGGAAATGTTGGATGAGAGCACATTAAAAGATGCAACATCCATTCTCTTAAATAATTGGGCAGCCAAGACATAACTCCATTATCTATAAGATGATGCATATGATCTTACCATAAGTTTCAAGCTCCATCCAGGATGATGCATATGATCTTGCCCTAAGTCAAATTCCTTCACTGGATACTAATACAAAGAAAATGAAAATATTATCAGCATTTTTAAATTTTTTCAATCAAGGATGGAAAATGAATTATATATTGATAAAAAGGGAACATACAAAGGACAAAAAAAAAATAATAAAAAAAAAACATTGATCATCTACAATACAAGGAAGCCAAGATAAGGCCAAAATCTAAGGACTAAACATTTTTATACCAAGAAAAAAGTAAAAAAAAAAATACAAGAGTAACCAAAGGCCATAAAAATTTACGAAAGCACCCTCCAATTGACTTCATCCAAAGAGAGCAAGATCACTAAAGTTCAATCTAAAACCCTCCAATTGGAGGTCAGAATCCTAATAATGTCACAAATTTCAATAAATTCCTTGAACATATCTACTTCTTTCTCACCAAATTCCTTGTGAGCATAGGAGAAACCCCTAAAGAGTGATTTCTAGGGTACTAGATGTGTGTGAGTGTTTCTTTTTTTTTTTTTTTGGCAAAGGATTAGGAAAGGATAACATCTCATTTGCTTACTTCAGGGCTATATGCTTCCAACTACAACTCGCATTAAACACATACAAAAATAAAAATATAGGATAGATACACATGTAAACAAAAGCAAAAATACAAAACCAACAATGCAAAATAAAAAGCCATTTCCAATAATTTTAGATGTGAAGATTAATTGGATACAAAGTAAACACATAAGTAAGATTACTATGGATTCTTACAACTATAGCAGTGGGAATCAATAATTTTCATGTCAACTGTTTGGATGCACATTAGTTGAAATGATTCCAAATTCACCATTAAAAGAGATGGGAGAGAATTAGAGGACCTATTGTTTGGAAATTGATCAACTTGTGAAACACTTCATCCTTCCCAGCCAAGTCAACAAATCCTAACGAGATAGAGGGGAAGAAGTAGTACAATTTAATTTGCTATTATAATCCAACTACACATAATCAGTGAATCACTAAGAGGCCATGAAATAAATTCAGATTATCCATCTAGAGAAAACAAAAATTTGAAAACTAAAAAACAATATTTGACCACCATTTTCTTTAATCAAACTAGACCAATATATAACCGAGTCACAAATTTTTAAACAACACTACATTTTTCAAAGAAAAAAAAGATCAATAAAAAAGGAGCAAAACGTACCCTCAACAACCGAAAACGATTTTGATTAAGTACCTGACCAAAAAAATTGATGTCAAATATTTTGGAATACGATGAAAGAGATCTAGTAGTGAGCTCATACATATAAATATGCAAGAATCTGAACAATCTTTCTCGGCTGAAACATTTTTCTTTTTGTTGAAACATTCCTAAACTCGTAGTACTCAACATCATTTAGGTTTTGTTGTTAATCCCTTGTTGGAAATTTAATGGGCAAACCCCAATATATGATTATTCAAGAATAAATACATTTAATCCAAGAACAATCATAACAAAATTTTAGGATCTAAGCATGAAAGAAAACTAAATTAGAGGGGATTAGAATTACCTGAAACCATTGGATGTGATAAATCTATAGCCTTCAACACTCTGTGGTTTATGGTCTTCCACATCTATGCATCTCGGACCAATCATGGACAATCCTCTCTCTATCAGATGAGAATAGGAGGCTAAAGCAGCATAGCTTATTGGGAACCATAAGCTAAACTATACATATGTTGATCCTAGGGTTTCCCATAATCCCCTAAGACCAACGGGCTGATATCTACCCAGCAGGCCACACCACTATATGGGAAGTCTTGGGCCCATAATCAAGATCACACAAATGCCTATTAAATAGCCCAAATATAATTGTTATTGAAATGTTACCCACATATGAATTAATTATTAAATTAATTCCAAGAATCTCTCACTTTCACAACAATTTTTTTATTAACAATTATTAATATATTCTTTAGTGCACAACTTAATGCTATTTTAAAAGTAACTTCCCTTTAATCACAATCCGGTCCATTTTGTATATCAATCAGGAACCAAAGCGGCTTTTGTCACATGTATGGTCGCAACTCAGCCTTCAATGATCACCACACCAAATATACTCAATGACATGGATCAAGTGTGGAAGAGTAGCATGAAAATTACATGTAATGTGATCTAAACATGTCTATTTTCAACTGGTCAACTTTATTCTTTAGAGAGATCAAACTTAACTCTTTCTAGCCTTATGTTAAATTACTTTTAGAAAGAAAGTGATTCAGAGTAACAAAGGTAATTCATCTTATTTATTCTGCAGAAACAAAATTTTGTATCTACCTTACTAAAGCACAAACTCTCCCTCAACTGACGTACCATAATTTTCACACCTATATGAGCATTATGCTCCCAAAAACATTTGTGTGAAAGTTCTTAAATGAACGTATCCGTAATGATGAAGTTGTATTTCTTTAGACACAATAAAAACTCTGAATTTTCTTTATCAACAAAAGCTTATGATTCTCATAAAGTTTGTGTTGCTATAAATTGAAAAGAATTACAAATTCTTGTCAAGACAACTTAGTGACAATAATTAAAATTTATGAGTTTGTTGCCACACAAAGTGTTATGACCACAAACTTCAATGGTAAAATAAACTACTACAAATGACTATTTGTCACTTTTATTTATAGTAGTATCTTTTACTCATTTAGTGTACATAACCGGGAAGGTGGATCATGTTGGCAACTCTTACTATTATCAAAATCAAATTACCTCATGATCTCGACTTTATTTGATTTTGATGAGTGAACATGTATCATTTTATTAATTACCTTAAAACTCTTTAGATCCAATTAAGAGTTATAAATATTGCATTTTGTTATTGATCTGAATAGGAAAGCGGAAGCGGAAGCGTCTAAACTTCAAACATGAAATTCTTCATTTCTTTATCCAAGGGACCTTTATTGAGACTAAATTTATCGTCTTTAATTATATGAATATTTCTTAGTGCATACAAGTTTATGCTAGAAAACTTGGAAGACTTTCTGACATAACCTCTTTTGTGAAATCTCAATGTTACTTAAGCTTGATCTCACAATATCATTGCACAATATAAAAAGAGATATTCATACAAGCTTTCATCCTACAGCTTAGTATTATCACGTCATAGTCATATTACACTAAGAAAATAATTTTACTCCTACTAAGTCTATAATTCATAATTATCACTTTTGTATACCTTAGACCTTAAATGTGATAATTAATTAATGAAGTTTATGAAGTTACAGATAGAGAACCTTATTAAGATCACAAATGGAATGAAACCTTTGAAACCTTGTGTTACTAGATCAAGAGTTTCTAAACTATATAGGCTATCAATCTTTATATCTATTTGACATAAAAAATAGTTTCGAAGTGTTATCACAAGTCTCTAAATAATTAATGTCACCCATAATAATTGAAACATAATAACTAGACAAACCTTATATCTTTCAACACACATTACCTCTTAAAGGCAATATGACAAGATGTCAAATATTGTCATTGTTGTTTCAAATTCTTTGTGACATTAATTCTCTATTTTAAGAGTTAAGTCTTTGTTTGACTTGGAGAAGATAATTGAATCATCTTCTTTTTACTTTTAACTCAAACTTACATCTTTATATTTGGATTTCTCCTATCTCTTGTGATTACTTTAATAACACTTTTAATAATGTTGAGTTTGTCTTACTTAAATGAGAAGATTCTTAACTAATGTTTTCACATAGAGAAAATAACTCAAATTCTCTTTTCATAACGATAACATTCCCCATTTTATCTTCCCTCTCAAACTCAACATCCTTAAGAAACTAAAGTTATTTAGCAAATCAACCTAAGTGAGACTTAATTTTAGAAATCGTGAAAATGACTAGTGTACCTAGAGCAACAACTAATAATCTTTAAGTCCAAATGTTTTTTATTGACCTTTAGGACCAATCATTAATTGGACATCTCTAAATGCAAACATAATGTTAAGCATTTTCCTAGGCTTTAATTGCAAGAGATTTAATTGTTGTTATATGTGGTACACCAGTTCAACTTCATGTTGCAATCTTAAGTTTTTTTTCCCCAAAGAAGTTAAATTCAAAGAGAAATAATTTGGCATACTTCTAACCTCGTCTTATGAACTTTGAATCATTCTATAAGCAACACACTTTGCTCACGTTTTCCTGTAAAGATGTACTATTTAATGGCTCTATAAATTCTTAAAAGAGTTTGACAAAAGGTTCTAGACATTATCTACCCAATCCATAGGGTTTCATCACTAGAAACTAATCATATGACTTTCAAGATATCCATAACTAAAGACCTCTCTGACATCAAACATAAATGACTTCACTGAGAATATATTTATGAAAATATTAAACAATATTGTTAGGCATTTTAAGAAGCCGTATAGAATGGACTATGAAAGATTGTTCAAAGAGAGTAAACCTCTCAATGCACTTAATTATTGACTATTTCATTATTTTTCCCTTAATTATATTTAATACAAACTCGAAGATTTGTTAAATCAAAAGAACAAATCATCCATGAATAGAAGTACTAGAGTCTATTCAACACATGAAAGTCTGGACATGCAAACTAAACTAATTTTGTTTAAATCCTAAGTGAGAAGTCAAATTTCTTTATACATTATGAAAAGAATTACTAAGAACATATTTTCCAACATGTCCAAATTTTCTAAAAAAAACAAAAAATTAGGAGAAGTACGGATCCTAACTTTTAGTGATTTGGACTAATATGTTCCAAATGCAACTTTGTGTCAACTTTAATTTCTCCCTAAGCAAATAGTTAATTGAGTACATTTTGTTCTTTTATACTTAAAAGTATTTTCTTCAATATACCATCGAAGATTCGCTCATTAAGGGTCCATCTACCCTTTCAAGCATCATAGTGTACTCCCTTTATGTTTCTTTGTTCTCCATTAAGACACATTTAACCAAAAGTTTAAATGTCTCTTACTTTATGTTCATTTCAGAACAATCTTTATCTTTTTAAAGGAACTTCCTAATTATTTCCTCATCAAACATGATTCCCTTGAATGATATATTTCTTCATCATAAAACTTATGAAGTTAAGATCATTCCATTTTTTCTAATATAAATCCCAATTAATCTGAATGCGATTTTGCTAAGTAAAAAAAAATAATAAATAAAAAAATGAAAGTGTTTCTTTATTCATCACAACGTGAACAAAAAAAAAAAATTCTCAAAATCAAACAAGGCAATAGTATTTAAAATTTTGAAAAACCAACTAAAACATGCCCATAAATAACTTAGTATTTATAAAAACACCTTAAAATTAAATTTTATGAGGACAACAAGATACCAAACACAACATTGACAACCTTCCTTTGGGCCGACGGTTCAACTTGCAAACAGTACTCTCAATGTGGTGAGGAAACATTGATACCTAATCCGGTCAAGTGAAAGTCTTCCTTTGGGCCGACAATCACTCACATGGCATAACTTTATATTATCCATGTTTTATCACCAGCTAACCATAGATGTACCAGAAATCTTGTTCAAGGGGGCTTTATATAAAGCTCAAAAAAAATATTTTATAAGGAAATAATTTCAAGGAAATCATATAAATTCATAAATTAACTGAACTATTAATTTTCTACATCACAATCGTCCTCTACGAGATTTCATATTTTGAAATCGTTGCATAATAAATTCATTATCTATCTTATCAAATAAATCCTTCTCGATATATGTTATAAGACTATCATTCATCCGTTGGTCTCCCATCCGATTGCGCAATTGGGTCTTTATAATATTCATAGCAGAAAATGTTCTTTCTACAGTAGTTGTTGCAATTTGTAAGATCAATGCTAAGGTGAGCAACAGATAAACTAATGGGTAGACTTTATCTTTAGCTCTCATCACCATTTCTAGTGCAAGATCACCAATACTCTTTAGCTCAACAAATATATTATCTGAGCGCACGTTCATGATGTAATTTTGAAGTTGATCCTCAAGAATAACAAGTTCAGTACTTGAAAAATCTCTAGGATAAAATTGAGCAAGTCGTATAAGTTTCTGACTGTCAAAAGCGGCAAATGAGTTGCTTGGATTGAGGCATGCCACACAAAGAAGCAGTTCAGTACTTGTTTCACTAAAACGATTATTCAACTCTTGAAGTTGCATATCAATAACGATATAAAAAACCTCAACACGGTAATGATGCATATTTGTGATTTCTTTAGATTTTCGCCTTTTCCTCCCTCGAATAAAAAACACATCATCCATCTTAAGCATTAGAATATCATGCTTATCGCAAAATTTTGAAACTTCATCTAACAATGAATCCCAACCTGATTCTCTCCTTGATTGTAATCTTTCTTAACAAATCTTGACCAAAATCATTGCATTCACAATATCTTGATCTTTCCACTATAGTGCTTGAGACAAATCATTTGTGATTCCCATGACAACTTTCATAAGATGCATATGAAAAACAAAGTCAAATGACTGAATTGAATTTATTAGAATCTTTGCTTCATATTTTTGTTCAGAATTTGACCCATCATCTACGATTGTCTCGAGTACATCACAAATTGATGAGAACATTGAAATAAATCTCACTAGAGTAATGTAATGTGATCCCCATCGTGTATCTCCTGGACGATTAATTATTGTTTCCTGATTTAATCCTCGCCCAGTTGACAATTTACCATTATTCAAAACTTCAAAAGTTACAACACTCTGTTTTTCTCTTAAAATATCTCGACGTTTTGTTGATGCTCTAATAACATTCACCACATTTCCAACTAAAAGAAAAAAGATCAGTGATCTCTACGTGATTTTTTGCAATAGCTACCAAAGCTAATTGAAGTTGATGAGCAAAACAATGAATGTAAAATGCACATTTATTTTCTCTCAAAATTAATGCTTTCAATCCATTGAATTCTCCTTTCATATTGCTTGCTCCATCATATCCTTGTCCTCGTAAACTAGCAATGCTTAATCCATGTTTAGAAAAGAATTTATCAATAGCTTCCTTAAGTGATAGAGAACTTGTATTAGTAACATGTACAATACTTGCAAATCGTTCAATCACGCGTCCTTTGTCCACATATTTTAACACAATTGCCATCTGCTCCTTTGAAGATACATCCTTCGATTCATCAATCAAAATTGAAAATAATTTATCACCAATATCCCTTATGATTGCATCAACAATTTCTACTGTAATACAATTCACAACATTTTTTTGGATATCTGGTGCAGTCAACTTCAGGTTTTCAGGAGCATTACTCAAAGCAAAAACTTCAATGTCATTGTTATGGTTGCATAACCATCGTAGGAGTTCAAGAAAATTACCTTGATTTTTTGAATCTTCAGTTTCATCGTTCCCACGAAATGGAAGACCTTGTCGTAACAAAAACCGAGCAACATCAATTGTTGCACATAATCGAGTTCGATATTCAATTCTTGTTTGGTCAGACATCTTATTAAAAAAAAATTCAATCTGTTGTTTTTGCTTCAAAAGAGCTTCACAATTACTCCAAGCTTGGTTATGTGCACTATTTGCTCTTCCAACATGAGCTTGTAGTTTTTCTACTTTCTTCCAATTTGAAAATCTTTTGCCAACAAAATGGTCACCTCTTGATTGTTCTCCAAATTTTTGTTTGAATAAATAACAACATAAACAAAAGGCAGCATCTTTTGAAACACTATATTCCAACCAATTAGGATACTTAGTAAACCAGTCTGAAATAAACCGTCTTGACTGTGACCCAAATTTCTTCAACGGAAAAGTATGATTTTGAGGCTGACAATGTCCTTTTTGTAAATATGCTCTACGAACTTGGTCTCGAATATTACAATTGTAATCAAGAATCCTAATTCTGAGACCAGAATATGCGGGTAAATCTTCTAAATTTACTTCCGTGGAACATCTATCACAACTATTATTAGAGATGATGACTCAATCGAATTTCTTTTATAGTATTTCTCCATTTAGATTTCAAATTAAATCTACAACAAGATTAACAAAAAATAAATCAAACTAAAACATAAAGTAAGAATGATGAAAACTAATAAATGTGGAAAAAGTAATTGAAACATGAAAAGTATATATATACCAGAGTAATTGAAACATGAAAACTAAATGTACAAAAATAATTAAAGCACAAAAACAAAATTTATATAAATAATTGAAACATACAAATTAAATGTACCTTAGAAAATTAATCTTCAAATCATCAAGCTCTTGAAATTGCAAGCAAGAATTAGATTTGAGAGATAGCAAATGTATGCAAATTGAAAGGAGTATTTTTAGGTTCAAAACATTAGAATGGTGGCTACATCATCTAAAATGTGAAGAACAATATTATTTTTTTAAAAATAGGGTTTGATGTTTAAGAATCCCACCAATATATTTTTCTTTAGAAAAATAAATAAAATTTAAACATATTACAAAGAGATTTGATTTTATGTAGTGAAGAAAAAAAATATATTTAATCTACAGTAAAAAAGGAAATTATAATTTATTATAATTTAAACATATTACAAAGAGATTTGATTTTTGATCTTGGGCTATGAGAGTGGGCTAGAAACACCAACTTCACTATGCCAATCTAAACAATTGAGTATTAATTAGTAATTATTATTAATAATATATAAATTATAAAAATTTGAGGGGGGGCTCGAGCCCCCCTGGGCCCTCACTAAATCCGCCCCTGGATGTACCTGCTATTTGGCCAAACTGACGTCTTCCTTTGGGCCGACAACAGAACGCATAAACAACAGGTCTACAAACATCTAATTAACTATGAAGATGTCAATATCAGAAATCAGAGGTTACTTTGGCAGCATGATCCATCAAATCAACGCTAACATAGAAAATCAGATTATTATGCAAAACACTTTTATTTTAATTACTATTAATTTTATCTTCATGAAAATGAAATTACCAAAATTATTTTCAAAATTAAGAGTAATAATTTTACATGCATAACTTATAAAGGGAAAAGTCCTCAAAAATAAAAATTAGAATGCCCAAATTTTTTTTTATTAGGATTTCAACCCAATTAACAACCTAACACATGGCATCAAATTTAGAATCCAATAATAAAATATAATAATTTATCCATTTTAGAAGATAGTCTTCATTTGGGCTGACTAACAACTTCAAGGGCACATCATTATGTTATTCACACATTATTGAATGTGTATTTGTTGTTTGGCCAAATTGTAACCTTCCTTTGGGCCGATCACAATCTGCATAAGCAACAAATACACTTCATCTAATAATCTAATAACTTTATAAATGTTTCAATTTCCAAAACATTCAAAATAAATTGTACTAATTGTGCTAATTTTTTATACCTTATTAAGCAGACCAAAAATCAAAAATTAAATAATCATCCACACTTTATTATGCCCAAATTCAAATTTATAACATAAGACATATATATAAATTTATAAACAAATACTATTGTTATAAAATGAAGATACAAACAATAGTAATAGTTAAAATTATATATATTAACATAACATAAAATTCATTATGTAATATATATATTTGCAGGCCCACTACAAATCTCATGCCACGGTGTCCTAGCACCTCTTCAAGCCATTTGCCGCAACAACAGTGTTGTTGTAAACACTATTTTTTTTTCTCATTCTTTAATTCATTCTCTATCTTTCTTCATGAAAGTCACCATATAGTCAGAGATTCGTTAGAGATTCAATATGAAAACATTTTTTTTATCGTTGAGTCAAAATACGCATATGAAACTATTCATAATCTTTAATGATATAACCCAAATATGCATACAAATTAAATTTGACTATTCAAGTGTTCTAGTAATACATAAAACATGTTGTAAAATAATTCTAAAATCCTATTGAATCGAAATCTTATGAATCAAAGGAAAGACAATATGTTTGACAAAATTAGAATCTACCATGCAAAAACCGCTCTGATACCACTTGTTGGAAATTTAATGGAAAAAACCCAATATATGATTATTCAAGAATAAATACATTTAATCCAAGAACAATCATGACAGAATTTTAGGATCTAAGCATGGAAGAAAACTAAATTAGAGGGGATTAGAATTACCTGAAACCATTGGATGTGATGAATCTATAGTCTTCAACACTCTGTGGTTTGTGGTTTTCTTCATCTATGCAACTTAGACCAATCATGGGCAATCCTCTCAATCCGATGGGGAATAGGAGGCTAAAGCAGCATAGCTTATTGGGGATCATAACCTAAACTATAAATATGTTGATCCTAGGGTTTCCCATAATCCCCTAAGACCAACGTGCTGGTATCTGCCCAGCAGGCCACACCACTATATGGAAAGTCTTGGGCCCATAATCAAGATCACACAAATGCTTATTAAATAGCCCAAATATAATTATTTTTGAATTGTTACCCACATATGAATTAATTATTAAATTAATTCCAACATTATTTACATTACACACATCTAACACTGTTTTTGCTCATTTCAAAATAAATATCAACTCAAATATTGCACAAGGCATGGCGGTCTTCCCTGGTCTCGCCCCTGTTAATTGCACAAGGCATTGAATGTTATCTTGTTAGAAGTTAGAATTATGAAGGGGAAATTGGTTAGAACCATAAAATAGAAGTATATATGTATCTATGTTCTGTAGACTTCACTCATTCCTGGTTTATATAATAAAAGCAATCGAATAATGAAATATTCCATGAAAATCTAATTGAAATATATTTGAAGTACATAGTGTTTTCAAAGAAGGTGAAATCATCAGCAAAGAATAATGAAAAATAAACATTACCTCCCATAAAGGAGAAATTAACTTTAAGTTTTAGACTTGGATCTGCAGCTTATGAATTTGACCTTTCAAGACCCATCGAATTTGACCTTTCAAGACTCATATGTTCTATGCTAACAAGTTCGGGTATTCTATAACAAAACGAAGAGAACGGAAGTGTGGAAACGAGAGAGAAATTGCACGAAGGAAAGAATTACTCAAATGAATTCGATATCTAAATTGAAAACATTACAAACATTTTATAGGTAATTAAATAGTAAATTATTAATCATTAATCTATCCCACTAGTCTTAAACTTCTCCCATTATGCCACTAAGGCATAATCCTCCAAAATCTAAGCCACTACCTAAATACATGGCACTAGCCTAAATAGGTGGCAACATAAGCTTTATTTAAAATAAATAAAAGAAATTAAATAGTTTGCACTAATTTTTAACACTCCCTCTCAGTGCAAACCTACGATCAACAACACCAAGTGCACTCCTGAATTCTTCAAACTTGGATTTATCAAGCGCCTTGGTAAATATATCAACAACTTCAAGGATGGCTCCATAGGAGTAGTAATTGATTTTGATTCCTTCATGTCAAACCGATTTAACAAAGTATTTGCATACGAGACAAAGTATCCACCTGACCTTTCAACCTCCAAGCCAAGAAAACATCTCGCTTCACCCAAACTCTTTATTTCAAAACGAATAGACAAAGCATCTCGAAGATTATTAATTTCAACTTCATCATCACCCGTTATGATCATGTCATCAACATAGAGTAGAAGCATTGTACATACTAAAGTTGTCTTTTTAACAAATAGACTTGAATCTGCATTTGAAGACTTGAACCCACAGAACTCAAGATATTGAGCAATCTTACCATACCAAGCACGAGGAGCTTGCTTAAGACCATACAAAGTCTTTTTGAGTAGACACACATAAATTGGAAACTCCTTAGAAACAAAACCATGAAGTTGTTCCATAAAAATGTCGCGATCCAACTCTACATAAAGGAAAGCATTCTCCACATCTAACTGTCATAATTTCCAATATTTGCAAGCAGCGAATGAAATAATTGTACGAATAGTTACCATTTTTGCAACAGAACTGAATGTCTCCTCGTAATCTACATCATATTGCTGTGAAAAATCTCGAGCAACAAGATAAGTTTTATACATGTCAAAGGTACCATAAGGCTTTTTCTTTAACTTCTAAACCCATTTACAAGTAACTAACTCAACATTCTTCGGCTTTGGAACAAGTTCCCATGTGTCATTCTTGTTTAAAGCCGAGATTTCCTCCTGCATTGCTTCTTCTCATTCAAGAATACCTCTAGCTTCATCATAAAACTGGAGTTCATCTTCACAAATATGACTGATTAAAAACAAGATACAACTGAACAATTATTTAATTGTACCTCATAATCAGATAAATAACTGGGTTGTGTTCTTCGCCTAGAAGACCTTCGAACAACAGTCTCTATATCTTCATATGCTTGAACATTTTCTCCAGAACTAGTATCAATCTCATTTTCATTCGATTCATCATCAATAAAGAAAAGTGACAAGTCAACAACACCTTTCTTTGAACTTGCATCCATTTGGTGTGATAAAACTTCATCAAACACCACATCTCGAGAAACAAAAACTTCTCTTGTATTTGGATCCATGGATCCATACATCTCCATCATTTTTCGTGAGTACCATATCCAACAAAAATACAACGCCTAACTTTTGAAACATGAACATAACAAATTGACCCAAAAACTCGAAGATAACTCACATTAAGTTTACGACGATATAGTACCTCAAAATGAGATAGATCCGACCCCGCCCATGGAGGTAGACGATTTATGACGTGACAAGCTGACTGAATAGTTGCTGCCTAAAGCTCCTTTGGAAGGTTCTTTGCATGCAGCCAAGATAAACACATAGATGTAAGATGTGCTAATTTACGTTCAACAACTTCATTATGTTGTAGGGTGTTAGGACATGTCATTTGGCGTTGAATGTCATGCTCTTTGCAATAATTCTAAAATTGATCAGACATATATTCTCCCCCATTATCTGTGCGAAGACACTTTATCGGCAGCATAAATTTCTTCTCCACTAGCTCCTTGAACTAGATAAACTTGGAGAAAGTCTCACTTTTAGCCTCCAAAAAATACAGCCAAGTGAACCGAGTAAAATCGTCCACTATAATCATAACATAACGACAACCAGAATAACTGGATATTTTTGTCGGCCCCATCAAATCTGAATGAACTAACTGCAATGCAACAGTAGCTCTGTTATTTGAATTTGGGAAAGGAAGACGATGTGATTTCTCAAATTCACAACCTGGACAAACCACATCATGACGAATTTCTGTAAAGATGGGAATACCATCAATAAGTTTCTTCATAAAAATTCTTTGCAACAATTGATAACCAACATGGCCCAACCGAGCAGCCAAAGTGTTGCACTATCATTCTGACATGTCTTTTCAACATATGCATCAGTTGCAGACAAAACATAGAGAGAATCTTTCCTCTTTCCAGTAAACAAAACATCAGGATCAAATTGTTTAATATTAGAAACAATTTTTCACATCATCTGGACCAAAGAGAACATACCTCCTAGAGTCGGCAATCTGAGAGACTGAAACCAGATTCTTCTTTAAACCTGGAACATGATAAACATCTTCAAGAGAAATATCACGAACATTTGATGCACCATCCATAACGTTAACTTGCCCTTCTTGAACAACATGATGTATGGAATTATCAGCCGTCGCAATGACTCTTCTTCTTTGATGAGTACGTACATCAAAGAGAAGAGAAACATTTCCAGTTGAATGATGAGAACAACCAGAATCAACAATTTAATCCTCATTATAATCTATAGAAGCATTAACATGCAAATTATTGGGTTGATCAATAGCTTCAATTGATAAGCATTGTTCCCAAGTAACTTGTTCAGATTTGTTACTTTCTTGTACAACATTTGCTTCTGCTTCTTTGAGAATCACCCGACAATTTTGTCTAATATGGGCGAATTTTCCACAACGTTGACTTACCACCTTTACCCGACAATCACGTTTGATGTGTCCCGACTTACCGCACCTAAAACATCCTTTTAAATTGCCCTTGGACTGCCCCTTAACCTTGGAATCCTTGCCGTCATTTGAATAAAATCTTGAAGAAGAATTAACTCTCCCTTGTCTTTTGCATAAAGAACAACTTTCACCTCAGAGTGAGTTTGCTTGTAGTTGCTAAACATTTGTTTCATCAATGCTTCCTAATTTGAAAGCAAATTTTCCAACTCAATGATAGAAGGTTGATTTACTCAACCTTGGTATCGATGAAATAAATGACATAAACTCCTTTCGCAGTCCACGAATAAGATAGCAACGCACACGAACATCACTAATCGGATCATTCTTGTCTAATTCTGAAATTTCAGAACATAAAGTTTTAATTTTCATAAAATATTCTGAAACTGACAAATTACCTTGAGTCCTTCCAGCAAGTTCGTTCTCCAAAAATTGCAACCTCGTCGTGTTCTTTTGAGTGAACAACTTTTTAAGTGTGTCTCACACTTTCTTTAGACAACTTACATCACGAACATGCTCAATGTACTCTTTGCCAATGGAAGTCCGCAAAGCAAATAAAGCTTTGCCACACTTGACCTTCCACTTTCTTCGTGCCGCGACATTCTCCAGAGTATCTTCTGGAATTTCTGCATCATCACCGGAAACAAGATCCCACAGATCTTGCCCTTGTAGAAAAGCTCCATACATAGCTTCCAATAGCTATAATTATCACCGGCAAGCTTGTCTACACAAACACTATTTCCACCGTTCATCTTCAACGAGTATTTAAACTCAAACGCAAAACAAAGAACCTGGAAGCTCTGAATATACCATGTAACAAAACGAAGAGAACGGAAGTGTGGAAACGAGAGAGAAATTGCACGAATGAAAGAATTACTCAAATGAATTCGATATCTGAATTGAAAACATTACAAACATTTTATAGGTAATTAAATAGTAAATTATTAATCCTTAATCTATCCCACTAGTCTCAAATTTCTCCCATTAATTATGTCACTAAAGCATAATCCTCCAAAATCTAAGCTACTACCTAAATACATGGCACTAGCCTAAATAGGTGGCAACATAAACTTTATTTAAAATAAATAAAAGAAATTAAATAGTTTACACTAATTTTTAACATATTCTTCTTCATAACCATGAATTTGAAGCTTTTGATTTGAGCAATCCTTTGCAAGCTCAGTGCAACCACCAACATCAACCAATGAGCTAATTCCATCAAAAACACATTTATACTTCTTGAAACATATTCCCTTCAACAAATTTCAAGTTTCCTTCCCCTTTCAAATTAGCTACCTAACACAATACATTTAATTTTTCCTTCCCCTTTCAAATTAGCTACCTAACACAATACATTTAATTTGTGAAAAAACTTCAACAATGGCTTTGGCCACAGTTCCCCAAAAATACAACCTGTAAACAACTCTCACATTTTCACATTATTTCATAATAAGAAATAAATATGCAAAACGTGATTCAAATCATCAATGCGACTAAACACCAAATCAATAAAGTTAAAATAAACCCATTAACGGCTAAACACGATCATAGCAACAACACGAGCAATTGAAAAAAATGCTAGTCATCAAATACCCTATAAGGATTTCCCTTTCTAGCAACAAAGTTTCACAACAAATTTTCACAAAAACAAACCCTAAAAACGCCATAAATCGAGTACAAGCAAAAAAAAAATAAAAAAATAAAAAAAAAATAATAATAATAAAATAAATAAACAATAATAATCAGGAAACAAGGAAGCAAACTCTAACGTGTGTAAAGATCAAAGTGGGGTCCCAACGTATTTAAGTTTTCTCTCTACTCTTTTTAGACCTCCACCCTTTCAACTTCGTTCGGTTTATCTTCCTAAAGCTTAGGAAAAATATTAATTCACAAAGTTGACATGAAAATAGAAGGTTTTATGATATCTAGAAAGTATTTAATTTTTAAATTAAGACTTTGTAGTTTCTATTTTGCAAAAAGAAAAGAAAAAAATGTAGTTTTATTCTTTTTCACGTTAATTTTACGCCAACTTTAAATTGTTTATGTTACTCTACTAATTGAAATGGGTTGGTTGCATAAATGACATTCAGACCCAAAATAATGACAAATATAACAACAAAAAAATATAAAACATTTTGTAAATATAACAAAAAAATCAGTAATAGTTATTAATAAACGGCATCACTGATATCCATTAATAACATGACTATCACTGATAGCCTACTGTCGGTAATAGTCATTGACGAAATTTTATAAAAAAAACAGAGGTATATCAGTAGTTATCACGGATAATCATTGATTTGCTATCAGTGATCAAAATTGTCATATTTGCAAATCCTTTAAAAAAAACTGCTATATTTTTAATTACTTTACCTTAAATTGACACGGAGTGCAATGTCTCAATTGATATTGTACAAATATTAAATTATACTTTAATTTAAATTTTATGATAATAAATTTGAAAATGTATATTACGAAATTACCCATTGCATCCTTGTACCATGTGAGCTAATATTGGTTCTTGGAGTTTACATTTTTTATCAATTTTTTTTCTGTTGATTTGCATAACTGTAGTAGGAGATTGTTTACATTTTTATTCTATAGACTGAGAAGTGTTTGAGCTTGCTGTTCAATTCAATTGAAAATTAAAGGTAGAACTTAGAAGCTTGAGTAATAATTTTTATAGTAGATAAAATATCTTCTTCCAAAATAATAGAAACACAACCTTTTAAGTGTAATTCTTAACTAAAATTTAAAGTATGGAAACACAACTAAGGATAACTTGGACGTATCGTGTTATTTAATTTGAAACTTCACTTTTCTTTTCATGGAGAGAAGATTTTAAGCTCATTCTCTTGCTTAATAGATGGTGATATTGCCAGTTCAGAAGGTGACGATGTCAAAAGAGTATCAACCGTGGTATCACAATAAGCTTCAAGGATGTCTTCTTCTTCAGTCGTGTATCCCAAAGAGCCAAGCAAAGTAGGCCAACACTCATGCTGGATGATTTTGATGGCTTGACAACAGTTGGAGCCTAAATATGTTTCGCCGTTGAGGAAGAATGTGATAACTTCAACGGTACATGCTTGAAGCTGGTATAGAGATCCCCAACAGTCTGATGTTGCATCATCCAATGTTATTTATGTTGCTAGACTCGTTTTAAGGTTTGGTCTTGATTCAACCATGAATGAGAAAATCAGAGCTAAAAGAAAAGTAGCGATGAAGAGTTTCAAGAAGTTAGCCATTCTAGAAAAAGAAAAATTAGATGATCAATGGACTATGAATGATATATTGAAAGATGAAGTTTGTAATTAAGCTCGATTGGCTTGATGGGGAATAGATCATAAAATGTTGAGTTTATATAGAGATGAAAGTAACGTGTATTACTAATTGGGAAAACGAAAGAATATCATTAGTTTATGATTAATAAGACAATGTAACTTATAATTAAATGTGTAACGGTTTTACTTAACTATTTAATCTAATAATTGATTATCACTAACATTATTTAAAACGTTTTAGATCTCTTTTATTCCTTTAGCTCTCCACCCTTTCAATTTTTCAATCTTTATCTTATCTTAAAATGTGTTCGGAAGAGGATCATTTTTCCGATTATTTTATCCCTTACCAAATTTAAAATTTACCAGTCATGTAATTCATAAAATAGTTAAATAATTAAAAATAATTATTTCACATTTTTTTTTAACATTTCTCACCTCATGTATATATTTAATCTTACTATTGTTGGAGGAGAGTCATTTTTTTTTTTTACTATTTTACCTCTTGGCAAATTTGAAATTTACAAAGGATGCAACTCATAAAATTACTAAAAAATCAATGCCTACCGTAGGTCTTTTTTTTTTTTTTTTTTTACATTTTTTTAATAATTTTTTATTTAATTAAAAATATACAATAAAATAAATAATAATAACTATTTAACATCTTTTGACATTCTCACACTCATGTGTATATATTTAAGAGAAGATTAAAATATGAAAAGTTCTCTCTTTATTTCTATAATTTAATTTTTAAAAATTTTGAATTTATCTCTAATTATATTTAATAAGAAAATTTTAAAGGTGTAACTTTTTAATTTCCTACAATTATATATATATTAACAAGAAACACGTGCTCGTGAAATTTTGTTGTTTTAATTTAAAGTAAATATATATATTTCAATTCTTAAATCTTGTAATTAAATATTATTCTAAAATATTAGAAGAATGGTTCTTTGTTTACAATTTTGGTTCATAATAAAAGAATTGCTTTCTTTGACCATTCAAAAAAAAAAAAAAAAAAAATCCTTTAAACTTTACACATGAATATTCATGTAAGAATAATATTTTAAATTTTTTTTATTTTTTTTTGGAATTGTTTGCATATAGTCATGCCCTTTAAATTTGGTAGACCTTTAAAGTAGTCAAAATTTTGTAATCAATTATATGATTTTGTTTAAGTCACCATTTAAACTATAATTAAAATAATTTATTCTTTTGCCATGGTATTTAATTAATGTGAAGTGGAAGATTAAACCTCTAACCTCTTAATGAAAGACACAACTTTATATCAATTGAGTTGACAACTAAAATAATTATTGCAAATTTAAAATAGTAAACAAATTATTGATATGTACATGCTTTTATACCAGGTTGATATTTTTAAATCATTAGCGTTTTAAATATATAGACTTTACATTTGATGATATTCTTATTCATAATTAATGATTGTTTTCAACTAACTATAAATAATTGATATTAAAATAATACAAATTAGAAAATGCAAAAGAAAATTATGAAAGTTTCTCATCTACCACCGAAGGTGATGGATGGTTTAGGGTTTTAGGCAAGCAAGAACATGACCAAAGAAGAAATAGGTGGTGATGTAATATAAAAGAGGAGATGAAACATTAGCATTAAAGGAAGACACAAAATTGAAGAGGAAGATTAAAAAAAGAAAATCCAACATATTAAGAAATCGTGAGTCGTCAACCCAAAGACGCTTGCCGAAATTTCAATCAATTAAACTACTAATAACACTTTTGTTAATTGAAAATGTTAATCTTCACTTGCAAAACAACATGTAGATTTTGGATCAGGAAGTGAAGTGGAGAAGATCTCTCCACTTCACTTTGGTCCAAAATTTGTAACTTCAGACCAATTACCAAAGGTTGCAAATACAAACACAAGGAAGAGAAATCATGAAGACATGAGATTTTTTTTTTTGCAACGGTATTTTAATTAAAGCGAGGATTGAACCCATGACCTCATAGTCACGGGCACAACCTTATGCCAATTGAGCTATGCTCGATTTGGCAAAGACATGAGATTTAAGCCTACATTCACTCTCTAATGCGTTCTTGAAGATTTTTATTACAAGAGAAAATCAAAAAGTACAAATCAGAATATAAAAGAAAAAGTTAATTAAATCTTTTAAATTTGTTTGTCAAAATCAACTTGAAATTGAAATTTGCATCATCTATGACCTAAATTTTAGGTATGTCCAATTTTTTTAATTTTACGTGAAATTTCTCTGGTCAAAATAATTGTATCTTTTATCACTTTTTTTTTTTTTTTATAACATGTTGAGGTGGGGATTGAACCTAGAATCTCATAGTCACTAAGCGATACATGTCGTTGAGTTATGCTCTTGTTGGCTTGTTAATTTATATTTTATACCATACATAGTGTTGTGGGAGATTCTCTTGATTTCTTTCCTCAGATGGAGAAGTGTGCTGCTTAATTTGAGTCAAGCCATGTAGTATATATATGATGAAAGTTAAATGCAATTTTCTTTTTATAGTTATCAATTCTTTGAAAACAGTGGAAATACAACCATATCCTTTTGACTCTTACTAAATTTATTACAATAATCCCTTTGCACTATTTCATGGAATGAGGCTTTTAGAGGCAACTTTTCGCTCAATAGATAATGGCAACGGAAGAGGAGACAATGTCGAAAGACTCTCAATCACCGTGGCATCGCAATAAGCTTCAAGGATTTTATCTTCTTCTGTTGTGTATCCCAAAGAATCGAACAATGTAGGCCAACACTCATGTTGAATGATTCTAATGGCTTTGCAACAATTAGAACCTAAATAAGTTTCACCTTTGAGAAAGAACGTGATAATTTCCCCGGTGCATGCTTGGAGTTGGTACAAGGATCCCCAACAGTCTAATGCTTGATCATCAAACTTTAGTCGTGTTGCTAGACTCATTTTAGGGTTTGGCTTTGACTCAACTATAGATGAGAAAAAGAGAGCAAAAAAAGAAGTGATGATGAAGAATTTCAAAAGATAAGTCATTTTATGGCAAAGAAATTTAATCAACCAATGTTTGGAAGTTGGATTTCCTTTCGTGAATGAATGATTAATGAAAGGTATGCTTTATATAGGAAATGTAACGTATAAGTATAATAATTAGGAATTCGAACACAAAAAAATAAATAAATAAAAATAAAAATAAAAATCTAGGAAAATGAAAGAATGTGTGATTAGTTTAATAAGGAGAAGTTAATAAAACTATGTAACTTACAATTAAATGTTCAAGGTTTTACTTAATTATTTGATTAAACACTAGGAATAATTAAGACGGTTTTATAATGTCGCTTTAGTTTCATTTTCTTCTTTTTAGCTTTCCACCCATTCTACTTCTCAATTGTACACCAAAATATTGGATCTAAACCGATTAAAATATAATGTTTTCTTAATTATTCCTTTTTAATACCTTCTTAATTCTTAACTATTTATTAATATATATTTGTACATAATTCTTTCCACTAAAGGGATATATAAATGACAATGAAAAACAATGAGTTATTATAAAAAATAGGGTTGGATACATAAATAATGCTCAAAATAATGATAAATATAAATATAGTGAAATAATATTTTGTAAAAAAAAAAAAAAAAAACTATTACTAATAATAAAAAAAAATGTCATATTTACAAATCTTTTCAATATTGACTATATTTTTAATTATTTTACTCTTCAATTGACACTTCGTAAAATTTCCTTAAAAAAAAAAATTCTAACTATCAAGTTAATCTATTTTAAAGGGTTATAGTTTTTGGCCGATCCTAATGACAATTCTGATCAGGACCAGAATTTTTTTTTTTTTTTTTTTTATCATTTTGTCGATTTTTGGGTATTCTTTTTTTTATTTTATTATTTAGGGCATTTTTGGATTTTACATTTTTGTCATTTGGTAATTTATACCATTTATACCCACTGTATATAAACATAAGCATGTCATTTGCTTGCAAAAGAAGTTGTCCTTTTTTTTCCGATCTCCAATTTATGTTCCAACGATGCATCTGAAGTTAACGAGATTAAGAGTCTCATACAATCAACCTCCCCTCAGTTATGTCAATCTTCACGAGCACTAAATGAGCACCTAGACATTGAATGACATGTAGATGAAATCGACTTCGGACAAGCAAACGACATACTTATGTTTATATATAATGTGTATAAATTACATAAGTGCAAAAAACTAAAATCCAAAAAAATACCAAAAATCAACAAAATAGTAAAAACTAAAAAATAATAAAAATTATGGTCCCAATCTTGGCTAGGATTTCCACCATGATCCTGATCTTTGCCAGGATTGCCACCAGTAAGTATCAGGCAAAAAAAAAAAAAAAAAAAAACACATTTTCAAGGAGAGTTGGTCTTGATAGTTGAAAACAAAAAAATGGGCTATTTTTTACAATCACCCAAAAATAATCATGGATTACCTAGTGGTCAATAAAAGTCTTGAAAATAATAATGGTTTAAAGAGGACGAGTTCAAACAATATGATGGCCATCTATCTAAAATTTAATATCTTACAAGTTTCTTTTGGAACTAAATGTAATAGGACCATTGGTTGTCCCGTGAGATTAACTAAGGTTCGAGCAAACTGGTTGGATACTCACGAACCTTAAAAAAAAAAAAACAATAAATCGCAATGGAAACGACAACTATGAAATTTAACAATTAATTTTTTAAGAAAAAAGTGAAATTTTACACCAAGTTCATGTTGTGAACTTGGTATGTAATCATCTATGCATTTTGTTTTTTTTGTATTCAATAAGTATTGCATGATCGAATAATTAAAGGAGGGGCACACTGCAAGAAGGATTCTTTTAAGTCGACACAAAATGAATTAGCATTTCTTAGATCAAGTTAGGCCTCCCAGCAGAGTTGAGTCGTTCACACGCATGAAAGATAGATCAGGTTAGGCCTCCCAACAGAGTTGGGCCGTTCACACGCACGAAAGAAGAAAAGAAAGATTTTCTTCTCTTCTTTCTCTTTTCAAGAGAGAAGTTATCCTATTATTCGCCGCTAGAATCAATCGGTAATTGATAGCTCTCCAAAAGAGCTACTACTTACTTCCTTATTCAGGCTTACTACCGTGCTCAATGTGTCAATTTAACCTTGTTGTAGGTATTTCACGATTAGGAGTTCGAGAAGTCCAAATGATGTGTTTTGGTTCTAAACGGAGCGTTTTAAGGTCTCGGAGATGAACTGGGCGAAGAAAAGAAGCAAAAGGGCCATTTGACGTTGAAGATCCCGCGTCTCGACGCTGTGAAAATGCAATTTCAAGAATTCAGACCCGGGAGCAAACTTAAGTAGTAGTTGCTTGCTGCAAAGAGCGTCTCGATTAATGATTTTAATTAGAATTGCACTTGTTTAATTAATTCATTGGGTTGTTTGCCACGGAGTTCCGAGTAAGCAAATTGTGTGCTTGAGGATCCTATCTAAATCATTTGATTATCGATGAACTGAAACTTAATAGTGATCAATCTCGATCCTTCGAATTAAGCATGCTTGTTTTAAAATTGTCAATTTCTCGTTTTAATTTCCGTTAGCTCAATTCTTGCATGTTTCCTAAAATTGATTCTACCAACCAACTCCAGTATTTTATTTTAATTAAATTACAAATAGAATTAAATTGAGATTGAGTTAATTCTAGTTCTCTGCGGATCGACCTAACTTCCACTATCTACAAGGTAGATTAGCAAGCCAGTTTTATAAATATCAATTTGGCGGGACTCGACAACCCGTTCATCAGTAATGGAATAAGATGGTTATTGAATGATTACTTTGTTTGCATCTGAAAAGCGGTACAATCCGACCCTTCCTTGTAGCATCGGTAAGATACAGCAAGCAACTGCTCATTTCGAAGAAAATGTGCGGGAGGAAAAGGAAACAACGAAAGGATCCGAATCAGAACTAATTGAAAATGACATGAAAAAGTTTATAGCATCTCTAATTTGTGAATTTCTAATGATCGTCGTGTTTCGCATGCTGGATCCTCTACTATTCTATGTTGTTCCATGTACTAAATGTTCTAAAGATTTAAAAACAAAAACACGTTTTATTCTTGAATTTGGTATTATAAGATGTTTAAAATGTAAAGTTTGAGAACATGATTTCTAACACATTTTTGTATGATTCAAGACAAATATCAAAATTAAAAGTTTTTTTTTTTTTTTTTTTTAATAAAATCAAAATTGAAAGTTATAAACAAAATAATAAATAAATATAAATCAAATGCCAAAATATCCGACGTCACAATGACGTCAATGTTGAGAAGCAATTCAACCAAAAAGTGGCCGATAACATGAGTAATAGTGTAGTGTTTTAAGATGACTGATGTCATAACACATCGTTATAATTGTCTAAATTAACGTGGTAAATGATGTATAATGAATTTAGGAAAATATGTGACTTAATTAGGTCAAAAATTTCTATTTTTGCCAAATCGAGCCTAGCTCAATTGGCATAAGGTTGTGTCCGTGACTAAGAAATCATGGTTTCAATCCTCGCATTAATTAAAATAACGTATCAAATCTCCGTTTATGGTTGCATTGTTTGATAAGTTGTTTCTATTTTGCAAAAAGGGAAAATAATTGTACATTTCACCATTATTTACAAGTAAAATTTTATTTAGTCTACTTTTTACCTAATAGATAATGTAAAAACATGGTAAACTATATTTTAATTTTATAAATTTTATTTGTGTTAATTTATGTCTTTTATCATTTCTCTTTGTCATTTTATATTTCAAACCATTGCATTGATTTCTTCTTTAGATGTGTTTGAACTTGCTGTGCATATGATGAAAGTTAAATACAGAATTTTGAGTCATTAAAAATATTCTTCCAAAATAATAGAAATACAACCATAGGTGTGATTCTTCGAAAACTATAAACTTGGAAACGGACTGTTAAGCATAACTCAAAATAATTAGAACTTCATAGTTTATTTTATTACAAGAAAATCACTTTGTTTTTCATGGAACGAGACTTTTAGCCACAACATTTTGCTCGATAGATGACGATAAAGGAGATGGTAATGTTGTGAGAGCATTAATAGTGGTATCACAATAGGCTTCGAGGACATCATCTTCTTCTGTTGTGTATCCTAAAGAGCCAAGCAATGTAGGCCAACATTCACGCTGAATGATTCTGATAGCTTGACAACAATTGGAACCTAAATAAGTTTCACCACTAAGAAAAAATGTAATGATTTCACCGGTACATGCTTGGAGTTCATGCAAAGATCCCCAACAATCTGATGTCTCACCATAATTCAACTTTAGTCGTCTTGCTAGACTCGTTTCAGGGTTTAGTCTTGACTCAACCATGAATAAAAAGATTAAAGCAAGAAAATACGTGACGATGAAGAGTTTTGAAAGGTAAGCCATTTTACGAAGAGATTGAAAGAAGAAATTTTTTAAGATTATTGTAGAAGTTGGATTTGATTTGTGACTGAATCATGAAAGGTAGGATTTATATAGATAAAATGTAATAAATATTAATTGGAAAAAAAAAGAGTAAGATTAATTTATAAAAGGGAAGCTAATAAGACTATTGAAACTTACAATTAAATGTGAAATATGGTTTTACTTTAATTATATATTATCTTATAAATTATAATTGATTAAACACTAGCAATAATTAAAACGTTTTAAAATGATCTCTATTTAGCCCTTTCAACTTCTCAAATGGAAAGTTTTGGACCCAAAACCAAAATAATTACAAAAATGACATTTTCTTGATTATTCAGTATTAAATATATAATTTGCAAAAACACCATCGCGGAATTTTGTACTTATTAATTCTTGTCATTAGTCTTGAAATTTAATTACTAATTACTAATTAGAAGGCACTAGAGGATTTATGATTTTTAAATTTTTTAGTTCAACATGAACATGAAGTAGGGATTTATCAACTTAATCATAATTTTTTTTTTTTTTTTTTTTTTTTTTGTAAAAGATCATCTTTTACGCTAAAATAGTGTGGTTAGAGAGACGAATGACGAAAATATCTTTATCGATATTGATATCGGTAACTCAGATTTACGGATATATCGATTATCGACGGATGTTTGAATATCGACGGTTATTTCGGGAAGAATCACGTATATCACGAAAATTGATAGAAATATTGTGATTTTTTTTATGAAACTTTAGACCAAGCTTAATTAAGTAATACACTCTTACTTTAAGCATATATTTCAAAAAATAGAACTCAAATAAGAATAATAATAGATAATATTGAAGATTGAAAAATGAATATGAATTTGAATAATTTATAGATTACAATTTTTTCCTTCATTTAATAAACTAAAAATTATATTATACATAAAGTGTGCATTCTATACATTAAACATGGAATACAAAACTTAGCACATATATATATATATATGTCAAGAAATAAATAAATTAATTTATTAATTAATAGAAATGTCATTACAAATAAATACATCATTTAATAATAATACAACACAAAACATTGTATTAAAAAATAATTCAAAACAAAGTAAAGTAACTTTAGATTTTTTTTTATTGTTTTCTAAACTTAAAAATAATAAAAGAAATATAACACAAAACATTGTATTAAACAATAATTCAAAACAAAATAAAGTAGCTTTTTAGATCTATTGATTGATTTTGAAACTTAAAAAATATTAAAGGAAGTATAAATTATATAATAATAAAAATTGGAAAATGATGAAAAATAGTGAGAGAATTAAAAAGAAAATGAAAAAACAAAATTTGTTGAGAGAAAAAAACTTACCATAATGTTGTTAAACATGTCGCACAAAATCATCAACATAATTTTTGAAATACATCTTTAAAGTAAATATTTAACAATAATTAAAGAGGGAGAGGGTGGGTGAAGTTGGGGAGGGAGAAAGTGAAAAAACATAAAGGAAAAAAAATTATGCAAGAGTGGACCAGCTCTTTATTTAAGTATGACAACAAACCAACTCTGCTGGAAAAGAATTGATAACTTTATTGACGATATAATATACATATTTAATATTTCTTCGATATATCGGCGATTTTGGGTAAAAACGATTTTACCTCCAAAATTTCTACCGGTACCTTGATTTGAGCGATATTTCGGCGATATTTCCGTGGATTTCGACTATTTTTTCATCCTCGAGAGAGACTCAATCATATCAAATATCTTGTACTAAAAAAAAAAAAAAACAAAAAACTTAATTATAATAAATTTAAAGTATAAAATATTTTTTTTTTAATTTTTATTTTTGTACAACAAATTGGGTCACCGCCACCGGAGTCGGAAGGAAGTCAATGAGGGCTGAATTTTGGTAGTTGGGGTTGTGTTGTTTACTGTTTAGGATGAAATTTAGGGTTTTTTTATTTTAATTTTTCATTACACTTGTATGTTTTGTGGTACATAATAATGAGAGGTATATATTCTTGTTTTATTTAGTACTTATATTTTATAAATGTGGGGTATATTTAATAATATGTAGTATATAATTCAAATTGAATAACACTTGGTAAAACTAGAGCATATATGTTGAATTATAATATATATATATATATATATAAACGTATAAGAAAGATTCAATGTTATGTTTAGTATAAATACAGTATATTTAATATAAACAACTAAAGCCAGCGATTTGGACAGGTGGGAGCCGATGATTCAAATTAGATTAATATATATAAACGGGATGTATATGTTCAATTATAATATATATATATATATATATATATAAACGGGATATATATGAATGAAAAAACAGTAAAGCCCGACGACAAGAGAAGAAAACAAAAATTAAGACATTGTTTGATCTCCAAACTTCCATGAATATTTGTTTTGGTTCTCGTCGAATTTTGGTATTCGATACAATATAAACCTCAAATTCGATATTAATAATACATAAATTTAGCAGTAAAAACCATTGCAGACATGAATAGAAATGAAGACAATAATTCAGTAAAACTAGAATTTCAGATAAGTGGCTAATAAACAGTTGGAAAAGAATTAGGAGTAGCATTATACCATACTTAGTGAGAAACTCACCACAATTATCCCCATAATTCACTTCTATACCCCCAACAAAAATCACACTCGAGTAAACCAATCTCCCCAGACAGTGCCTTTTCACAGTTGTTCACTACCCCCATTATCACATATTTCAACCCTCAATTCTTATTCATTTACAGCTTACAACAAGGAAGTATACCCACCAAAACTCTAGGTAAATATATACCCCCCAACAAAACTCCAAATACCACAAAAAGGATGAAAGGCAGGAATAAAAATGCAAAAAGGAAATGTCTACAACAATGGCAGGCAGGATGAAGTTTCAGATGGTACCGTTGATTACCGTTGACTAGTTCGAGCAGGAAATGTCATGGTAGGGCGGAGTGTTCTTTGTGGTCGCTGCGTTGGGTTTGCTAATAACATGGTTTGAGACCGTGTCAACATGTCTACCATTGATGGGGTTTGGTAAGCTTGCACTAGGCTTCCATTGCGTGTTGAGTCGCCACGCGCGGTGGCTCGCTGCCATGAATGAGAGCTTAGTCCTGATAGAACATACGCCCTTCCCGAAGCCTCGTAGATACGTTGGTTGTCCATTCTTTCCTTCATCTCCTTTAGCTCAGCACAAAGTGCAGTGCACAAATGATCACCAGCTTGTCCTGAGATAGTTTCTGAGAGTGCTCTATAACAGTTGTCCAAGACAGAGACTGCATTGGCCAAATCACCACGTTCAGCCGCAACTCGAGCCTTGGCCATTGACTCCAAGGCATGTACCCGATTCCGCTGCCTGTCGACTTCTATTGACACAGATTGTTCTCCAATCGCATTAGGCCTTCTTATCTTCACTTCCTCGACGTCTTCTAAAGTCACCATTTCTTTCGTGATGGGCTTTCGGTAAGCACATTTGACTTTGAGCAATGACATCTCATCAATGGAACCATCAACTGGTACATTGATTGTCACCAAAAAGTCCCTTTCTTCTTCAGCATACAAGTCTCCCACATTTATAGTGCCAATTCTTGCCCCTGCTGTGATGTTCGATCGGTAATTTCCTGCTTTCAGTGAACCGAGCTGCAAACTAGGATGAACACACTCAATTCTAACCTGAAGCTCTTGCACAACAACACTCAAGAGCCCTCCAATGCACTGAGCAAATGCGTCCTGAATTGTACCCTCCGCTTCTACAAAGGAAAACGTTCCCCCTGAAATCTCAGAGATAGAGTGCATTGCCGTAGAATCATGGTCAGTGCCAAAACCAAATGAATGCACTGGTATCTGCAACGCCGTGTTGTTATTGCGATGGATTGATACCGGCAGAAGTGAAAGATAGTCGGTTTCGGAACGTGAACCACCCATGCCAAAAGTATATGTATCCTGACCATCCGAAAGTAGCATAATACTACAAACAGGATTCTTCCACTTCCGATCCAATAATACTTTAGTCCCTTTCTTTAAGCCGTCAATGATGTTTGTTCCACCATTTGAAACCAAAGAATTAATAGCTTGTAATGCCTGTTGTCGTCCACTCTCAGACATCCGACGGAGAGGAAAGAGGCGTCGTGCTGCAGAGGAGAAGGAAATTACGGAAAGCCGATCCTCGGGGCCAAGATTCTGTATCACGAAACCCATTGCTCGTTTTAGCAAAGCAAGCTTGGTACCAGCCATGCTCCCACTGACATCAAGCACTGTAACGAGGTCAACCGGAGCACGAGAACTTTCAGACGGAAGAAATGGGGTTTGATTGTCACAACAATGTTGCCTTTGATTTGTACGAGTAGCCTTGATATGCACTAATACATTGAAATTGTCATGAAATGCTGACCGTTCAACAGCTGAAACTTCAGGATATGTCTTAACCTCGATTGTTCCAATAGACCCATCAACAACATCTACAACAGATGTTCCTCGATCAGGGATGTCAGATTGATTATCTAGGACTTCATCATCATCAAACAGACCTGGTTCGGGTCCAGGAGACACAGATGCTATCTGCCTAGGCGCATCAATCGGTGGGGGACGAACCCTTCTTAAAACGGTCATCCAGGAATCATCTTGTGACCAATCAATTTGGTTGATTCTCATCATTCCATTGGGAAGATCTGAAGCAGGGCTCTGGAAAGGAATTTCTTTCCATTTGGCTCTGCAAACAGGGCAAATTTGGTTTCCATGCTTAACATTTGAGGTGATGCAATGGAAATGAAATGAGTGGGAACACTCAGCGGTGAAGATAGCATGGCCCTTCCCCGGTCTCATAGCAGTCAGGCATATTGCACACGTCCTCTGCAATTTGAAAATGATAAAAGGATGAGAACAAAAGAACCAAAAACTCCAACTGCAATATTACACAAAAGCTATAGAGCAGCATATTTAAGATGCAATTCAGATGATAAAATGAAAAATCGCACAATATTTATCCTTAAACACAACAGAGATATGGATGTAAATTCAGGTAGTTAACATCAGAACTCGGGCTCGGTACAAAATGTGGAATGAAGAAAAAACCACAAGTAAGAGGAAAGGCATACATGAGAAAAAGTAAGGTGAAAAAACATCTCTCAAAAGCATCACACTTTCATATACGAAAAGTAACTCAACCATCATATCAGATAAATAACTCAAATGGCTCAACCCAGTACAAGAGAGAGACGTGAAAATCTTACCATGGAGCATTTATATTGTATGGTTATTCAGCTTAAAGTTCATCAACCAAACAGAAACACATCGTTCTGGTATATCAGCAACAAAGAGTCTACTCTCTCTCTCTTTTGGCATAGCCGTATAGGCATGTAAAATTTGAGAAGATCCATAAACTTTGAACTTCCAAGGTTAAAAATAACATAGTTTCTGAAATTTTCTTTATACGCACAAGTAGTATTCTACCTTGAGCTAAAAGGTAAAAGTCGTTCCTGCCCAATTCCCATCTCAAGCCATTCAGTTATGCTTAAAGGAAAAATGAAAAGGTCAATTTGCTTAAAAGCTCGTTATCTGCAGGTACTTTTGGTATTAACTTTCGGTTTCTTCTTTTTCGCCCAAAGGGTATTTTACACTTACCTTTCCCCTGTCCCCTGTCCCTTATTGGTGAGAGAGAGAAACCAAATTCAAACAATATAGGCTTTGATAAAAGTAATATTTCAGAGGAAACTTTAGAAGGCAACGTGATGCTGCAGTGTCCTTTTGCCTAGTGCAGCTCATCTATCAAGACTATGTATCAAAAGAAGAGACAAATTTACATATTTCAAGATCTTTAGGAAAAACACTCATCATCACCACTGTAAAACTCAATGGTAAATCTTCTATGCAAAAGAAAAAAAAAAAGTCAATATTAGGTACTAGAGGAGGACATGATGGAAAACTAGCAAACAGTCAACTGGGTAGCTTTTCAAAAGTTAGAACAATTAATTAAGCAACAAATAGAGAATATAAAACAAAAGAAGGAAATCAAAAGAAGAGACCATATAAGAGTAAGAGCATTAAAAGAAGTGAAATTATATGGGTTGCCACATAAAAATATTGTACTTTGAAATCTTTTTACTATTCACCTAAGTCTTGTTTATTATGGTGATTGCTGGAAGTCATCCAATGAGGGTGAGGTGGGTCCCACTGGCTTTTTCAGAAACACCATTGTGGAGCAAAAGGGAAAAAGGCTCATGGTGCTGACAATGCAAACCACTTCTCTCTCTTCAGGGCAGGATTGAAAAGTAAAGCCAGAGAGCAGAGTTACTTCACTAATAAGCCAAAGGCTTAATGGGCCTTGAAGGGACGACTCCACTTTACCCTCCCCCACATAAATCAATGTAATTGAAAGTAACATTACAACTCATATGACATTGAAACCACAAAGTAAAACAGATAAAAGTGGTACAGAAGAACAGGGAGCATACTGTTTTTCTTTCCCTTGTTATCTTTTCTCAGGCAATTGTTAGTGAACAGAGAAGGATATTCCAGTGAATTTTTAAAAAAATTATAATTAGTTTTCTTTTTTCCCATAGTTCTCCCTTGAATTAACTACCCATATCCAATAATCTCAAGGGCATAATATACTTGAATTTAACCCACCAAAAAACTTGAAGCAAACAAATTTTGTTCACCAAAATTCTTTTCAGAAAAGCCACCAAATTTGAAAGAAAGTGAAATCAAGAAAGCTTCTCAGCAGAAGACTCCACAAACCCAAAATCAGAAATCAAAGGAAAGTAACAAAAAAAAAAGTGCATCAGTAGAACAAAACAAGATAAACACCAGAAAAGAACAAAAAAAAAAATCAAGCAAAAGGGAGCAACCCCAAGTAAAGAAAAAACCCTAACAAACCTTGGAGGATCTGGTTGAGGATTTGGAGAGACGGAGACCGGAAGACGAGGAAGTGGGTGTTGGCGTGGAGGGCTGACGGCAATCGGAGGTAAAACTGGGCGGAGAAAGCAAATTGGAGGGAGCAGCGGCGTCGGAGAACCTAGAAGCCATGGAAGGCAGAGAATCGTGAAGATTTGGAGGGCCATAGAGGCACATATTGAAGCCGAGAGCAACTTTGAGCTTCTTCCAAGTGGAACCCATGTTTGAGTTCAGATCTAGGAAGTGAATCCAAGTGGGTATGAAAGGAGAAGAACAAATTGAGGGTTGGTGAGGCGAGAAGAGAGCATACTGTGAAGAGTTATGAAGGAGGATAAGAAATGGAAATGGAGAAATGGGTAAAGAAAATTCAAAATGCTTCAGCTGGGAAAAGTCAAGACCATGGGAATTGGGAATTGGGAATTGGGAGAGAAAGAGAGATGGTTTGGGGAATTTGACCTTTTTTTTAATTTTATGGGGTTGAGAATGGAAGAAAGTAAAATCTAAGTAGAATGGATCCAAAATATAGAAATGAGTTAAATTCACCATTTTTTTATATCAACTATTTTTTTTTTTTTTTTTTTTTTTATGTTATTTTTCTTGCTTTTGCTATGCTCTTGTGCCTGTTTCACTTAGAACTCTTGAACTGAAATTTTCTACTCAATCATGAGCATGAGCACGAGCACGAGCACGAACGAGAACGAACAAAATTCATCCTAATTATTCATATCAAACAAGTTTGTTTTTTAAAAAATTGAGAAACGAGAACAATAAAAAGAAAACGAAAACGGAAACGTTATCAAACGGGCCCTAAGATATCAATTGAATTTTATGTCTAATGAGAACCTAAATTTTTATTTTGGGTGTGTTTGGCCCAAGGAGTTGTTTGACAAGGAGTTGGGAGGATAAATTAACTCCGTGTTTGGGCACAGACTTGTTGAACTCAGATAAAAAATATCAACTCCCCAGACTTCTACCGTAAATACTATTGAACTCCCCAGACTTCTACCGTCATTATTATTCAAGTTTGTCTCATTTTTCAAGGCAATACATTTCACTCTCTTCCTCTCTCTCCCTCCCACAATATTTTTAATTATTTAAAAAAAAAATACAATTTAAACTAAAAGGGTAAAATGACTAAAAATGCAATTCAACCTATTTTTATTATTTTAAATATAATTTAGGTTGTTCAATCAAACTTGGTACTTATACCAAATTCAAAATATAGTATTCTTACCATGAGAAAAATAAAAACATCAGTTTATTTGGACCCGTTTAAATTAATGGATTAAAATCTTTCAAATTCACGTGTAATATTTAACACAATATTGTAGGAATTTCTTTTATTTCAAAACTATCCAAATAAAATGAATAATTAGTGTGACTGATATTGAAAAAAGAATGTGAAGTATTGTGGTCAAAATTATTTTTGTTATCTTCCAAGAAATTTGTGAAGGATACATAAAATAAAAGGCAAAAATCACATTCTTGAAATTTATTGAAATTTACTGAAAAAGGTCTTTAACAATGAAAATATAAAAAATTATAGAAAAAAAATGTAAAAAAAAAAAAATAGCTAAAATAAATCATTTTTTGTTGAGATTGTGATGTTAAGGTGGAGTGAATTTAGATGGAATGACGAGTTTAGGAGGGTGGAGGAAGAGGTGTTTGACACATGAGTAAACTATATTTAGGTAGACAATCTTATAATTCATAAAATTAAATATAGTCCTAACAAAAAAAAAATATATATATATTTTTTATAATCAATGTGAAAAAATAATGTGAAGTATTGTGTTCAAAATTATTTTTGTTGTCTTCAAAGAAATTTGTGATAGATAAAATAAAAATAAAATATTTCATTTTTATAATTTGTTGGAATTGGAAGAAGTTCTTAATAAAAAAAAATTTGAAAGTTTGTAGAAAAATATTGTGAAGAAGAAAACAGCTAAAATAAACTCAGACTTCACAACTACAAACTAAACAACTCCCTACTCCAAACACACCACAGACTTCACAACTCTAAACAACTCCCTGCCCCAAACATACATACCTCATAACTCCCAGACTAAACAACTCTCAGACTAAACAACTCCAGACAATACAACTTCAACTTCCACCAACTCCTTGGGCCAAACGCCCCCTTTATGTTTAGTAAATTTGTAAATTTTTAAAAATGTCGAATCATCTATTCAACGCAATTAAAAATTCTAAGAATTTATTAGGTACAAAATTACAAGTTTAACCATCTATTAAACACTTTTTAAATTCAGATCCTAATGAACATAATTATTTTCATGACTAAATTTGTAATTTTAATTATAATTTATGTGAAAAAAAAATGATGGTAATTTAGCATGAGCACGGACAAGGAAAACGAGAAAAATAGTCATATTTATTAAAAAGTAATGATTGATAATGTCAGTAAAAAGTCAATTTGATTAATTTTTAAAATTGAGTGTTTGGAAGGGTTGAAAAATCTAAGGTTATCAAATATTCCAATTTTCAACCAACTTTTTTAGCATCTCTAAAGTCGAATCCAATAAGACTTGTATTCTAAATATTTACTATAATCTTTTTACTCCATCCATCTCCACCCTAATTATTAATATTTTTTATAATGCAAAATTTAAATGGGCTGGTTGCACAAATAGCAATCAGGCCCAAACTAATTGCAAATTTAGCAAACTTTAAAATGTTTTGCAAATATGGCAAAAAAACCCGTTTCTATCATTGATAGACTTTATTATATCACTGATAGACTTCTATCAGTGATAGACTATTATCTCTGATAGACTATTATTACTGACAAAAATCTATAAAAAGCTGAGGTGATCAGCGATAGACTTCTATCAGTCATAAGATATCAGCGATAGAAATTGTTATATCCGCAAATTTTTTAAAAACATGCTATATTTGCAAACAATAAGTCTTAAATTGTCATTTACTACAATTTCCCAATTTAAATTACCATCATTTTTTATTCACATAGATTATAATTATAATTAATTAAATTATAAATTCTTTAAACTTTTAATTTTATGTTCGTTAGGATCTGAATTTAAAAAGTGTTTAATAGATCGTTAAACTTTTAATTTTGTACTTAATAAATTCTTAGAATAAGAATTTTTTATTGTGTTAACGTGATTCGACATTTTTAAAAATTTACAAATTTGCTAAACATAAAATAAAAATTTAGGGTCTCATTAGACATAAAATTCAATTGATATCTAAGGGCATGTTTGATAACGTTTTTGTTTACTGTTTTTTGTTCTCGTTTTTTATTTTTTAAGAAACAGACTTGTTTGATAACTGTTCTCGTTTCTTGTTTCTGAATTTAAAGAAACGTTTCTAAAAAAAATGTCAAATTTTGGAAACTACAAAATGATGTTTCTTTTGTTTCCGTTACTCTTTTTATATTTCTTTTTCTAAATAATTCAACAAAAGATAAATGATTGGTTGGTAACTTGAGCACCCAAGTAAATAATTCTCTTGATAAGGCTTGGTTTGAATCTTGGGTTTGTAACATTTTGCTTTTTGCTTTTTAATTTTTATTTTCTTCTCGAGTGAAACTAATATGAGTAGTAAGTCTTTTATTTTATTTAAGTACATTAAAATATTTATATTAATTACAAAAAAAAAATGTATATTTAGTTTTAGTTTTTATGTTTCTTTCATAAATATATATATATATATATATATTTTTTATCGATATTTTCATCAACATTTTCATAAAATTGAGATATTGATATTTTTATCTAACACTTTAAATTTTGTAAATAGGCATTTCACGATTTTAAAATAAGTTTAAATTTCTTACTATTAAATATTAAGATTGCAATAGTGATATTTTAGTTATATAATGTCAAATTATCTATAATATAATTGAAATGTCGATACTGAGCTCATTGACACGTGAAAATGTCGTTGAAAATGTCTACACGTCACCGAAAATTTAAAACATTGTCCATAACAAACGATGACAAATTGACAATGACTTTAATATTTTAGAGAAATGAGTCATCATCGTCGATGTACCTTCTTTACTGTCAAATGTTATTGAACTTTGTTTTGGCGTGTTGAAAGGATTGATACCATATTCTTAAATAAATGCTTATTTACACTGTTAACACAGATATATACCAACAACATGTTATATTATTCACAATTACCCTAAACATATACAAAAAAAAAAATAGATATCAAACCAAATATTTTTTTTTTTCAAGAAACAAGAAACAGAGAACGTTATCAAACAAGTTTTTATTTCTGTTTCTTTTTTTCAAAAAAAAGAAACGAGAGTAGTTATCAAACAAGTTCATGTTTCAAGTTCTCAAAATACAAGAAACAAGAAACAAAGAACGCGAACAAAAAACAAGAAACAAGAAACGAGAACATTATCAAACGGGCCCTAATAGATCAATTATTAATTAATTTAAAAAAAAATGAATATGTCAATGACCTTTTAGACACAAAATTAAAAATTTACATACTTATTAGACATAAAATTAAAAATTTAGAGATTTATTAGACATTTTTTAAAGTTTATGGATCAAATAGACACTAACCTCAAAATTCACAACTAAACCTATAATTTAATGATTAAAATTTGGTTAAATAGGGTATCAATTTTTTAAATAAAAGAAAGCAATCACACTTTAGACTTTAAATTACACTTAGCTTATAGCATGTTAAATAACATTTTTAATCAGTTCAGATTCTAAATAATAGAGAAAAAATGAGTGTCACAATTTAAGTTGAATTAAGTGATTTTTTTTTTTTTACTTTTTTGATAGACTTTCATTTAAAAAATTGTTAATATATATATATATATATATTACTATATTTAAAAGTGGCTTAGGAGTATAAATTTTTCTCTCCATTTTTGTCCCTCCACTTTTTAAATGTGTGCCCAATCTTATCTCTTTTTTTTATTATGTTTCAAATTTGTCTTATTCTTTTTCAATATGCATATAGAACCATGTTGGAGTTTCATATTTCTCCATATCCATACTATTTTTTGTGGTGTTTCATATTCTTTTCACCATTTTGCAATCAATTTATAATACGCTTTTGTGTGTGGTGTGTTTCATATCCTGACTATTGTGTTTCATATCCTGACTATTGTAATCAATTAATAGTTATTATTAATGATTTTTTTTATTTCATCTCTTTAAATTCAAGAACATCTTTCATTTCCTTCCAGATTTTCTAAATATATATAGTGTCATGTGTCATGTAAGGAGAATACGAAATTTATATGTAGGTGAGAGATTCTTATTCCCACCATGCTTAATTGGATAGAGAAAGGAAGGGAGCTATATGGGGTGTTTAATCTAAAAGTTACCGGATTTTAGATTATTGCAACTAACCACGCCGGATTTTAGATTATTGCAACTAACCAGAAGAGTCCAACAACTCATTCAACAACGAACATCGTTTGTTTGTTTGGGAATAAAATTAGAATCTCGTTTTTGCATAATCTAAAATCTATGGTGTTGGATTTCTTCTTCTTTTCGATTGTAGCTTTATCTTCTTCTGTGTTTTTTCATCCATTGCCTATTTTATTTATTTGTTATTATTATTATTTTAATCTTTAATCTTTAAACTTTTAAATTCCCTCTTTTTAGTTTAAGTTTTTTTCCCCCTTTTTCTATTAACTATTTAATATAAACTCATAATCATCCAAATTCTAAAGTAAATGAAAACCGACAATGGATTAAAATAATATTTTTTTTTTCGGCGCAAAATGTATTTTTTATTGATGAGATATAGAGTTGATGTCTATATAGTTCCTAAAGTTTCAAAAGCCATACTTTAGTCCCTAAAGTTTGCAAAATAATTTTAAATGGTTCACTTAACTCAACTCAATAGAAAAATTATTAGAGACATGACATTTTTTTTTATTACATGACACATGAACTGAACAATTGAAATGAAAATGAAACTAAAACAAAACACTCGAGAGTTTAAAGATGAGAATAAACATGAAAGTTCAACCACTCGAAAAAAACAATTAACTTTTGATAATAGAAAAAGAATTGAAACCAAACCAAACCAAACCCGCTCCTCCTCTAAAAAGAAAGTAGGTAAAAGCAAATAAAGTAGGCAAAAGCATGTGTATTACACAAATTGAGATTAAAAAAAAAAAAAAAGTCAAAATAATCTTAATTAGTAATGTTTGTGTGCCCCACCTAGGATGATATGGGTCATCCATCTATCTTTTGTTTTTGTCTCATTCAAGAAACTCACTGAGGCTTAATCAAGTAAGAGATTTTAGATTAAAACAGATGACCAAACTTACTGTGACAAATATGACTTTAGATTATATTATAATACTTTTTGATATTATATGATACTTGAGGATTGCATCAAACAATTTTACTACATAAATAAAGTAAGTACACTATTACCATTGTTATTTGATTCATCAAATGAAAAACGACATGGTTTTTTAAGGACTTAGTTGTATTGTCTAAGAGATTAGGGCCAACAACATGTGACAATTGGTAGAGTAGTAGTCAACTTCGGTTTGAAATTAAAAGGATGTCATTTAAATGTATATAATAGCTATCATCTTCTCTCAATTTTATTTGGCTACATCTATTCTATATTTTGACTACATTTGGTACCCTACGTCTTAACCCCACGAACTCCACAAAGACCACCGGAATTCACATGTGATTCGAGGGGAAGACCATCGGTCCAACGACGACAAAAATCGCTTTCGATCTCACAAACTCCACAAATATGACAGTTGATGTGTTGGCCTTAAAATCAGAGTAACTACACGAATGAGCCTATCTTTGACAGCAATGAACGACAACACCACCTAACAATCACGCATCTGTAATCGGTGGCTCAACGGTGGTCTCTACGCCTCCAGAAAAGACATGTGTTGTTGAAGGGATCTCACTCACAATATAACATACATGGGTTACTCCTCCTATCACCTATTATTTTTAGGATGAAACCCCATGATGTCTAATTTGGTATCATAGCCTACGAAGCCCAACCGAGTATTCGGTCCAAAAATGGGATCCGACCCAAGATGGTGAACCCAAAGACGCACTTGAGGGGACATGTTGAGGATCCCACATCGAAAAGATGAAGGGATCTCACTCACAATATAACATACATGGGCTACTACTCCTATCACCAATTGGTTTTAGGATAGAACCCCATGATGTCTAATTCCCTCCACTCAATCAACTACTCAACAAGTCACCACAATCTCCTCCTATCACCAATTGGTTTTAGGATGGAACCCCATGATGTCTAATTCTCAAAACTCAATCAACTACTCAACCAAGTCACCACAATCAAGCTGGAAATTTCTTGCTATGGAAGAATCTAACTCTACCCAGCTCTACCCATTCTTCGAAGCTACAAATTGGAAGGACACTTGCTAGGAACGAAAACTTGTCCTTCAAAGATGATTCAACAAGACCGCTGGAGAGATTGTTGCTGATGGAAATACCCCAAGTTCTGAAGTGGCGACAAGTGAAGCATCCAGTTCAACAACAAAAGTATGAAGCTTGGCAAGTCGTGGATCAACTCTTGTTGGGTTGGTTCTACAATTCAATGTCTCCTGAGGTGGCTACCCAAGTTATGGGATATGAGAACTCCAAAGACATTTGGTGTTCAATCAAGAGCTGAAGAGGATTTTCTCAGCCAAACGTTCCAGCAATCTCGCAAAGGTAATCTCAAAATGGTTGATTATTTAAGAACTATGAAGTGTCATGTTGATAACCTTGGTCAAGCTGGTAGTCCAGTTACCACAAGGTCTCTAGTGTCTCAGGTTCTTGAATATCCTACAAATTTCAAGCTGTCGAGGCTTGCCAAAATAATATTTATAATCCGAACTCACTAAGCTTTGCAGTTAGTGGCAACGGAGTCGATCCACAGGGAGCAAGCTATAATCCTAACTTAATTAAATTGAATTTGTAATGAAGTAAAAACAATGGGAGGTTTTGTTTGGAAAATTACTAACATGTAAAGAATTGCGCTAACGGAAAATTAAAGAGGGAAATATGAAATTGACAAGCATGCTTAATTAGAAAGTATCGGGATTGCTCTATTGTATTTTAGTTCATCGATAAACATGGAAATTAGCCGAGATGCTCATGCACGCGAAATGTTTGATCGACACCGATACAAACACCCCGAAGAATTAATTAGAAACAAACAATTCTAATTAAACATGCCTCTTAATCAATTCAAGGTGATTAGTCCTAAATTAATCAGAAAACAGTAATGGGTAACATCGCGACGAATTAATCCTAAAATTAATTCGATTTCTCTCTTAACCTTGAGCCCACCGCGATACGATAATCAATTCATACCCCATTCGTCACATAGGGTTAAATTGATTAGGCACGATTAGACCCTCGCTACTTGCATTAAGACTAATCAGGAATCAATGCTAGCCGACTAACATGCGTAACAATTATGGGCGTCAATCCTAATTAGAAAGGCATGCTATTCGTTCTTAATACAGGAAAGAGATGCAAGAGTTCATACACATATGCTAAACATTCATATAAAGCACAAATCTCACCTAAATACAATAGAAATCAATCCCTCAACTAACTAATCAAGCATTTACCACTAGCCTTCCATGGGAGATGGAGTATTCCAAGCTTCCATGGAGGTTGTAGAGTTCATACAACCCAAATGGAGAAGAAGAGCTTCAAAAATGGTGAAAAAACGTCAATCCCGAGCCCAAAACCGAGGTGGAATGACCTAAAATCGCGAAAATGTTCTTTTTATACTTCAGAGTAGCGTCGAGACGCTGTCCTAGCGTCTCGACGCTACGGAGAATGGCAAAATGGAAAACACCGCTTTTTTAGACTTTTAATGACGGACATTTTTTTATCTTTAATGACGGGCATTTACAGTCACGGATAGGGCGGGCGGCGCGCGCGGTCTTGGGCCGTCTGATGGATGGTCTGACCGTTGACCGTTGACTTTCTACAAAAATAATAAAATTCTGCTCCCACTAGGATTTGAACATTGGCTTCACCATTTTCTTAACAAGCCCTACACCATCGAGCCACAAATCAATTTTGAGTTAAGATTAGATTATTTAATTAATGTAGCTTAATCACTCAAAACGACTAACTAATAAAATATTATAAAATATTCAATTAAGCTCTTAATTATCGCAAATGCCCGATTTACCCCTTAGCAATTAAATTATACCAAATAAATTAATTAAGCCCAAATAATTACTCTAATTTACAAGACTTAGGAGCTAAATATTAGCACTTTTGGAGTGCTATCAAAACCCCCAACCTAAATCTTGCTAGTCCTCGAGCAAGGAAAACTCTGAACTAGCTCCTATGAATTAAATTGCATGCAACGACTCTAACCTCAATGCTTTAAAAAAAACAAGGCACTTACAACAAAAGAGAACAATTGATTGCATGCATAAGTTGAGAACATTTCAAAAATTAAACTGTTACTCCCCTACGTGCGTGTGTGATTAGCCAACCTATTCTAGCTCTTATAGACTCGGAAAAACCATATGCAACTCTACATCTCGTTTTCCCCCTACTTCTAGCAATAAAGAACAGTCTAATGACTTTTCAACAATCAAGAGAGTAACAAATCAAACGGCCTAAACATTTTCTTTTTCTTGAGTACTTTGTACTCTTTATTTCTTTTGATCCACTTTTTTTTTACTTTTCTTTTGCTTCTCCAAGAGAGCCTAACACGTCAAGCTTCATTTTGCTTCACGTTTTTAAGGACTAATGCTCACTTCTTAATGTGCACTTTAAGAAGGAGGAGCATCTCTAGAGTTTTTATTTTCATGCTTACTTACTTTTTTTTTTAGGCAATAGTTTTGCTATAACACGATTAATTTAATACAACCTATCATGCATCAAGCCTTCCTTAGGGGTGCCTTTCGGGGTGACAACAAGATTTCATGCAACATAAGACAATTCTAAGCCTACAGAACCAATAATAGGATGCTACGTGCTCGATAGATGCAAGGGAGAAACAGAAAAATTTTAAAATTTTTTGAAAAATGCTCAACATGCACATACAATCTCATGCTTTTCTAGATATGTAAATACGAAGAATTTAAAAGCATTTCATAGATTGTCCTCATCGAACAACATGCAACAACAGACCAAAGCACTTCTAATTTAGAATTTCCACAGCTCAACAACTTCAAAAATCCAACAAACTTCTCCACCCCCAACCTAAAAGGATACATAGTCCTCTATGTATCACACTTCAAACTAAGCAGTTAAAACGCACAAAATAAAAGGGAACAAAAAACCTCCCCTGAATTTTGTTCGGTTGTCGGTTGGAGCAGCGCGGTCTTTGCCCACTATCTCGATCCTCAGGTCAAACCTCCTACAAAAGAAAAAGCAAATAAACTAAGCTAGGAAAAATAAAAACTGAAAGTAAAGACAAGAATTTAAGAACACATGGGTTGCCTCCCAAGAAGCGCAAATTTTTAAAGTCGATTGCTCGACTGTATTCTCGCACTCGACTCATCCATAATCAATCTTGGAAGATGCTTCATACATCTTCCCAATCTCATCGTTCCTGCAAACATCAACAGACAAATTTCTCTCTCGTGCCTTCCGCACACAAACAATATCATTTTCGAATAAAGAGCAAACAACATCAACATTCCCAACAGACTCCTCTGATTTTAAGTTATCAATTTTAAACTTATTCACATCTCCATCGAATTCAACAGACAGGACACCTTTATCAACATCGATTTTAACTTTTGCAGTTTTCATAAAAGGTCGTCCCAACAGAATTGATTTAGAGACATGAGATGGTTTATCCTTCATTTCAAGCACATAAAAATCCGCAGGGAAATACAGATAATTTACTCTAACTAGAACGTCCTCAACTTTACCCAAGGGATGCACATATGATTTATCAGCCAATTGCACAATAACACCAGTTTCATGCAAGTCATTCAATTTAAGCTCTCTAAAAACAGCATATGACATTACATTAATAGATGCTCCTAAGTCTAACATGGCATGATTAATCAGTTGATCTCCTATAGTGCAAGGCAATGTAAACATACCTGGATCCTTGCATTTGTTGGGCAATTTACCTTCTGAGATAGCGTAGACGTTATCACTCACCAACTTTCCTTCCATTTTCTTCGACTTTCTTTTGGAGGTGCACCAGTTCTTCAAGAATTTGGAGTACGTGGGGATTTGCTTGATGGCTTCCAAAAGGGGAATGTTCACCACCACCTTTTGAAAAGTCTCCAAGACTTCTTTATCAGTTTCATCCACCTCAGGCTTTGGTCTAACCAGCCTACTTGGAAATGGTGCTACCGGAACATATTTTTGCTTAAGCGAAGGTGGTTTCTCATCTCGGTCCTCTTCCTGTATGATCTCAGGATTCAACTGTCTTCTTGGGTTGGGAGGCTTTGGCACATACTTCTGAACAACAGGAGGAGTTTCCTTTTCTTTGCTCTTCTCTTCCTCAGGCACAAGCCTCATCAATCTGCTTGGAAAAGGAGCTCTAGGCACGTACAACCTTCTCCTCGGTTCAGGTTCTACAACCAGATCATCCACCACCGGCGTAGTATTAGAAGGAATTTCCTTCCCGCTTCTCAAGGTCATGGCGCACACTTGCTCACAAGTGCTCGTCACCGTCTGCTGGGGTGGTTTCCATGAACACTGATCCTCCACCTTACTAAGTCTTTCGTTGAGCCTCTTCATTACATCGGCCATACCTCGCACTTGATCTCCACTACTCTCAAACATGGCCGAAAATTTCGTCAAATAAGAACTCACCATCTCCTCGACATTTCGATCTGAAACACAAGATTGAGATTTTTGTAAGCTTTGAGCTACTATGAGAAGTGAGTTACTTACCTCGAGTACTTGGGCTTTGAGCTCGTTCAGATCCTTTGAGAGACGGGCTTGCTCCACTCCTCCACCACCATACTGCTGAAGGTTCCCGGCCATATTAGAGATCATAACTCTAGCTTCTACGGGAGTCTTATCAAGAAGAGATCCTCCACTAGCAGCATCAATCATTTGGCGGTCTCGTGGAAGCAAGCCTTCGTAGAAATACCGGATCAACTCTCCGTCTGCTATCCTATGGTGGGGAAAACTTTCACATAGCTGACCGAACTTCTCCCAGCACTCGTGAAGGGTCTCGCCTTCCTCTTGCGCAATGCCATAAATCTTTTTCCTAATCAAAGTGGCTCTGGAAGCGGGAAAATATTTTTCCAAAAATAGCCCTTTCTACCCGCTCCATGTGGCAATGGATCCCGACGGAAGATAATACATCCAGTCTCTTGCTTTTCCCTTTAATGTGAAAAGGAAGGCTCTCAGGCTCAACTGATCGTCAGTGGCTTCACTTTTCTTCATCGCCGAACACACTATTTGAAACTCCTTCAGGTGTCTAATAGGGTCCTCATCTGCATTACCATAAAAGAAAGGTAGTAAGTTAATTAAACCGGCATTAAGCTCAAAATTACCTGGTACTACCGGATACGATATACACAGTGGTTGGCGGTCCAAGTCAGGTGATGCCAACTTCCTCAAGGTCCTCTGAGGCTCATCGTTAATTGCAAGTTTCATTTCTTCCACTTTTCTCAAAAATTAAAAGAAAACTGCACACAACAACTCAAAACAAACGGGTCATACTGTACAAAAAGGATAAAAATAAACAGAACCAAAGAAAATAATTTTAAAAAGAAAGATTAAAAACACAAAACAAATAAAATTCAACAAAGTAAGATTAATTGTTGCTCCCCGGCAGCGACGCCAATTTTGGTAGTAGGATTTTTGAATATCCTACAAATTTCAAGCTGTCGAGGCTTGCCAAAATAATATTTATAATCCGAACTCACTAAGCTTTGCAGCTAGTGGCAACGGAGTCGATCCACAGGGAGCAAGCTATAATCCTAACTTAATTAAATTGAATTTGTAATGAAGTAAAAACAATGGGAGGTTTTGTTTGGAAAATTACTAACATGCAAAGAATTGCGCTAACGGAAAATTAAAGAGGGAAATATGAAATTGACAAGCATGCTTAATTAGAAAGTATCGGGATTGCTCTATTGTATTTTATTTCATCGATAAACATGGAAATTAGCCGAGATGCTCATGCACGCGAAATGTTTGATCGGCACCGATACAAACACCCCGAAGAATTAATTAGAAACAAACAATTCTAATTAAACATGCCTCTTAATCAATTCAAGGTGATTAGTCCTAAATTAATCAGAAAACAGTAATGGGTAACATCGCGACGAATTAATCCTAAAATTAATTCGATTTCTCTCTTAACCTTGAGCCCACCGCGATACGATAATCAATTCATACCCCATTCGTCACATAGGGTTAAATTGATTAGGCACGATTAGACCCTCGCTACTTGCATTAAGCCTAATCAGGAATCAATGCTAGCCGACTAACATGCGTAACAATTATGGGCGTCAATCCTAATTAGAAAGGCATGCTATTCGTTCTTAATACGGGAAAGAGATGCAAGAGTTCATACACATATGCTAAACATTCATATAAAGCACAAATCTCACCTAAATACAATAGAAATCAATCCCTCAACTAACTAATCAAGCATTTACCTCTAGCCTTCCATGGGAGATGGAGTATTCCAAGCTTCCATGGAGGTTGTAGAGTTCATACAACCCAAATGGAGAAGAAGAGCTTCAAAAATGGTGAAAAAACGTCAATTCCGAGCCCAAAACCGAGGTGGAATGACCTAAAATCGCGAAAATGTTCTTTTTATACTTCAGAGTAGCGTCGAGACGCTGGGCAGCGTCTCGACGCTACGGAGAATGGCAAAATGGAAAACACCGCTTTTTTAGACTTTTAATGACGGACATTTTTTATCTTTAATGACGGGCATTTACAGTCACGGATAGGGCGCGCGCGAGGGGGCGCGCGCGGTCTTGGGCCGTCTGATGGATGGTTTGACCGTTGACCTTCTACAAAAATAAAAAAATTTTGCTCCAACCAAGATTTGAACCTTGACTTCACCATTTTCCTAACAAACCCTACTCCATCAAGCCACAAATCAATTTTGAGTTAAGATTAGATTATTTAATTAATGTAGCTTAATCACTCAAAACGACTAACTAATAAAATATTATAAAATATTCAATTAAGCTCTTAATTATCGCAAATGCCCGATTTACCCCTTAGCAATTAAATTATACCAAATAAATCAATTAAGCCCAAATAATTACTCTAATTTACAAGACTTAGGAGCTAAATATTAGCACTTTTGGAGTGATATCAGTTCTTCTTGGCCTAGATGAAGAATTTAATCCAATAGTTGCAACACTTCAAGCAAGAGCGAATATCTCTTGGTCACAACTCCAAGTTGAGCTACTTGTATTTGAAAAACGTCTTGAGTTTTAGAATACTCACAAAACAACAGTGGCTTTTAGTCACAATGCTTCTGTCAATATGGCAAATAGCAAGAGCGGTCCCAATAAGTGGGCTCAAAATCAAAACAAAGGTAATGGTGGACAAAATTCCTTCAATGGACAGAATGCTACAAATGGACAGAGAGGTAATAAGAATAACAATCGAGGTAGGGGCCGTGGCAGAGGATATGGAAATTCAAACAACAGACCAATATGCCAGGTATGTGGAAAGATTGGTCATATTGCTTCTGTTTGTTATCACAGATATGACAAGAGATATTATCCCAATATGAATCGAAGGAGCAACTATCCTCAGAATGGCAATCATGGAAACCACCCCAATGGAAACCATCCTAGTGCTCCTCCACCACCTGCGACCTTCCTCGCCAATCAGAGCACTATTGGTACTGGTTCAAACTCTGAAATGGCAGTTGATGTAAGCTGGTATGCAGACAGCGGGGCATCTAACCATGTCACTGCTGATTACGACAACCTTCCTAATCCTACTGAATATGGAGGTAATACGCTTGTCACAGTAGGAAATGGTGAAAAAAATACCTATATCATATGTGGGAAATTCATGTTTAACTAATGGAACAAGTCTTCTTAGTCTTGAGAATATGCTATGTGTCCCTGAAATTGCAAAGAATTTAGTTAGTGTATCTAAACTAGCCCACGCTATTTTTATTGAATTCCATGGTGATTATTGTCTTGTAAATGACAAGGGTATGGGGTGCATCTTACTGAGAGGAGTGCTTAGAGACGGTCTCTACCAGTTGGAGAATGTTGTGGTGAAGTCAGTTGATGTTTCCAAGTTCGTTGATCGTGGTAACCAACAGTCGGTGCACAAAAATAATCCTATATCGGCTTTTAGTTTCTCTACTACTTTTCCGAGTGTAAATGTAGTGGTGTCCAAGACCATTTGGCATAAACGTCTTGGTCATCCATCTACCAAAGTCATAGAATCAGTTCTCAAGAGTTGTAATTTTTCCCGTCAAACTAATGAAGTAGTAGCTTTTTGTGAATCATGTCAATTGGGTAAAGCTCACTCTCTACCATTCCCTAACTTTGTCTCTCGTGTGTCTGCTCCATTTGAACTTATGCATCCTGATCTATGGGGTCCTGCTTCAATACAGTCGAGCGACAATTTTCGCTATTATATATTGTTTCTTGATGACTTTAGTCGATATATCTGGCTTTATTCGCTTAAGCAAAAGAATGATGCATATGCTGCTTTCAATCATCTTCTTCAAGGGATCAAAACTCAATTTAATAAAGGGATTAAGGCATTTCAATCTGATAACGGTGGGGAGTTTGTAAAAATACATCGGCTGTGCAGTCAAATGGGCATTGTTTCACGATACTCTTGTCCATATACATCTGCGCAAAATGGGCGAGCCGAGCGCAAACACAGACATGTAGTTGAAACCGGACTCACTCTGCTAGCTCAAGCGTCCATGTAACCTTTATATTTGCATAGTCAAGTTTTTTGCGATATAGTAATTCCATAGGTGTTTTACCTTCAATAACCAGAGAGGGAAGGTCATTGATCAGCATGACACTAGTAAGGAAAGCATCCCACCAAAATACCAATGACATGGACGCTTTTTTTTTTTGATAGGAAAAAAAAAAAAAAAAAAAAAAAAAAAATGTCCATGTCATTGGTATTTTGGTGGGATGCTTTCCTTACTAGTGTCATGCTGATCAATGACCTTCCCTCTCCGGTTATTGAAGGTAAAACACCTATGGAATTACTATATCGCAAAAAACTTGGCTATGCAAATATAAAGGTTTTTGTGTGTGCCTGTTTCCCGCACTTACGACCATATCAGTCCAATAAATTTCAATTCCACACTGAGAAATGTGTTTACCTTGGCCCCAGTATATCACACAAAGGATATCGGTGCTTGAATACCTCTGGTCGGGTGTTTATTTCTCGACATGTTCGATTCAATGAAGAACAATTTCCATTTGCCACTGGTTTTAGTTCACCCAACAATCCAATTTTATCATATTCCAACCAAAATCAGCCCTCAGTTTCGTCCAATATGTTACCCTCTTTAAATGAGTTTGCTACAAATTTGTCTTTTTTTTTTGCAACGATATTTTAATTCATGCGGAGATTGAACCCATGACCTCTTAGTCAAGGACACAACCTTATGTCAATTGAGCTATGCTCGGTTTGGCCAAATTTGTCTTCTTCTCAAGTCACATCAATTTCCCCACCTTTAATCTCATCACTCAACCCCAATTCCAAATCACAACAACTCCCCATGCCTAGCCCCATCTTTTATCCTAACACTGTCCATCAGTCATCTGAAATGACAAGCCCTTTAGCCCCTTCCCCTCACTCCCCTATTCAGCCTACAGAAGCCTCACCTTCTCTCTCTAGAACGAACCCCAACTCAACTACCTCTTCATCTCCAACATCTTATTCTTCACAAATGACCAGTCCTTCATCGGCCTCCCCTCTCTCAACTGCTCCTGCACCAACAAAAAATCCATCTCACCCTATGGTCACTCGCGGCAAGTCGGGAATATTTAAACAAAAAATCTGGCTCTCTCAAGCCTCGATTGACTGGTCTACTAACGAACCCACACGCATCAATGATGCACTTGAGACACCTCAATGGCGGGAAGCCATGGACTTTGAGTATTCGACCTTGATAAAAAATCAAACCTGACACTTGATTCCCCCCTCCCCAACCATGAATATTGTAGGCAACAAATGAATTTTTCGAATCAAGCAGAATGTCAACGACTCTATTCAGTGGTATAAATCCCGCTTTGTTGCCAAGGGATTCCATCAAAGCTCAGGTATTGACTGATGGAGCGTAATACGTTGCGAAAGCGATTTTGGATCGTTGATACTCTAATTTCATCAATTTAATAAATTAGAAACATGCTCGAAAAGACGGAAATAAGAAATTTAGAATACATACCCTTGTAGTTCCAATTTCTTCAACTTCCACCGACAATTTCTCCCAACCCCTCTGTCCAACTTCCTTTCACCTTTTCTTCTTTTCTTTTCTTTTGTTTTCGGAGTCCCACAACTCCGTTGCTCGGCGCCGAGGATAGCGGGACTACCAGAGGTGGTCCTTGGGGCGTTCGTGAGAGGAAGCTCGAAGCGTTCGTGAGGAGAAACGACCGACGGAAGTTGAAGAAATTGGAACTACAAGGGTATGTATTCTAAATTTCTTATTTCCGTCTTTTCGAGCATGTTTCTAATTTATTAAATTGATGAAATTAGAGTATCAACGATCCAAAATCGCTTTCGCAGCGTATTACGCTCCATCAATTGGTATCAGAGCGTTATTTTGATAAACTCAATTTGCATCAATTTAATCGGTGGGTATTTTAATTTAGAAATTGTTTCTGAATGGACGTCTAAAGTGAAAATCGATTTTGGCATCGTTTCTTTTTTAATTTCTTTATTTATAATTGCCCTAGAATGTATGGGCTTTATTGTGTGGTGAAGAGTTTGTATTCTGTTAGAGTCATTAGAGTTCATATAGGTTTCTTTGTGAAAGAAGCTCGAGTTTTGAGCTCGCCGAAGTGTTCGGTGTTAGTTCAAACTCGTTCTGGGCGGTTCGATGAGAAGCTCGAAGAGAAATTGGCCGAAGCGTTCGGGGCAACAAATTTTTCTAAGGCGGTGCGAAGAGTTCGAAGTCCGCACAAGACTTAGCTTGTTGTTCAAGCTTGTAATAAAATAGTTATTGCGTGCTTGATGCCAAAATTGGTCCACTTTAGTGTGTTTAATTAATTATGCATTGCGAATGTATGTTTTAATTGAATTCCATAATTGTATGTGCATAACGTATGCCATATAGATTTAAAATCCCACCATAGGAAGCATGCTCCATGCATTGAAAATACGTTATAAGTGTTATAATATATAATATGCTTGTTTAGGAATTCATGAGAATTAATATAAGAGTTATATTAATACATGAATTAGTTGTTGTTTGCTTAATAGAATAATTGATATAATTGTTATATTAATTATGAAATTAAAACATCCAACATTATAGCATATTGTATGTTATAAGTGTTATAATGTATAGGATGCATGCTTAATTCATGAGAATTGATATAAGTGTTATATTAATTTATGAATTAGGGGTTGTATGTTTATAGTATAATTGATATAAGTGTTATATTGGTTATAAAGTTAAACATTCAATTTATCATGTCTTAACAATTGCGTGTTTGAGAAGCATGTATATGTTTGTTGTAGTAAGTCTAAGTTTTTGCAAAGAGTTGTAAAAATTGACATAGACTTTTAAAATCTATAACAAAGATAATGGCATGCTCATTTAGGGTTAAATGGTTCGGTGTGTTGAGAAGGAATATATGATATATCCCTATCCTGCTACGCACTCCGTGAAGTTCACAACGTGAGATTTATGCTCGGCCTCGTGATGTCAATAGGGCATCCCCCTTCGGATGACATTTGCATCTTTCAATAGCAAGGTGAATGGAGTAAGTATTTATAGTAAGTGGGAGAAGAAAGTACGTCAGTACATCCTACGGTCTCCTCCATTGGATTGAACCGTGAGATTCCCATGTTCCGTCTGCAGGTTGCTCTTAGTGGCACCATCCCTTCGGAGGGTCGTGTCATGGGAGTCGGAACATCTCAATCACCATTTATGGATAAAGAAACACAGGGCCATTCCCAACATTGACATTCCCTTCGGTTACACTGTTGGGGTCGTCCTGTGCATTCTAAAAATGGAGGGTCATACTTACGAGATTTGCTAAGGAGTTAGTAAATCTTGACCAAAAACGATAACTAAGATGCTACAGGAATAAGAGTTATTATGGTATTAGCATTTAGTCAAGAATGTCTTGGTTTAGTGAAGGAGTGCTCGACTGCCCTTCGATAGCGACCATTCTGACTCACTAAAGTATCGTTGCAAGTGAATAAAGAGTATGGGTACTTTATTTGCTGGTAAATTTACTTGATTGGTTTAAATAGGTTAAAACCGTTTCACTAATAGATTTACATTTCTTTTTCAACATGTCTAGCTCGTTCAATAACGTATTAGCTTCCGTTAAGTTTACCAGCGACTATTACGAGACCTGAAAAACGAACTCGAATATGATTCATGTTCGTGATGATCTAAGGTCTGTCTTAACAGATGATTGTCCTCTTCCCAGCTCAGTGATGAGCCGCGCTGAGAAGAAACAACTTAGTAAATGTAATTTGCTTGTTGTTGAAACGTGTTTAGTGGAAAATGATAGTCATGCCTGGATCCTCGATTCAGAAGCCACTAATCACGTTTGTTCTTCGTTTCAGGAAAGTAGTTCTTGACAGCCGCTAGCTAAAGGTGAGATAACTCTCAGAGTTGGTACTGGAGAGGTTGTCTCAGCTAAAGCAGTGGGATCTGTTAAGTTGTCTTATAGAGATAGTTACATTTTACTAGAAAATGTGCTATTGGTTCCTAGTTTCAAGAGGAACCTCGTCTCTATAGCTTGTTTATTAGAACAAATGTATAAAGTATCTTTTGCTGATAATGAAGCTATCATTAGCAAAAAAGGTGTACAAATTTGTTCTGCTAAACTTGAAAACAACTTATATGTGTTAAGACCGACTGAGGCTGAAGCTATTTTGAACACCGAGATGTTTAAAACAGTTGAAACTCAAACTAAAAGGCAAAAGCTTTCTCCTAGTACCTATCTTTGGCACTTGAGACTTGGCCACGTTAATCTCAATAGGATTGGGAGGTTGGTTAAGAGTGGTCTCCTAAATCGTTTAGAGGACAACTCTTTACCGTCATGTGAGTCATGTCTTGAGAGCAAGATGACTAAACGACCTTTTACTGGAAAATGTTATAGGTCCAAAGTGATGGAGCGATTTACCGCAGCAGAAAGCGATTTCGGACCGATGATACTCTAATTTCATCAATTTAACAAGTAGAAAATATGCTCAAAAGACGGAAATAAGAAATTTAGAATACATACCCTTGTAGTTCCAAATTTCTTCAAGTCTGTCGGCCGTTCCTCGTCACGAACTCTTCCGACCTCTTCTCACGAACGCCCCGAAGACCACCCCAGGTAGTCTCGCTATCCTCGGCGCCGCGCAACGGAGTTGTGGGACTCCGAAAGAAGAGAAAACGAAAAAGAAAAGAAGAAGGAAGAAGAAAAATAACTGAAGGTAGAGGAGAAGTATGCTGAGATTTTAAAAGAAACTAATTTTTTTTTTCAATCAGCTCGTGTACCCCTCCCTCTGACTTTGCAATTCAATTGAATTGAAAGAATTTCAATTCCTTTCATTCTCATCTGATGAAGGCCAAAGTACAAATATATATATATATATAATTATTATTATTATTAAAAATAATAATAATAATTTTATTTATTAAACTTTTTAATAAATAAAAAATATATATATATATAATTATTAATTAAACTTTTTAATTAATAATTATTATTTAATTCAATATCAAATATTAATTAAATAATATGACTAAACCCAATTTTCCGAAAACCGACTTTTTTACCACATGAATCCTATTCATGTTTTAGGCCATTCCCATATTTAAATATGTCCATCCTCCTTCCATAAACCGAATTTGAACAATTCAAATTCTTTTTCTTTTAATTTTCTCTTATACTGTTGCACGGCGTTATCCGAGCTAGCCAGGAGAACCTGAAGGACCTACATATCATGAGCTCCAACGATACGAGATTATCCGGTCAAAACTCTTTTAACCGAACTAACCAACATTCGTTAACCCCCGGAGACTCCACTATAGTCCGAGGGTTGCACTCTCCTCACTGTAGATATATTATGTCCCCTGATATAACCGTCATGGGCAAGTCGACCCTTCACAGGTTGTTCGTAATCACAGCTGGGTCATTTAAACCGTTTAACCCCTACATTACGTCTTGTTCCATAAGTACCACTGACACCTCTAATGAACAATAGATCTGTGGTCCAACCAACAGATCAGTTAACCCTTTCATCACATGAGAGTGTGAGCGCTCATTGTTCAAGCCCCGGAGTCAACTATTAAGGGAACAACCTATCTACTAACCCTGAAGAGCGGGTTAGGAGTGAACTTCAATCTTGTTGTACTATGTCCCCAGCTACCTATTCGACTTTATCTCCAAGATGGTAGGCTTATTGAGTCGGCGCTTATGGGCCACTCTTACCCGTGCAAGTCAAAGGATACTATCGAATAAGCAGAAGTTCATAGCGAGCTCAGGATTGAGATCGAGTTATCTAGGCCATCAAATGAAAATGTCGGTCTCATCAGTAAACAGTGTTATAAAGAGAGAGCGACATATTTCGCGGTTCGGTCTTATGCAAACTCTTTGCACATGACGCCCTCACTCGCACATCTCCATGTGAAACGATTCGGATCACATCGTTTTATACAATACAAAGTGAGCCGCATCCTATAGTGTTACCAGGATAAGGTACCCAACCTTATCCATATACTATAGACCATTTTGACTGACTACTTGAGCCTGATTCACAATCATGTCATACATGAGGCTCAAGTACTCATATTCAGCCAAGGGTGTTGGTCATTGGTATAGGTTAACTTAAACACATTTCACTTTATTCCAGTAAACTCCTTTACTGAAAAAAACTAATAACTCTTTATTCTAAATAGAGTATTTACAAACATAACAGTTTACAAACCACGAGTTTTAGGACATAAAATCCAACACAAAGAACTTCTAGAAATCGTGCATTCGGATCTCTACGGTCCTTTGAATGTCAAAGCACGAGGAGGGTATGAATATTTCGTCAGCTTCATTGACGATTATTCTAGGTATGACTATCTTTACCTAATACAACGTAAGTTCGAAACTTTTGAAAAGTTCATTGAGTATAAGGCAGAGGTTGAAAACATATTAGGTAAATCGATAAAAACACTCCGATGTGATCGAGGTGGAGAGTATATGGATACTAGATTCCAGGACTATATGATAGAATATGGAATAGTATCGCAACTCTCAGCGCCCGGAACACCGCAGCAGAACGGTGTATCCGAAAGGAGAAATAGAACCCTGTTAGACATGGTTCGCTCTATAATGAGCTATGCTAAACTGCCTAATTCGTTTTGGGGATACACAGTACAGACTACTGTATATATTTTGAACAATATTCCCTATAAGAGTGTTTCTGAAACACCTTATGAGCTTTGGAGTGGACGTAAAGGTAGTTTACGTCACTTCATAATTTAGGGGTGTCCGACACACGTCCTGGCATCCAATCCAAAGAAATTGGAACATCGTTCGAAATTGTGCCTATTTGTAGGTTATCCCAAAGAAACGAGAGGTGGTCTATTTTACGATCTTAAAGAGGACAAAGTGTTAGTTTCGACTAATGCCACGTTCTTAGAGGAAGACCACATGATAGATCATCAGCCTTCGAGCAAAATAGTTTTGTCCGAGCTTTCCAGGAAAGCTACAGAAGGATCAACAAGAGTTGTTGATCAGGCTGATCCTTCTCAAGAGTTGAGAAAGCCTCGTCGCAGTGGGAGGGATATGAGACAACCCGACCGCTACATCGGCTTGTCTGAGACTCAAGTCGTTGGTAGAGGTACTTTTGGGGTACTCCAAATTCAAGCTGTCGAGGCTTGCCAAAATACAATTTATAAACCCGATGTACACCGAGCTATTTGAAGCTTAGTGGTAACGGGGTCGATCCACAGGGAAATAAGAAATTCAATCTAACTAAGTCTAATTTGCTAGAAATAAAAGAATGCACAAATTAAAGAATGGTAATTTGGTTTTGGGGGAAGGGAGCTCCTAATTATGCTAACGGAAAATTAAATGACGACGTGCAAAAATTAAACGGTTGTGCTTAACTTCGAGAAATGGAATTGCTCGTTATGGATGTTCGGATCATCGATACAATTTACGCGCTAGCCATGTTCATGCACACAATTCATTTAGTTATCTCTAACTCAAATGACCCAAGGATTTAATTAGACTCGTGCAATTCTAATTAAACTTGGCCAATAATCTATCTAAGGTAGCGACCCCTAAATCGATCATAGGCCAGTGACGGGAACATTGCGACGGCCTAATCTTAAGACTAAACCGGTTTCTCTCTTGCCTTAAGTCTAACATGAAAACGTTAATTAATTCAGTTTACCAATGTCACTTTGGGCCGAACTAATTAGCCATGCTTAGACCCGTGCTACCTAGCGGTATAGGCAATTATACGTCCCAACCTTTAGCCCTCTATCATGCATAGGAATTAGATTGTCATGCTAATTTAGCTACACATGCTAGAATTGTATGAAGAACAAGCAAGAGAATGCATAATCAAGCTAATGTCTCAACATTTACAAAGGGGAAAAATCTCCCCAAACATCCAAAATTTACAAATCCATACTCAAAATTAAGCACTTACCTTGGTTTAGCCTTCCATGGAGGATGAATTAATCCAATCCCCCATGGAAGAGCTTGGAATCATGCACAAAGAAGGAGAAGAAGTACAAAAATGGCGGAAAATGGAGGTAGACCCGAGAGGAGAAGCTTGGAGAAGAAGGAGAATGAAAGAATTGCTGCAAAACTGAAGTTTTCACGCTTTTTAAGCTCGGAGCGTCGAGACGCTAGGCCAGCGTCTTGACGCTGTGCCCTAAGTTGGCTGCCGCGCGCGCGGGGGGTAGCGTCGAGACGCTGCGCGCGGCGTCGAGCGAGCGTCGAGACGCTTGCTCTCGGGTGGAACTTCAAATGTACGCTTCAGAGTTCGGGGCGTCGAGACGCTCGGCCAGCGTCTCGACGCTGTCGGCGTTGAGTGAGCGTTGAGACGCGCGCTCGACGCTGGCACTTGTCCATCTTCGGGAAACGTCAGGGCGGCGTCGAGCTAGCGTCTAGACGCTGGGGCGCACGTGGATTTTCAATGACGGGCGCGCGGGCGAGGCGGACACGGGCGAGGGCGCGCGGGCGCGCGCGGACATGGGCGAGGCAGAGCGGGCGGGCGCGAGGCGAGGCGGCGCGCGTCAGGCCGTCTGGGCGCGCGCGGGCGCGCGCGCGTGCTGCGTTCGTTGGGCGCCTGGGCGCTGGGCGCTGTCCTCTCGGCTCTTAGCCCACTTTTGGGTCGTTTTGGCTCCCGAGCTCCGTTTGGTCTATCGTTTTGACCCGAACACTTCCCGAAACATCTTAAATGACCTTTTTAGCCCCGAAAATCATCAATGGACTCCCCGAGCTCTTCACCATGAAATCACCTATAAGAAAGCATTTTAATCAATATATGTCATGGTCTTAGCTAGAATTAGGGACATTAAGATAGCTCTATTTTGGAGCTATCAAAATACCCCCGACCTAAATCTTGCTAGTCCTCGAGCAAGGTATACTCTAAATAATCTCCAAAGAATTAAATGCATGCTTGGACTCTAATCTCAATGCTTGTGAAACAAGGTACTTGTAATAAATTCAAAACCATCAAAAGCATGCAAACGTTGAAATCATTTCAAAATTTAAACTCCTATTCCCTTACGTGTGTGTGTGTTTAACACCTCTCACCCTAGCTCATGCAAGCCCGGAACAACCTTATATAGTCCTATAACTCGTTTTCCCCCTACTTATGGCGATAAGAACAGTCTAACGGCTTTTAGTGATAGGAATAGCAACAAGACAAAAGGCCTAAATTTTATTCTTTTCCCTTGAGTACTTTGTACCCATTTTTTTTCTTTTTGAACCACTCTTTTTTTTTTTTTTTTTTTCTCCAAGAGAGCCTAACACGTCAAACTAAATTTTAGCTTCACGTTTTTAAGGACAATTGCTCACTTCTATTAGTTCCCCTTTCATCCAGTGACAACCGTGGGTTACACGGGCAACACAAGAAGGAGGAGCAACTCTGGAGGTTTTATTTTTCATGCAAACACCTTTTTTTTTTTTTTTTTGGGCAATAGCTTCGCTATACACAAATGAGTCATTACTACTTCTACACCTCAAGCCTCCCTAATGGTACCTTTCGGGGTGACAACAAGGTTTCAGACAAAATAAGACCATTCTAGACCTACAGAACTGAGGATAAGAGTGCTATGTGCTCAGTGAATGTAGGGAAATAACAGAAATTTTTTTAAAATAGGCTCAAAATGTGCATACATCGTCAAATTTTCGAATCATGCAATTACGGAGTGTTCACAAGCAAAACACAGACCGTCCTCATCGGACACATGCATTCAGATTCTAATCTAACAGCCAGAGTACACGTATGCTCGACAACTACTAAGAAGTCTCATCTCTATGTATCAACAAACTCCACCCCCCACCTTAAGATATGCATTGTCCCCAATGCATTCAACTAAAAAAAACAATAAAATCCTAAGGGAACAGAAAACCTCCTCTGAATCTTATGGAGCCGACGGGTGGAGATGTGCACCAACGTCCTCCAATGGGCTCTCGAGTCGTCGACCGTTCCACCTTTTCTCCTAGGAAAACAAGAAAACAAACAACAACTCAAAAGCAAATATATACAAGAACAAAGCAATAAAGAACAGAATTACAGTCCAAACTCGGGTGCCTCCGAGAAGCGCAAATTTTTAGAGTCGATTGCTCGACTGTATTCACTCTTCCACTCATCCATAGTCGATCGAGGGCGGCGCTAGAAGTAATGTGGCGTCATAGCACTCAGCGTCCCCCTCGTGGAAAATCTTCAACCGGTGCCCATTCACTTTCTGCACCTCATCTGAGTCCAAGCTCTGAATCTCTACACTGCCATAAGGAGAAATTTTAGTTATGGTATAGGGTCCTTTCCAACGGGAACGAAGCTTACCTGGCATGAACTTCAGACGGGAATCAAAGAGCAGAACTTTCTGACCGACTTCGAAGTCTTTCTTTAAGATCCTTCGGTCATGAAACTGTTTGGACTTCTCTTTATAGATCCTGGAGTTCTCATAGGAGTCCAAACGCAGTTCCTCCAATTCCTGTAAATGAAGCAATCGTGCCTCGCCAGCTTCGTCAGGGCTCATGTTACACTTCTTGATCGCCCAGAATGCTTTGTGCTCAATCTCCACGGGTAAGTGGCACGCCTTACCAAAGACCAACCGGTATGGGGACATACCGATAGGGGTTTTGTAGGCGGTGCGGTAGGCCCACAAAGCATCCTGCAAACGATCGCTCCAATCCTTCCTGCTTGGCCTCACGGTTTTCTCAAGAATTGATTTCACCTCTCTGTTGGAGACCTCGGCTTGCCCATTGGCTTGGGGATGGTAGGCGGTGGACACGCGATGATGCACACCATACTTCCTCAGCAAAGCCTCCACAGATCGGTTGCAAAAATGAGTCCCCTGGTCACTGATTATGGCTCGTGGGATTCCAAACCTGGTAAAAATACGAGACTGAACGAACCTAACAACAGAATTAGCATCATTAGTCTTCGTGGCTTTCGCCTCAACCCACTTGGAAACATAATCAACAGCCAGTAATATATAAGAAAAACCACAAGAAGGCGGGAAGGGTCCCATAAAATCCATGCCCCAAACGTCAAAGATTTCACAGACTAAGACAAGGGTTTGAGGCATTTCATTTCTACCAGATATCGACCCTATTCTTTGACATCTATCGCAGGTTTTACAAAATTCATGCGCATCTTTAAACAGAGAAGTCCAGTAAAACCCACTATCTAAAACTTTCCTAGCTGTCCTCCTAGGCCCGAAATGTCCCCCACATGCATAATCATGACAGAAAGTAAGAATAGACGCATGCTCATTCTCAGGGACACATCTCCTAATTATTTGATCAGAACAGAACTTCCATAAATTGGGATCCTCCCAAACATAGTACTTAGCGTCGCTTCTCAGCTTCGCTTTCCTACTATGAGAGAAACCAGAAGGAAAATTACCTGTGGCCAAGTAATTTACCATATCAACATACCAGGGAAGGACTGTATCAAGTCTGAAGAGTGTCTCATCGGGGAAATCTTCATTCAGAGGCAGGAGGTCTTCCTTTCTGACCAAGCGGCTCAGATGGTCGGCTACCGGGTTTTCTGCTCCTCTCCTATCCTTGATCTTCACATCGAAGTCCTGGAGAAGCAAAATCCACCGAAGTAGCCTCGGTTTCGCGTCCTTCTTGGTCATCAGGTACCGAACAGCTGCATGATCAGAGAAAACAGTTACTTGAGAGCCAATAATGTAAGGACGAAATTTATCAAGCGCAAATACAATAGAAAAAAGTTCTTTTTCCGTTGTCGTGTAATTGCACTGCGCTGGATTAAGTGTCCTGGAGGCGTAGTAAATGACACGGCTCTTGTTCTCGATCCTCTGACCAAGCACGGCTCCCAAGGAATAGTTGCTGGCGTCGCACATAATCTCGAATGGCAAGTCCCACTGGGTGGGTGTATGATGGGCGCGCTCGTCAAACTATCCTTGAGCAAATCGAAGGCTTTTCTGCACTCCTCCCCAAAATCAAACGTTACATCCTTCTGAAGGAGGTACGTCATAGGCATGGCAACCTTGGAGAAGTCCTGAATAAACCTGCGATAAAACCCTGCATGGCCAAGAAAAGATCGAACCTCCCTAACATTCGTTGGGTATGGCAGATTAGAGATAACATCAATTTTAGCCTTATCTACCTCTATACCCTTAGCAGAAACCACATGCCCTAAAACGATACCTTGACTCGCCATAAAATGACATTTTTCAAAATTTAGAACAAGGTTCATCTCAATACATCTTTTCAGGACATGCGATAAATTATTTAAACAATCATCGAAGGAATTGCCATAAACTGTAAAATCATCCATGAACACTTCAATGCATTTTTCTACAAACTCAGAAAATATACTCATCATGCATCTCTGAAATGTACCAGGAGCGTTACAAAGCCCAAAAGGCATCCTTCTAAATGCAAATGTGCCAAAGGGGCACGTGAACGTTGTTTTCTCTTGGTCTTCTATGGCTATGGGGATTTGGTAAAAGCCAGAGAAACCATCGAGAAAACAAAAGAATGGCTTCCCAGCTAAACGCTCCACCATCTGATCAATAAAAGGAATGGGAAAATGGTCCTTCCTAGTGACCTCATTAAGCTTCCTAAAGTCTATGCACATTCTCCATCCGTTTTGAATCCTCTTGGGCACTAATTCATTTTTCTCATTCCTAACCACAGTCATGCCAGTTTTCTTAGGAACAACATGGATAGGACTAACCCATTTACTATCTGAGATAGGATAGATGATACCTGCTTCGAGGAGTTTGAGGATCTCAGAAACCACTACCTCCTTCATCGCGGGATTGAGCCTCCTTTGGGGCTCTCGTGAAGGTTTCGCTCCATCCTCGAGCAGGATTCTGTGCATGCACGTAGCTGGACTTAGCTCATGTAGATCTGCTAATGTCCATCCAATCGCCAGCTTGTGCTCTTTAAGAACTTCCAATAATTTCCCTTCCTGGGCCGACATAAGGTCTTTCGCTATGATGACCGGCAACGTCTCATCATCCCCCAAATACGCGTATTTGAGATGATCAGGTAAGTCTTTCAACTCAAATTTAGGTGCCTGCAAAGTAGAGTGGAGCATTTTAGCATGATTCTGAACAGTTGCCAAAGAAGAGACAGTTGAATCACAAAGTTCAGACATGGAAGGTTCATGCATATCATATTCATCAAAAAGATCAGTCAAAAACAATGGGTCATCCCCATCTCTATCAGACATGCATTCATCCTGAACTAACGATTCAATTGTATCAACTTGACACAGAGAGTGGACGCTCTCATCATGCTCCAACTCATTAGACACATCAACCTCAACAACTTGCCCACGATACTCAACAGATAAAGTGCCCTTATCTACATTTATCTTAGTCTTAGCAGTTTTCATAAAGGGCCTACCTAATAAGATCGTCGCAGACGAAGAAGCAGAATCTTCATCCATTTTCAGAATATAAAAATCCACAGGAAAAATCAACCCATTAACGTTAACTAATACATCTTCCACTACTCCTAAAGGATGCACGCAAGACCTATCAGCAAGTTGTATAACAACACCGGTTTCCTGTATTTCTTTTAAGTTCAAATCCTGATAAACAGAGTGAGGCATAACACTAATGGAGGCTCCTAGATCTAGCATGGCTCTTCTAATTTTCTTACCTCCAATAGTGCAAGGGAGAGAAAACATACCTGGATCGTCGCATTTTTCTGGTAAGTTCTTCGTGATTAAAGCGGAGACATTTTTACTTACCACGACGCGTTCTTTCTCTTTTGTCTTCCTCTTGTTGGTGCATAATTCCTTCAGGAACTTAGCGTACCTTGGGATTTGTTTGATGGCATCCAACAGAGGGATGTTGATCTCTACTTTCTTGAATCTGTTTAAGAACTCCTCCTCGAAGTTTTCCTTGGGCGGTCTCGCTAACCTGCTAGGAAAAGGAGCCTTAGGCACATAAACTCTAGTGCACGTAGGATCGAAATTTACCCCATGCCACCGTGGTTCGGGATTTTCTGTCTGTGGCTCGACGTGGCCATGATCGAATTCCACCGGCGGGGTACTCGTGGGAAGATGCTTCCCACTTCTCAGAGTGATGGCACTAGCGCTCTCCGCGTTCTGATGCTCGATCACTGTCAACCTCTTACTGACTTGAATCACTGCATCGCTCAAAGTTTGAAACTCCTCTCGAGTTTCCCTGTGTTGTGATTCAAGTATTTCTTCCAACGATCTACCTGAAACAGAAGAACGGGGTTGTGAGTTATTTTTCAAAGCAAGAATAGCACTACTTACTTCAAAAAGCTGAGCCTTAAGCTCGTCCACGTCCCTGATCAGGCGATCTTTCTCCTTGTCTCCATCTCCACCCCGCTCTAAGCTTCTAGCCAAGTTGGAAATCAAAGCTCTAGCTTCAGCGGGTGTTTTATCCATGAGACATCCTCCACTTGCGACATCAACTAACTGTCGGTTTGGCGGTAAGAGACCTTCGTAGAAGTTCCGAATGAGTTGTTGTTCAGCTACTTGGTGGTTGGGACAATCCTCACACAACTGACCAAATCGCTCCCAACACTCAAGAACGGTCTCTTTTTCTCCTTGCTCAATTCTGTTTATCATTCTTCTAAGGGCGGCGACCTTGGGAGGTGGAAAATACTTCGCATAAAACGCTCCCTGCAGCTCTGCCCAAGAAGTGATGGACCCAGTCGGTAAGTAATGCATCCAATCTCTCGCCTCTTCCTTCAAGGTGAAGGGAAAGGCCTTGAGATGGAGTTGATTTGCAGTGATGCCGTCGGTCCTAAATGACGAACACACCATCTTGAATGCCTTGAGGTGTCTGACTGGATTCTCATCTGTATTACCACAAAAAGAAGGTAATAAGTTAATCAGACCAGCTTTAAGTTCAAAATTACCTGCAGCTACCGGATACAAGATACTCGATGTGTTCCGGCCTAGCTCAGATGATGCAAGCTCCCTCAAGGTACTTTGATGCTCAAGATTACCCACGACCTCCATCTTGGCGCTTCTTTTGAATTTTTCAAAGAATGACTGCGCTCCAAGAACTCAAACAAAAACGCGTAAAATAATACAAAAGAATTAAACTGTACAAAAAGTAAAGAAAATTTTTAAAACTAACAAACCTAACTTAACTAAACTAAATTAATTAAGTCCCCGGCAACGGCGCCAATTTTGGTAGAGGTACTTTTGGGGTACTCCAAATTCAAGCTGTCGAGGCTTGCCAAAATACAATTTATAAACCCGATGTACACCGAGCTATTTGAAGCTTAGTGGTAACGGGGTCGATCCACAGGGAAATAAGAAATTCAATCTAACTAAGTCTAATTTGCTAGAAATAAAAGAATGCACAAATTAAAGAATGGTAATTTGGTTTTGGGGGAAGGGAGCTCCTAATTATGCTAACGGAAAATTAAATGACGACGTGCAAAAATTAAACGGTTGTGCTTAACTTCGAGAAATGGAATTGCTCGTTATGGATGTTCGGATCATCGATACAATTTACGCGCTAGCCATGTTCATGCACACAATTCATTTAGTTATCTCTAACTCAAATGACCCAAGGATTTAATTAGACTCGTGCAATTCTAATTAAACTTGGCCAATAATCTATCTAAGGTAGCGACCCCTAAATCGATCATAGGCCAGTGACGGGAACATTGCGACGGCCTAATCTTAAGACTAAACCGGTTTCTCTCTTGCCTTAAGTCTAACATGAAAACGTTAATTAATTCAGTTTACCAATGTCACTTTGGGCCGAACTAATTAGCCATGCTTAGACCCGTGCTACCTAGCGGTATAGGCAATTATACGTCCCAACCTTTAGCCCTCTATCATGCATAGGAATTAGATTGTCAAGCTAATTTAGCTACACATGCTAGAATTGTATGAAGAACAAGCAAGAGAATGCATAATCAAGCTAATGTCTCAACATTTACAAAGGGGAAAAATCTCCCCAAACATCCAAAATTTACAAATCCATACTCAAAATTAAGCACTTACCTTGGTTTAGCCTTCCATGGAGGATGAATTAATCCAATCCCCCATGGAAGAGCTTGGAATCATGCACAAAGAAGGAGAAGAAGTACAAAAATGGCGGAAAATGGAGGTAGACCCGAGAGGAGAAGCTTGGAGAAGAAGGAGAATGAAAGAATTGCTGCAAAACTGAAGTTTTCACGCTTTTTAAGCTCGGAGCGTCGAGACGCTAGGCCAGCGTCTCGACGCTGTGCCCTAAGTTGGCTGCCGCGCGCGCGCGGGGTAGCGTCGAGACGCGCGCGCGGCGTCGAGCGAGCGTCGAGACGCTTGCGCTCGACGCTTGCTCTCGGGTGGAACTTCAAATGTACGCTTCAGAGTTCGGGGCGTCGAGACGCTCGGCCAGCGTCTCGACGCTGTCGGCGTTGAATGAGCGTTGAGACGCGCGCTCGACGCTGGCACTCGTCCATCTTCGGGAAACGTCGGGGCGGCGTCGAGCTAGCGTCGAGCTAGCGTCTAGACGCTGGGGCGCACGTGGATTTTCAATGACGGGCGCGCGGGCGAGGCGGACACGGGCGAGGGCGCGCGGGCGCGCGCGGACATGGGCGAGGCGGCGCGCGCGGGCGCGCTCGTCTGGCCGTCTGGGCGCGGGCGTGCGGTGCTTGCGAGCGGCGCGCGCGCGTGCTGCGTTCGTTGGGCGCCTGGGCGCTGGGCGCTTGCGCTTGGGCGCTGTCCTCTCGGCTCTTAGCCCACTTTTGGGTCGTTTTGGCTCCCGAGCTCCGTTTGGTCTATCGTTTTGACCCGAACACTTCCCGAAACATCTTAAATGACCTTTTTAGCCCCGAAAATCATCAATGGACTCCCCGAGCTCTTCACCATGAAATCACCTATAAGAAAGCATTTTAATCAATATATGTCATGGTCTTAGCTAGAATTAGGGACATTAAGATAGCTCTATTTTGGAGCTATCAGTCGTCATACCTGATGATGGCATTGAGGATCCATTGACCTTTAAATAGGCAATGATTGATGTAGACAAAGATCAGTGGCTCAAAGCCATGGACCTCGAAATGGAGTCTATGTACTTCAATTCTGTCTGGGATCTTGTAGAGCAACCAGATGGTGAAAGACCCATCAGTTGCAAGTGGATATACAAGAGGAAACGAGACCAGGCTGGTAAGGTGCAAACCTTTAAAGCCCGACTTGTGGCAAAGGGTTATACCCAGCGAGAAGGGGTGGACTATGAAGAAACTTTTTCTCCTGCTGCCATGTTGAAGTCGATTAGAATACTCTTGTCCATTGCCGCATTTTATGATTATGAAATCTGGCAAATGAATGTCAAGACTGCCTTTCTGAATGGCAATCTTGAAGAGAGTATCTATATGGTCCAACCAGAAGGGTTCATAATTCAGGGTCAAGAGCCAAAAGTTTGCAAGCTGAATCGATCCATTTATGGGTTGAAACAGGCATCTAGATCCTGGAATATAAGATTTGATATGGCGATCAAATCTTATGGCTTTGAACAGAATATTGACGAGCCTTGTGTTTACAAGAAGATTGTCAATAAGGTCGTAGCTTTCTTAGTCTTGTATGTAGACGACATACTACTCATTGGGAATAATGTAGGGGTTCTTACTGACGTAAAACTGTGGCTAGCAACCCAATTCCAAATGAAAGATTTGGGAGAGGCTCAATTTGTTCTTGGGATTCAGATCGTAAGGAATCGCAAGAACAGAACGCTAGCACTGTCTCATGCATCTTATATAGATAAAGTGTTATCTAGATATTCGATGCAGAATTCCAAGAAAGGTTCGTTGTCGTTTAGGCATGGAATTCATCTGTCTAAGGAACAATCTCCTAAGACACCTCAAAAGGTTGAGGACATGAGACGTAGTCCGTATGCATCAGCAGTTGGCAGTCTTATGTATGCTATGTTATGCACTAGACCTGACATCTGCTTTGCAGTCGGAATTGTCAGTAGGTACCAGTCTAATCCAGGATATGATCACTGGACCGCCGTTAAACATATCCTCAAGTATCTTAGGAGAACGAGGAATTATGGGCTCGTGTATGGTGCTAAGGATATGATCCTGGCAGGATACACTGACTTTGATTTTCAGACTGATATAGATTCTCGAAAATCTACTTCAGGATCAGTGTTCACTCTTAACAGAGGGGCTATAATATGGAGGAGTATTAAGCAAAGTTGTAGTGCTGACTCCACCATGGAAGCTGAGTACGCCGCAGCTTGCGAAGCAGCGAAGGAAGCAGTATGGCTCAGGAAGTTCTTGACAGATTTGGAAGTTGTTCCAAATATGAATTTGGCCATCACACTTTATTGTGATAATAGCGGTGCGGTGGAAAATTCTAAAGAAGCTCGGAGTCATAAGCGCGAGAAGCATATCGAGCGCAAATATCATCTCATCAGAGAGATTGTGCAACGAGGAGATGTGATCGTCACACAGATCCCCTCAGAGCACAACATTGCTGATCCGTTTACAAAGTCTCTCATGGCTAAAGTGTTTGAGGGACACCTGGAGAGTCTGGGGCTGCGAGCTGCTAAATAAGACAGTGGGAGATACTTTGTACATGTATGTATATATTTGTATTCCCGACCAACATTCTCCCCACAAACATGTTAATCCCAGTGGGAGTTTGTTGGGTTTTATGTCCTAACACTCGTGGTATGTAAACGTAGTAAATGTAATATGTCTATTAATGCAATAAAAAGTTATTGAGGTTTATTCAGTAAATGTGTTTATTGAATATAGTGAAACGTGTTTGCATTAACCTGTACCAATAACAACACCCATGACGAAGGATGAGTACTTGAGCTTCATGTATGACATGAATGTGGATCAGGTTCAAGTAGACATTCCAAACGGTCTATAGTATATGGATAAGGCTGGGTACCTTGTCCTGGTAACACTATTGGATGCTGCTCGCTTTGTATTGTACAAAACGATGTGATCCGAATCGTTTCACATGGAGATGTGCGAGCGGGGGCGTCTTGTGCAATGAGTTTGCATAAGACTGAACCACGAAAAAGTCACTCTTTCTTTATAACGCCGTTTACTGATGAGACCGACTATTTCACTTTTGATGACCTAAGGTAACAAGTTCTTAATCCTGAGCTTGCTATGAACTCCTGCTTATTCGAGAGTATCCTTAGACTTGTATGGGTGAGAGTGGCGGAACGCCCACTCAATAAGCCTACCAACTTGGGGATAAACTCGAATAGGTAGTTGGGGACATAGTGTGGCAAGATGGAATTCACTCCTACCCTCATTAGGATCTAGTAGAGAGGTGTTCCCTTAATAGCTGACTCCGGGGCTTGAACATGAGGCCTCATCCTCTTCTGCGTGAAGAGGATTCTGATCTGATGATTGGATCGAAGATCAAATGTTCATTAGAGGTGTCGGTGGTACTTAAGGAACAAAAGGTATCACAGGGGTTAAACGGTTTAAAAGACCTTGCTGTGATTACGGACACCTGTGAAGGATCGACTTACCCATAATGGTTATATCAAGAGGACATAATATATCTACAGTGAGGAGAGTGCAACCCTTGGACTATAGTGGAGTCTCCGGGGGTTAACGAATGTTGATTAGTTCGGTTAAAAGAGTTTTGACCGGATAATCTCGTATCGTTGGAACTCATGATCTGTAGGTCTTTTAGGTTCTCCTGGCTAGCTCGGATTACGCCGTGCAACATTATAAACGAAAAAAAAAGGAAAAAAAAAATTAAATTTGTTCAAATTTTCGTTTATGGAAGGATGATGGACATAGTTAAATATGATTTAAATATGAGAATGGTCTAAAACATGAATAGGATTCATGTGCAAAAAATTGATTTTTGGAAAATCGGATTTAGCCATATTATTTAATTAATATTTGATATTGAATTAAATAATATTAATTAATTAAAAAGTTTAATTAATTAAAAATATATATTTATTTATTTATTTATTAATTATAAAGTTTAATTAATAAAATATTAATATATATATATATATATATATATTTATATTTATATATTCTTATGGTAGCTTGCATGCCTGCCATTTGGCTAATCCTTTTTGTGAGTGGATGTTGGGGTTTTCAAATGAGCTTATAAAAGAAAAAACTCAAATCAGTTTGTTTTTTCATTATCAGAGCTTGTTTTGAGAAATTGAACGAAGGTTTTATGTCCTAACATTGACTTCTTTGAGAGTTCAGTCCAGTCGTTAAGGCCTCTACGATACAGATTGTTCTCAGTATAGCAGTCACGAAAGGATGGGTGCTTCGTCAACTAGACTTTAACAATGCATTTCTTAATGGTTGCCTTGAAGAGGATGTGTGCATGAATCAACCGCCTGGATACATTGACTCTAACTATCCAAATTATGTCTGCAAACTTGACAAGCAGATTGTTCTCAGTATAGCAGTCACGAAAGGATGGGTGCTTCGTCAACTAGACTTTAACAATGCATTACTTAATGGTTGCCTTGAAGAGGATGTGTACATGAATCAACCGCCTGAATACATTGACTCTAACTATCCAAATTATGTCTGCAAACTTGACAAGGCTATTTATGGGCTAAAATAGGCTCCTTGGGCATATAATAATACTCTAAAAGCTGTCTTAATCTCATGGGAATTCATCAACTTCAGGTTAGATTCCTCACTTTTCATTTTTAAATCTGGATCCTCCATCATACTGTTGCTACTGTATGTTGATGATTTTGTAGTAACTGGAAATGATATATCCATGATTAACCGCATGATCAAAAGTCTTGGATACAAAATTTGCTTTAAAAGATCTTGGTACTCTAAGTTATTTCTTAGGAATTGATAGCTCTATTTTGGAGCTATATTTCACTCCCTAATTCTACCTAAAGTCGTGTTTAAATGTGCTAATTTATCTTGATTATAGGCGATTCGCGGCGAAGAGCTCGTGGAGTCCGTTTGGCGTGTTTCGGGGCTAAAGAAGTCTTTTTAGAGCTTTGTGGATGCGTCGGGATTGAAAGAGCTCAAGAAGGGAAGAAATTGCCTAAAAGAACAAGAAAAGGCAAAGTTTTTAGCTCAAACCCGAGAGCTAGCGTCGAGACACTAACCCGAAACGTCTCGATGCTCCAAAGAGGCACGCGCTGGAAATTCCGTCTGTAACGTCTCGACGCTACGACGCGTTTAAAACCCAGTTTGTCCGATTTTAGGGCAGATAAGCTACGAGTTTTTGCCTTCTTCTCTGATTTTCCTCTCGGTTTTCTCCTCTTTTGACGCCATTGAAGCCCCATTGGAGCTCCTTTCTTCTCCTCCACCTCTTGTATGATCCTACTAGCTTCCATGGAAGCTTGAAGATCCTCCAAGGCCATGGTAGGCTAAGGTAAGTGAGGGATTTGGGAATTTAGCAAGGATTTGTTAAGTTTTGTAATAATTTGATGACTTAGAGCTTTTTAATTCTGTCTTGGAATGAATTTCTTATAGTATTTACTTCTTCTTGCTTAATTTATGAGTATGCTTTAATGATTGACGGTCAATCTTGAATTCTAGCGTATTCTACCGTTATAGATTAGTGAAGCGTTGGCCTCTCCTAATCGTCTTTGTAACACAGAAGAGTAAAACAAATCGAAGTATCAATTTAGAATTTCTAAGTGTCTGATTGCTTCAGGGTTGTCGGGTAATCACTTTGCATTTAGAATTTTCAATTGAATGTTCGTCATAAATTGCTAGTTACTGCTTTAGTTGATTTGGAGCTGATCATTCTAAGTTAATTAATAGCATTGTTTAATTGGAATTGACGACTTTGATTAATTATCATGTGACCGATTGTTTCAGGGTTGCCGGACAACCGTTTATGTACTCAATTCATTCATAGCCATATCGTAGAGTTAAATGATTGTAATTACATCGCTTAGCAAATCCCGAATCTCCCAAATCCATCACGCTCGACTTGTTGGTTATTTTTCCGTTAGCGCACTCTAATTTTCCTTACATGACAAACCCCCTTTTGTTACTTTATATCAATCAATTTTTAATTCAATTCAAATATTAAATCCCATTTTGACACGCTCCTTGTGGACCGACCCCGTTACCACTAGCTGCAAAGCTAAGGGCTATACGGGTTAAAAATTTCATTTTGGCGGGTCTCGACAACCCGAAAATTAGTGGATATTCAAAAACCACTACCACCAAAATTGACGTCGTTGCCAGGGAGCAACTGAAATGGAGTTTAAGTTTGTTTTGGATTTAGGTTGATAGATTGTTTTCTAAAAAAAAAATTCTGAATTGATTGTGTTTGTTGTTGAACTTTCTTTTGTTGTATGACCAGTTATTCTGAGTTGAGTGAATTGCAGTATATACCGAAGATTGATAGGGAAGAACGAAGGTTGAGAAGAGAAGGTCGCGAGGGCCAAAGACTGTTTGAAGAAGAAGGACTCAGTCCTGTCTTGCACGAGGAGATGGCACAAGGAGAGGTGCCAAGGACGTTGAAGCAGCTGGCAGCGCCAGATCTGAACCAACAACTGCTCTGCATTACGTACCCAATCGTAGCAGGTATCTTCGAATTAAAGTCAGGTTTAATTCACCAGTTACCTCCTTTTCATGGAAATGCAGGCGATGACGCGAACAAACATCTTATGGAGTTCCATTGTGTCTTCCCGGGGATGAAACCCCCAGGCGTTATAGAGGAGCAGCTGAATTTGAGGGTATTCCCCTTCACGCTGAAAGATAAGGCCAATGATTGACTTGACTATACTATTTGCCCTCTGGATCGATTACAACCTGGCAGGAGATGAAGAAGATGTTTCTTGAAAAATACTTTCCCGCATCCCTTGCGACGACACTGAGGAAGAGGATATATGGGATCACCCAGGACCTGGGCGAGTCTTTACACGAGCTATGTGGATCGATTAACTAGGTGCGATCGTTCCATATTAATTAGACATTAGCAATGTGGGAAATACTGAACCAATTAATTAACTTGGATAACCTAAATTAACTACTTAATTTCTCTTTAATCCTAGATTGACCATGCTAGCTATGTGGACATGGATAGCCAATTAAACACACACACGATTCAGATCATGCATCAATATTTAGCAATTTAGACATGCGTAAACAATTAAAGCGTCAATTTAATCAAATTCACATGCTAAAAGAATAAACTCGTGAATTAAAGATGCAAGCAATCCTGAATAATAAAAATACACTAAGAAATCAAATTGCAATTTAACTAAAATCTCACAAAAATCATAAGTTTAGACCCAAACAACCTCTAAATCGGCATCATGAGCCTAGCTAACATTGCCGTGACGATCCTTGACGCCAAATATTCAATTACAAAGCAAAATGGAAGGCAATCTCAAGAAATTTAGCCAAAATTAGCCAAACCCGTAGCTATGGTTCTAAAACTCTCCACACTTTGACCTAAGAGAAAAATATGTATTCATAGGTGGGAATTGGGGGCCAAAGACGCTGAAAATTTGAATCATCGAAGGCCTGGAAGCATAGGACCGAATGGATTGCACATTAGGCTTTCGAGCGAGTTGGACCGGGTGCGAGTTGAGGCCCGCTTCGTTGGTTGAAGGAATGTGCGATTAGGTGGAACGCAAGCACAGAGAAGCTGAAGCAGACGCGTGCTAACGTGCGACACACACGTGCGAAGGAAACACTAAACGAAGGGCTAGAGCGTGCACGAACATTGGGCTAAAAAACAGGGTTGGGCTGGCTCGTCTGGACGGGCTAAGTGAAGCGTGGGCTGAATGGTGAATAGGTTGTCGAGGCTGGGCTATGTAGAAATAAATTCAGTAAATCAAACTGAAGAAACAGAAACAGTAAATGAAAGTTGTAAATCAAAACTATAAGTGGACGCGATGGAGTTCGTGAAGTAGGAATTCTTCGCTCGACGGCAACAATTGCGCGTTGTCACTTCCACCCTTGTGCACTAATGACGATCGACTATTTTCCTCTTCTACTCTTCCTTTAGGGAGAAGTTGAGCATCTCCATGAAATTCCCCAAACGTTCGTTCCCTTCTTTCATCAATTCAAGATCCTTTTATAGGCAGAAATCAACTGGAAGGTGGCCTTCACGCTCTCTCGACATGATTTCTTTTTTGCTGGGGTACAACTTCTTTTTGCAGGTCTGTAGGAGCGTCGTGACTTTCATTTATGCATTTATGCCGGCTGACACCGTCCTTCTCTGCAACTTTGGTCCACGATTCTTGTACGTTGGAAAATGACTTGCTTCTTTGTCCTTCTCACGCAATAGCTTTTGAAAATTGCAAGTTGCCCTGAAATATACGAACACTCCTTAAGCTCTAGCACATGCATATTTAATAGAATTAATAGTTTTCAACAAGTTTTCTTTCTAATGCGTGTCTTGTAGCTAGCGCGCAGAATCTTGAGTGAAATCATAACTTTTTTCTAACTTTTCATGTAGTCCTAGCGCTTTGGGGACAATAATCATCTAATGCTAGGCGCTAAATACCTGTCTTTTGACAAGGTATCAAACCCCCAAACTTGAACTATTGTTTTTCCTCAAGCAAACAAACATAGTAAAAACAAATTCAGACTTAAACATTTCCTTGCCACCTCGCGTTTCCTTAGCACGAAATTTGATGAATTCTCCTCAGCAGTGCATATGAGGTTGCGCATTAGGGATACTTTCTTGAGATTAAACAACTCCTTTTATTTCCCTTTTCTACAACATTTTCTTAACTTTTGACTTATCTCACTCTTTGCACCCTATTGTTAGCTTATACTTGCTTAGCGTTGTGCTCCCCCCCTCCCTTTTTATGCAAGGAAAAATGCATACATTTTTAGATGCACTAGCTTTGTTTCAGCTTACCCGCATGTCTAGTGCCTGATATCTAGCTACGACTAGTGCGTCCTCTTGCCACACGAACCTTTTAACTGCACTAACTTTGTTCCAGCTTACCTGCATGTCTAGTGCATGGTATCAAGCTACGGCTAGCGCGTCTCTAACAAACTCTCGCACATACTCATTTCCTAACTCGGAAAGCGGAGTACTCCTTTTTTATTTCCTTTTTTTTCTTCAAGAATTATGCACTAACGCTTTACGACCTTTACACTAGAGGGAATGAACACTTCAAACCCACAACGGAAGCGTTCAAATCATTCTTTGATTTATTTAGAATTAAACAATAATAACAAGTTAAGTAATATTACATTTTAAGAACTTTAATCTTCTTGTGTTCTATCCCTACAAGATCTTCCTCGCTATGACTCGAACACAGGACCAAGACTTGTGAGAGTCTTCTTGAAAGATAGATAGATTGAGATAACAATTACCTACAAAGGGAGAGAGTAGTGTATAGTCATTCATTTGGCTCAATCTAAGGGTCTTATTTATAGGGTTTAGGGCACAATTTTAGCCAACATAAAAATTAAATATTTTAATATCCTTCTATTAAAATATATATATATTTTACTCATTTGAATCTTATTCAAATATCATAAAATTAATCTCTTAATATATATTTAACCAATTTGAATCTCATTCAAATTTCATACATATATATAGTTTTTTTAATTAATGAATCTAGTACATAAATAAACTATTCTCTTTAATATTTAATGTATTAAATACAATAAATATATTTTTCTCTTCTATATCTATTATATAAAATATTAATTTGAACCTTTCAAATTTTTATTTAATTAAATTGATCATTTTAGTGTTACTATGAGCTAGCAAGAGGACCTTATGAACCTATAGCTTATAAGCTCCAATGATACAAAATTAAATAATTAAACTCATTAATCAATTAACTTTAATTCATTAACTCTAAGTCACTCCACTATAGCCTAGAGTTGCACTCTTATGCACTGTTGAATAAGTTGTGTCCATGGATATAACCATTATATGCAAGTCGGTGCTCTACGAGTTGTTGGTAATTACAGTTGGGTCAAAAGTCTATTTTACCTCTGTAATTACATTTTGTACCTTAAGTACCATTGATCCTCTAATGAACAATTTGTTTATGATTCAACCATAAACGAAGTCCCTCTCGAGCCAATGAGAGGGTGGGGCCCCATTGTTCAAGTCTTGAAATCATCACTTAAGAGAACTACTCATCTACTTTTCCTATATGAGAATGAGTGAATTTCATCTTGTGCAACTTATGTTCCCAGCTCCTTATTTGGTCATATGTGACTCGATCTAAGTTATGAACTCCTGCATGTGAGGGCTCGTCTTTTGATTTGCATGGGTGAGAGTGACATTTATAGCTGATTATGCCCGTCTTCTATAATGAGATCAATTGCGCCATACGAGTAGACTTTACTCACAAAAAATGACCCTAACCATTTAAATTTTAGCTTTCCCACAAAAAGGCGAAGCCTTGAATTGAACAACAACACTTTCAGTCATTCCCGAAAATCTCGCTTTCTGATGCGCTGCTCGTGCCAATGCTTGCTCTTTTCTTTGCACAACTTTGCATTCTCGTACGAAAACATTCTAACCTCTTCCAATTTGTTCAGTTGTAAAGCGTGATTGACTCATGCTGCAGAGAGGTCCATAGTGAGCTTTTTCAGCGCCCAGTGAGCTTTATATTCCAATTCTAGCAATAAATGACAAGGCTTTCCAAACATGAGACGATATGGCGACATCCCGATGGGTGTTTTGAATGTTGTTCGATAGGCCCATAATGCATCGTCCAGGTGTATAGACCAACTCTTGCGGCTTGTGCTTACCATTTTCCCTAACACTTCTTTAATTTCTTTGTTTGACACTTCAATTTGACTGTTGGTCTATGAGTGGTACGTTGTTGCGATTCGGTGCCTGACATTATACTTGAGTAATAGCTTTTCTATAATTTTGTTAACAAAGTGGGTTGTTTCATCGTTGATAAAGGCGCGAGGTGTTCCATATCTGGAGAAATGCATTTCTTCATAAATTTGGATATTGGTAACACGTCATTTCGAGGGCATGACTTCAATCCCTTTTGACACATAGTTGGTAGCGACCTTTTTGAATGGCCACCCTTTCGGGTTGTCGAGACCCGCCAAATTAAATTTATAATCTGCCAAAAGCTTCTCTAATTTATAGATAGCGGTAGTCAAGTCGATCCACAGGGAACCTAGAATTAGTTTCTCCTAATTAATTTCTAATTGCTTTGATTAAAACTCAAAAGTAAACAGGGGACCGGTTAAAGGAAACTAAACTAAAATTAAAGGAATTCAACTAACGAATTAAAGAACAGAAAATAGAATGCGAAGAAAATAAATGTAACATGTGCTCTTAATTCGAGGGATCGAGATTGATTATTGATGTGTTCAGATCATAGATACGCTCGACCTAGCCAATTTATTGCAGACACGCAAATTACATGCTCTAATCAGAAACAAGTAACCCAAAGATTTAATTAAGAGTTGACAGATCTAAATTAAACTTCGTAATTAATCCAATTGGGGGCGATCGCTCCATATTGAATCAACTACCAGCGACGGATAACGATGCGACGAATCAAATGCAGAAATCTCAAACAATTAACTCGATTTTATTCTTCCCTATAGCCTATCGTGCAACCAAGATAAATATGGCCATATTTATTTGGGCAAAATTAGACTATCGTTACTTTAATCAAGAGATGCAATCACATCTTAATTAATAACAAACCAACATGCAAAATTCTTTATGGGAGTCAATCCAAGGAAGAAATAGATGTTGTAAATTAAGCACAAGAGAAGAATTGAATGCAAATAAACAAGCCAAGTATGAAAATCAGTCCAAAATCTCACCTAATACATCAACACATCAATCCCTAACCTCAAATTAGAGCACTTACCTTAGGTGCCCGTTGTGCAAATCAAGCAAAATCCACAATGTTTGAGCTTTATTACAAGAAAAGGGAAGAAAAACGAAGTTCTAGCTCAAAAACCCGAGCTTACAAAAATGGAGGAAAAGGGAAAAACGGAGAAGATGACCTAAAAATCGGAGAAAAACTTTATATAATCGCCGTAGCGTCGAGACGCTACGGACGAAATTTCTTCAGCGCGCGCGTTCCGAGCGTCGAGACGCTTCTGGACAGCGTCTCTACGCTTGCTCTCGGGTTTGGGCATTAAAATCCCAACTTTTTGCACTTAGATGCTCTCTTTGCACCTCTTCTTGACCCGGTTACTCCCCGAAGCTCCTAAAACACCTAAATTAGCTTCGGAGCTCGTCCTTGGACTTCTCGAGCTCTCTAACCGTGAATCACCTATAATCAAGCCAAAATAACACAATTAAGCACGATATTTAGCTGGAATTAGGGAGTAAACGATAGCTCTATTTTGGAGCTATCAATAGTCTACTGCAATAAGGATGAATAAATTCTCATTTGAAGGTGAGAATGATCCCATGAAGTCTATCCCCCATATGTCAAATAATTCAATTTCAAGCACAAATGACTGGCATTTCGTCTTTAGCAGATATGTTCCCTACACGTTGGCATCCATCGCACTACTCCACTATTTTCTTTGCATCCTGGAAAATCGTCGGCCACCAAAAACCGCTATGGTGCCCTTTTGTTGTAGTACGCAGACTTGCAAAATGCCCATCATAATGTGTTGTATGATATTCTTCTAGGATCTTGCCTCAGTATTGTCAACACATCTACTATAAATTTGGTCAGCTCCCAGCCGGAAAAGGTATGACTCATCCCAAAAGTAATTATTTAATTCTTTGAAGAACTTCTTGCGTTGTTGGTACGTCAAATATTGAGGTAGCACGACACTGACTTTGTAGTTGATAATATCTGCGAACCATGATATACTAATCTCTATTTGTAAAAGATTTTCATCTGGGAAGAGTTCTTCAATTTCTTTTGGCACGTCTATTACTTTATGATTCTCTAACCTTGACAGGTGGTCGTCTACCTGATTTTCACAACATTTTCTGTCTTTGATCTCCAGATCAAATTCTTGTAAAAGAAGCACCCATCTGATCAATCGTGGTTTCACATCCTTCTTTTTCATCAAATAACAGATTGTCGCATGGTCCGTGCATACGATTACTTTGGTTCCGAACATATATGCTCAAAATTTATCAAATGCAAATATTACTACTAGCAACTCCCTCTCTGTTGTGGTGTAGTTAGCCTATGCCTCATTTAGTGGCTTACCCACATAGTAAATTGACTACAAGATCTTTTCGTGCTTTTGTCTCATCACTATACCTAGTGCTACATCACTAGCATCCCACATTAGTTCAAAGGGTAACGCCCAATCTGGCGCAATGAATATAGGCATCTCGGGCCTTAGCCTTCTCTTCTCGGATCTCCAAGCTCTGCCAAAACTATTAATAACAGCCATACCAAAAATAAAAAAATAAAAAGTCCTAGGTTGGTTGGGTCAATTTAAAGGTTCCCTACAAACAAAACTTGTGAACCATTTTAATTTTTTTTGGTCCATTTTTTGGACATCTTGTCCAAAATCCTTGATTTCCCCTCCCAACGCCACATGACCTAAATCTTAATTGCACATTAAGAGACACCCTAGGTAGGTATGTTCCCTTGAAAAATCTTTATTTTATACCTTTTTGTTGACTTATTACTCATTAAAAATATCACATTCTTCCTTTTTGAGAAAAGTTTAATTGAATATTAATGAGATTTGAATTGAAAAAAGAATGGTCAAACAAACTAGACTTTATCAATTGAACTGCCTCTAACGAAAACTATTTATATTTTGCTAATTGGACTATTTTAATAGAACACATATTGCGTGATTAAGGATAAGAAAAAGACACTTTATATTCTAATTAAGTAAATTCATTCGTATTATAAAGTCACCACTTATATATATTTATAATATTAATTTGAATCATTAGGATTGAGATAAGGGATGCAATAAAAAATAATAGACAAATGTTAAAACTTTCAATTATTCTCAAGTTGAAAGATGGTTTGAATTTTATTTTTAATACATATTTTCGTTACATGATATGCAATAACAATGATACACCAACCACTCAACAAACGGATTATTGTCATCAATTGGCATAAGGTTGTGTCCGTGATTATAAGGTCATGGGTTCAATCCAAAGTTGTACCTTTAACTAAAAAAAACTCAATTAAAATGAAGATTCACTTAGTAGACAAGATAATGTTTTAAAAATAATTTTTTTTTTAAGAGTTAAAAATAGCCTACTAAAACTTAAACAAATCAAAGAGAGATTACTATGGAAAAAATGTTGTTAATTAGAAAGGTATATACATTCCTCCTTTTTACCATACGAAATTATGAGTAAAGTTTTTCTTTTTTTATAGCTCTTTGTTAAATCAAAGCTAAAAACTTATTTTAGATTATGATATATTAAAATTTTACTATAAATATTTGTGGGCAGGTAAATTAGCATGAGATTCGAAGGTGGGCTATCAATATTATTTTAATAGGGAGAGAAAATTTAATTATAACATATCAGTCTAATATAATATCACATACCAATTTAAATCACCATTAAACTCAAAAGTTTAAGATTTTGAGTTGATAGATTATTATATATATATAGGGCTGGTGGCACAAATAGCAATCAAGCCCAAAATAAATGCAAATTTAACAAAATTTAAAACATTTTGCAAATATGGCAAAAAATCAGTGGCTATCACCGATAGACTCTATCGTTGATAAATGTGTATCACCGATAGACTTCTATCAGTGATAGATTACTATGACTGACAAAATTCTATTAAAAAAACTGAGGTGATAGACTACTATCAGCGATAAACTTCTATTAGCGATAGACCATACTATCAGTGATAGAAATTGTCATATCCGCCCTAAAAAAGTGCTATATTTTTAATTATTTTATTCTAAAATGACATCGTTACAATTTTCCATATATATTGTTAGTGTTTTTATATAAAATTTTGGAAAAAAATCAAATGATCTCACTCTTGACATTAGGAAAAAAAGAAGAAAAAAAAGATAGTAGATGACATGGTGATTATTCCATTGAAATAAGGGTAAAGAAGGAGGGGTAATGCATGGGTGTGAAGAAGGAATCTAAGTTGAAAATGGTGGAGTTTCTCAAAAGGAGTTAAAAGCATCCACTCTCTTGGGTCTCTAATTTGTCTTGTAGTGAAAAAAGAACCACTTTTGCATCTAAAAAATAGAGCTCTTTCTCTTTTATAAAACACTTCATGGGGCCATCTCCCACTCCATTTGCATTTCAACCCCTTTCATATTCCATATTGTTCACTCTTTTTCATCAATCTTTTTCCCAATTCTCTTTTCCCAAAAGGAATTTTTTTAACCTTTTAATACCTTTTTTACTTGGAAATAACTTATTTGGAAAAAGGGTCAGTAAAAAAAATTGACTTCTAGTTCTAGCCAAGTGGGGTTCGATCCTGCACTAGTGTAGCAATTTAAATTGATCAACATGAACTTAACTCAACTAGCATAAGTATGAACTAGTGACGAAAATGTCATATTTTGGATTCCCCCACCCCGTATTAATTCAAAGGAAAAAAAATTGACTTCCCAAACACCAATAAATTTATTTCACATTTCTTTGGATATTAAGAAGAATCATTTCTTAATTAAGTACAATACTTATCCTTTACCACTTCAGAAAAGCAAGAGAATAGTTAAACAAAATTTTAGCATACTTTTTGAAAATCTGTGAAAAAAAAGAGAGAAAAGAGAGATGTGTCTCTAGAAGTATTAACAAAAACAAAGTACCTTCACATAACATGAGAAATGAAAATAGAACATCTCTTAATTTATTTGAAAAATATTATTTTTTGAGGGAAAAAAAAAAGAAAAAAATCTCTATTCTCATGAGCTTAAAGGTTTGTTCTTTTAACTTTTAAGGATTATTTGGAGTGCAATTTCTTTTTAACAAGATCGAGGATTTGGTAATCAATATAGATTGCTTCATAATAAATTAGAGAAAAGAAAAAGAGAAGATTTGTGTTTGCTACAAGCACTCACAAACATAGAAAGCCAATTGATGAGAGAAATTGGTTGCAGCCTTAGCTTAAGCGCTGTGGAATTTAGTGCTTTTGATTTATCAGATTTGATTGTGATTTAATGGCAAAATCCTTAGAGACAATATGATATGCCTATTCAGCAGAGTTCCAATTTAAGCCGACAGTTTTTGACTATGGACAACCTGTTGGGCACAAACTTATCCATCAACTCATTTTGACATCAACATTTTCTAACCCACATGGTCTAACTGTCTAATTTTGTTCCTACTATTATTATGAAAGTTTCAAATTAGTTTTCGAGAATTTAACAATGAATTAAACATATGTACGAGAATTGGATTTGATTAAACAATGTAATCGATGAACGAGGATAAAAGCATAGGATACCTTGTCAAATATCCAATATGATTTTGCAAGATTTAGTTCCATTCAAGTAACTTTAGTATTGGATATGCTACATACAAGAAAAATTTGAAGATGTTATTATAATCTCGTAAGAGTGGGAATCTGATTTGTGGCAAAACAATATTGAATCAAAATCATAATACAAAAATGATTTTTGGAATTTTTTTTTTTTTTTTTTATATCTATCTGAAGTCAAGCTTGCACGCACCTCGATTAATCTCACAGGACAACCACAACCCTACTACATTTGGTTGTAAAAAAAACTCGGAGAATATTAAATCCTAGATAAGTGGCCAACATGAACTCAATCTTTCTAAACCCATTATTATTTTCAAGCCTGATGGAGGACAAATAATTTGCTTAGGTACATTGAAGAACTTTGCAAGTACAATTGCTTGACCGGGAAGCACAATAACACTTAAAATATAGAGCCAAACAGTGATTTGACATTAAGTTAACGGTTTAGTTTATATAATGCTTTAGGCAACCAGTAACACAGTTGAAATTATAGATTCTAAAGGGGGCATTCCATGGCTTCTCTTTGCGAATAAATTTCAATTTCCTTCCCATTCCCTGTAATACACCTTGGGTTTGACTCGAAGATGAGACAAAAAATTATGCAAAAAAGAAAAAGAAAAAAAAGAAGCCAATTAATCTGTTCTAAACTGCCAAATAGTATCCAAAACCAGACCACCTGCTTGGTAGATATGGGCAAATGGATATTTACATTATACACATTTGGAGTTAAGACCACGTATATCTACAATATTTCGTTGGTTTCAGATATGAACTTTTGCACTCTCCCTTAGTTATGCAAGCAAACCCTAAGTTACAAATAGCTCTGAAAGTCAGAAATGTACCTTTTTGTCAGGTTGGTTAGTCGTCATCCGACAAGCAGACAACATCTGAATCTCCAGTGGTATTAACTGCATTAACCTGCATGCTACCTGTACTAACTGGTGGGACAGGTTGATGTGTATTCAAGGTTGCATCTGCTAGAGGAGGAAAATTGTGTGGAAAATTCACACCAGCTCGACTGTTCATATCCATCAGCAAGTCTAATGCAGATAAGGACGTGTTAGAAAAAGCAGGCAACTGTTCCAAACTATCAGGCCGATAAGACCGGTTCAATGGAACAGATTGATATGGTGCAGAAACGGTAGGTCGAGGTGGAAGCTGAGGAAATGAGGGAGGGGTTGCAGCAGGAGGGTTGCTTGGTCCATGTTGACTAGAGATACCACGAGGATTTGCTGCTGCAATTGATGATGTAGTAGGTCGAGGTGGAAGCTGAGGAAATGAGGGAGGGGTTGCAGCAGGAGGGTTGCTTGGTCCATGTTGACTAGAGATACCACGAGGATTTGCTGCTGCAATTGATGATGTAGTAGGTCGAGGTGGAAGCTGAGGAAATGAGGGAGGGGTTGCAGCAGGAGGGTTGCTTGGTCCATGTTGACTAGAGATACCACGAGGATTCGCTGCTGCAATGGATGATGTAGTAGGTCGAGGTGGAAGCTGAGGAAATGAGGGAGGGGTTGCAGCAGGAGGGTTGCTTGGTCCATGTTGACTAGAGATACCACGAGGATTCGCTGCTGCAATTGATGATGTAGTAGGTCGAGGTGGAAGCTGAGGAAATGAGGGAGGGGTTGCAGCAGGAGGGTTGCTTGGTCCATGTTGACTAGAGATACCACGAGGATTCGCTGTTGCAATTGATGATGTAGGTCTGAAGGGTTGCAAATGAGGAGCTGGTGCACGAATAACACTACCGACTTGTGGGTTTCCGGTGGGCGAGGAGATGGAGCTGATATGAGGTGGCCTCAATGGAATGGTCGAGAAATGGCTGGACGTGTGGTGAACATGCAGTGGTGTTGAAGCTGTACCTTGGCTAGAGGCAGGTGAGTTGGTTGTCAGATTTGCCACAGTTGCGGTCCTTGGCATATTAATAGGAGGTGCATTGAATGTATGCGAACTGACACTAGATGGAGTGAAAGATGGCCGGACTACCAAAGGAGGGCCCGGTAAATTTTGCTGGAGAGGCGGAAGCATCTGGGGTGGAAGACTGGAACCAATATCTGCAACAAATAATAGTAGAATTTTGATGACGTCAGAATAATTGAGCAAAGTGCATACCTAAGCTACATTACATGATAACTATGTAATATTAGATGGTAATCCAGAAAAAAAAAAAAAGAAAAAAAAAATTAAAACGGAAAAACTACAAAACCCCTAACCTCTTGGTCTATGGTACATGTGGGGTTTTATGCCACATGAGCATAGCTCATGTTGCCAGAATTATAGGAGTTACCAGAGATACAGAGAAGTCTTCTGATGAAACATATAATACTCAAGAATACCAAAGATTCTTACCAGCACCTATCCTAAATATCTCAGTATCTGATACATTATACAATTTAGATGAAGAGAAAACCACTCTAAAGATCTTCAGACACAGAAAATATGGATTTGGATTTGTGGCCTGGAGAACATGCTGGTTTTAGTACTTTTCTTTTTCTTTTTTAGAATAAGAAGTTGAAAATGTTGACATTTTTGTCAAGAATGCACAAGTGAAAGAACAAGAGGGAAGACACAAATGATTAGATTTTCTCCAGAACAGTTGCATAAGCAGCACAACTGAAAGCAGAGGGAAAAGTACAAATTCCTTGGTTGCACTCCTTATCATGGTTGTTTACCACACCACCTAAATGGAAAGCACACAGAAACACTTTACACTTCCTAGCGCCTTCTGCGGGAGCTTACAAAAAGCTAGTTGAGCAAGAAAGGGGCATTGGGAGAGAGAACTGAGCAATAATTTAACAAAAATAAAAAAATCCTGTAAAAAATAAAAAATAACCCAAGAAGTTCAAACAAGCACTCCAACTTACCACATGCCCTAGAATCAATGTACTTCCACCTGAAAGCCTCAGCCAAGATCTTATTCATCAAAACCTTATTGTAATTCACATCAAGGTCCTTCTTCCTAAGATCAAACTCAGTCTCAGACTCCTGCAGCTTAGTTTCGTACTTCTTCTGGATTTGAGCAGTAACCTCCTCAATTTCCTTCTCGCATTCAGATTTCAGCTGCAGTTTCTGCACAAAAGAGAACTCTCTATGCTGAGTGTGAAACCAAAATTAATCATCAATACAGCAGGCACTTCTCCTAAAAATAAAGAAAAAAAAGAACCAACTGATACTTGAAGGGTATGGGAGAGGACTGGGAGAAACTAACCCTTTTTGTATGTATATCTATGTTTTGGTCTATTTCCTTGTGCATTTTTTCCAATTCCTTTTCAAGTGGATCAATGTACAATAAAGGAGGCATTTGTGACACTGAAGGCTGCGTTGTTTGCATCAGACCATTAGTAATATCAAAATTAGCCGATATGGTTCTTGTGTCCAGAAAGGACGTTCTTGTATCACTGAAGGCAACATTGGGAGTAGAATGTAGTGCAGTACATGTCACAGGTTGTAACAAGATTTCATCAATGAGCTGAATAGGGTTTTCAATTGGTTGGCTTGCCGCCTGAGAAGGCTGATCAGAGGAATGGTCTTCCCTATCCATGTGATCTTCCATTCCACCAGCCGAAGATAAATCAGCCTCAAAGAAACCAACAGATGAATTTGTTGCTAGTGGCACCATTGGTGTTTGAGGCTCTATCATTTGTGCTTCCTGATTAGATTGATTGGCTACATATGAAATTGGAGCTTCAGTGTCCCCATTAGTATTCGCCGTTGGAGTAGCTTGCATGATGTCATCCATGGACCCAGTACATGGAGATTGTAGATTCCTTTCGTCATGTTCTTCCTGATTAGATTGATCAGCAACATATGAAATTGGAGCCTCAGTGTCCCCATTAGTATTCGCAATTTCAGTAGCTTGCATAATGTCATCCATGGACCCAGTAGGTGGAAATTGTAGATTCATTTCACAATGTTCTTCCTGATTAGATTGATCAGCAACATGTGAAATTGGAGCTTCAGTGTCCCCATTAGTATTCACCATTTCAGTAGCTTGCATAATGTCATCCATGGACCCAGTACATGGAGATTGTAGATTCATTTCGTGATGTTCTTCCTGATTAGATTGATCAGCAACATATGAAATTGGAGCTTCAGTGTCCCCATTAGTATTCACCATTTCAGTAGCTTGCATAATGTCATCCATGGACCCAGTAGGTGAAGATTGTTGATTCATTGCATCATGTGCTGCCTGTACAGAGTACAGATTCAAAAACAAAATATGCTATAGGAAGTCAAGTGAATTCATTTTGATTCTAAGAAACAGGAATATAGTGCATGCCTACAAAGAGCTTTATCTGATTATATCTATATATATGAAGTTGAAAAATATTAGAAAATGTTGCTACGAAGAAATATATTATAAGAACTTATAAATTTACCTGATTAAACAGCAGAGGACAATTGCCTTGGGTAGTAGGTGTAATAGCAAGCTCCAGAGGAGATAAAGTGACAGACAGCTCATGGGAATGGACATCAGGGTTGGTATTACCAATTGTATCTTCTACCACACAAGGATTGACCGATTCACTAAGATCCTCCCCATTAACAGTCTCAGGGAGCCTTTCAACCTCATTGATTGGCAAATTCGACCAACGGGGAGATGTTTCTGGATTGGTATGAGCATTCACAAATGAATCGGAATTTCCAATACTACATGTTCCACTTGGAACTTCACTGCCAGGATTCCTGGTGGCCCCATTTCCCCCTCCCTCTGTAGAGGGCAGCAAAGGTACTGTAAGAACTCTCTGTGAACCTTCAATACGACAAACGACTGAAGCTTCAGTTGGCTTATGAGGGACCTCTTTATCTGGATTGCCCAATATGACTCCCTCAGGCTCTTTTCCTACAGAAAAAGGGTCTTCCGAGGTTAAATTCCCTTCAATGCCATTTGAGGTATTTATCCTGTTGTGATCCTCAAACTCAGTAGCAGATGGTCCTTCAGATACCATGGTATCTAAAGCTGCAGTCTCACCATTTTGTTTAGTTTGAAGAGAACCTTTTTCAACAGCATTACTGCAGATGATAGCTTCACAAGAAACAGATCCTGGAATTTCAGATATTCCCCCCCCAGTCCCTGAGACATTATGAAGAACCTTACTCCGGCTCTCTTCTGGCAGAGGATCACAAACAGTTGTATCAATTATGAGACCATGGAAATGCTCAGTTATTGGCGAACTGTTCTGGCTCTGCTTAGTTTCATTTAAAATTTGCTTGTTTAATAATTCAACCTGGAGCCAGGATGTAAATGTATCAACCCAATGAGCCTCCATCGCAACCATCTTACTTCTTTCATCAATATGTTCTTCCTCAAGTTTCTTACACCGTATCTCCACCTGACATTTGTGCTCTTCAAGCTTTTTTGCATATTTATTTTCTAATACCTGAAGCTTATTCTTTCTCATTAAAAGACTATTATGCAAACAAGAACTAATAACAACTGACTCCATCCGAAACTGTCTCTCTATCTGTGATTTCTCTTCATCACAAGTTCTATCAAATTCATCCTTTTCTTCTTGTTGCTTCTGCTTAAGTTTTTCAAATTTCTTGCGACAAGTTTTCTGTATTCTATTAATACTTTTTACTACAGCTTTCTGGAACTCTTTGTCAGACAATACATTGCACGGGGATTCAGAAGCAAATGAAGATTCAGGGACCTTGTAATGCTCCAAATCTTTGGAGAATATTTTCTTGAGACATCTCAATCTTGAATAAAGCAAGTATACCTCTAGTCTATGGCAATCAAAATTAAGATGCTTCTTCGCAAGTGCCAATGATTCTTTATGGTCAATTTTGTATTCAAGCACGGAAGCTGCAGTCCAGCACTACAATACATATCCACCAAGTTAGAAATATTTCAAAAATATGATGAAAGCATGAACAAAAAGTATAATTAATATTTTATTTTGTTAAGTAACACCAACAAACATGCCTGAGGGGATACACAGCTCACATGTATGTGAGATAGAGAAGACTCCCAATGCAATGTTTATCAATTTCTTATCATTTAACATATATTCTATAACCATTTTTCACATCTCCAAAGTCTCAATAGATGGCTGTGCATGTGGCATTAAGCATCACTAGCAAAAGGATAGCAGCATACATGAAGCTAGGAGATTTTAGAGCTGCATATAGAAATTTACAGAACTCTACACTTCAATCAGGCATGCTTGACAGTAAGAAAAAAATTCCAGTAGGGGGGGGCATACAAGTAGAACCCGTTTATGAAAGATGCAAAGTGAATGAAAAAAATAATTGGAAGGAAGAAAAGTAACCAGAGATAGCTGGAAAGCCTGGAGTAATGTAGTTGTTGCTGGTTCTGTTATGATGTGATGATTATACATTATATACTCAAAAAACTTTTCAACTTCATGTTCAACATGCTCCTGCATTGCAACAAGATATGTCAATGGTCATTCCAGCAGAGCTAACATAGATTAATAGACGTCAACAGATAAAATACAAAAAGACACCCATTTGCTACAAGGATCATGCTTTTAGACATGTCAGTAACAAACAAACACAATTTCTTTTAATATCCACGACCTTGACTATTCTCACGCAACAACCGATTGACCCTACGACATTTGGTTACCAAGAAAACTCGTAGGATATTAAACTCTAGGTAGATGGCCACCATGACTTGAACACTTGGCCAACCCATAGTGATTGTATATTACTTTTTTGATAAGATGGTGGTTGTAAATTACTATATATTCTTGTTGTTTTAGTTATTAATTCCTTAGTCCTGTTTTCTTCTTCCTTCGTTTTGTTTTTAATGGAAAACCAAACTTAAAAGAATACAAAAATTCAGTCCGAATACAAGGACCCAAACAGCTAGCGACACAAAAAGGGGCTCCAATCCAAAATAACAAGTCCTGCGGGAAATTACAAAAACCATGGACAATCATGCCTAGATAGAAGCATTAAACTTAGTTAATAATTCATTAATCATGTTATCCATTACTATCGTTTGGCCATCTTTCTTTATTTTAAGACACCTCGTGTGTGTCATATGGCTCTAGTTAATGGAGAAGTATATGGTGTTTCTCTGTGTGTCATATGGCTCTAGTTAATGGAGAAGTAAATGGTGTTTCTCTCTTAAACATTTATTGATTACATGATATCTGAGTGCTTTACTTACAGCAAATAGGGAGCATGGATATGGATACGAGACACGGACACGGTGACACGACAAGGACACGTTATTAAAATATGCATTTTTAAAAATATATATCATTTTGATACAAGATGAAAATTTAAAGTCAATAAGTTTATGCACTTATATGCTTTAAAAAATGAGTTTGATGTATTTCATGCTCAAAATTTATTATTTTTGTCCAATATTATTTGTGTCTATTTAGTATGCATAATAAGTGTTCAATACGTTGTGTAACAAATGTTGAACTCACATTAACTTTGTACAACTAGTGTCCAATATGTGTTCAACAAGTGTCGGAGTGTCCAAGTGTCTGACACGGACACGTTAGCCAAATTGAAGTGTCCGTGCTTCTTAGAATAGGGTTTCTTTCATGAGATCGGGGATTTAGAGCTTAGGTCAACCCTTTCAACTAACACATTATCATCACCCACCAAGAGGAGGAGCACCTCAAGATCTCCCATTCTACAAGTATTCGATGGTTTAATGGTCAAAACTATGCTCTCACAGGTATTAGTTTCTGCCATCTGGAAGAAATTATTTGGGGCCTAACATTTAATTCGCAGAGAGAAATTCTTTAGAATTTCATGGATGGCAATAAAGGTTCATGTCTATTAGATATCATGAGGTTCCATCTTAAAACCAATTGGCAATGAGAGGAGTAACCCATATCTTATATTGTGAGTGAGGTCCCTTCATCTTTCCAATGTGGGATCCTCAACATGCCCCCTCAAGATGGTGCCTCTCTGGGTTCATCATTCTTGGGTCGGATCCTCAACCTTTTCTTTTGCCATAGGTTAACCTTTCTAGTAGCACCAGAAGGTTTACTACGAATTTTTCAATACCAAGAACGACCTTACAATGCTACCTTCTGCAATCTTTGTCAACAAATCTCTTTTGGCCTCAGTTAACTAGGTAGCCATCAACCCAAGGAACATCCCTCTCATACCAGATGTAGTCTAAGGATTAGCATTCTCCATAAAGGCTCAAAGCAATTAACAAATAATGCCAACTAACCAACTATACCTTACAAATTAACAAAGTGGTCAATTAAGATCTCTTTTAGCTGATTTGGAGGATATTAAATTAGAAGAGCATGATGATTTAAGAAGATGGATTATTGATTCTTCGAGCATTTTCTCGGTTAAGTCCCTCACCAGCAACTTTGCTGTTACTTCTTCTCGGTTGAATGAAAGTCCAAAAGCGCAAAAAGAGTCAACATCTTCATATGGATCATGTTAAACATCAGTCTAAATACTTCTGATGTGCTTCAAAAGAAGATGCCGTATTCTGCTCTGGTGCCTTCACAATCTAGTTATCATGCCTTGCAGATTCAGGAACTCAATCATCTATTTTTTGAGTGTTCATATGCCATGGCTTGTTGGTATCAATTATTTCAGTTATTCAACTTGAAATGGTTTTCTCAAAAGATTCAAAACAGTAATACTCTCCACTTTCACACTTGATATGGGTTAATGCAGTTAAAGTTAATATTTCAAAACTTTGGTTCGAACCAAACCAAAGAGTTTTTGAGAAAGATCATAAGCATTTGGGAATAGAAGTAAGGATTCGAAACTCTTCTTCTTTATTGAGAATCGAGAATTGCCCGAGGGCGGTTACAAATGTGATCTACTAAGAGGATCACTCTCTCACTAATCTCCTCTATGAGATTCTAATCAAATCTTTCCTACCATCAAATGAAAAGTACAACTTCTTATATACTAAGGTAGAGCAACTCCTAACAACTCAGAACAAACTTAACTAATATAACCAACCCAATCTTCGCTTTAGTTACACATTACCCACTTTACCCCTTCTTCTATAACAATGTATGATCGGAGGCCTAACATTTCCCACGGCTTCGAAATCAACCTTGTCCTCAAGTTGAAATGTGGAACTGTGAACGCATAACCCAAACATCTTCCCATGTGGCCTCATGGGGCGGTAATCCTCTCCAACTAATCAAGGCTTCCATGGCCCCAGTCTGTTCATTTTGTTGATACCACCCATTCAAATTCCACAGTCAATACTAGAGGACCCACTTGAGCTTCATCGTGTTGGCCCAAAGCCTTCTTTAATAGAGACACATGAAAAACAGGATGTATGCGGGCTTCAAGGGGCAAACGAAGCTTATAAGCCACTTGACCAATGCGGGCTACAATCTCATAGGGACCAAAATATTTTGGAGACAACTTTGCACTCTTTCTACGAGCGATCGTTGCCTGACGATACGGTCTTAACTTCAAAAACACCCAATCTCCAATAGAAAATTCACAAGCAATGCGTTTACCATCCGCAAATTTCTTCATTCTTGACTGAGCGAGAGACAAGTTTTCCTTTAATTGGTGAAGAGCCGAATCACGGGCCAGCAGCTGTTGGTCTAATGTAGCATTCGAAGATCGAATGCCATCGTAAGCAAGTAATGGAGGTGGAGCTCGGCCATAAACTGCCTGAAAGGGTGTGATCCCAATCGAAATGTGGAATGTAGTGTTGTAACAATACTCGGCACAATGAAGCCATATCTTCCATTGTTTAGGCCTTACACCACAAAAACACCGAAGGTATGTTTCCAGCCCCTTATTCACAATTTCAGTCTGTCCATCGGTCTGAGGGTGGTAAGAAGTGCTCCTCCGAAGTTGAGTTACAGCAGTGCTAAACATTTCTCGCCAAAAATGACTGAGAAATACCTTGTCTCGGTCGGAAATAATGGATTTTGGAAATCCGTGCAATCGAACAATCTCATTGATAAAGATATCACTTACTTTCTTGGCTGTAAATGGATGTTTCAGAGGTAAGAAATGAGCATATTTGCTTAACCGATCGTCGAATCCTTCAGATTTTGGCAACCCCTCAATGAAATCCATTGTTAATTCCTCCCACATTTGCACTGGTATTTCAAGAGGTTGGAGCAAACCCGCCGGAGAAGTCACCAAGGACTTATTTCGTTGGCATACCAAGCATTCAGCCACATATTTCCGAGTGTCATTTTTCATTCCTTCCCAATACAACTCGCCTGTTAGGCGCTTATAGGTTCGTAAGAAACCCGAATGACCCCCAATTACAGAATCATGGTAAGTATGAAGGATAGAGCGAAGAAGTTTTAGAAAGGACTAACCTTTTCTTATAAAGGAGAGTGCCCTGATGCCATGAATATTTAGGACAAGAAGTCAGATCCTCTTTAAGCTGATCAATGATGCTTTTCAACTTCGGATCATGAAGAACTTCTGACTGAATTGTACTCAAGTCAACCAGAGATGGAACTGATAGCTGTGCAAATGAAGGCTCTGAAGGCAATCGAGATAAGGCATCAGCAACCTTGTTCTCCAACCCTGGACGATAACGTACCTCAAAGTTATAGCCCAACAGTTTAGACATCCACCCTTGATACTGAGGTTGGATCACCCTCTGTTCCAACAAGAACTTCAAGGCTCGTTGATCAGTCTGCACCACAAATCTTTGTCCCAACAGATAAGGCCTCCATCGCTGAACTGCCATCACAATGGCCATTAATTCTCTTTCATAAATGGGTCGTGATAAGGCATGAGCAACAGCCGACAAAGTATGGCTATAATATGCTATTGGTCTTTGTTGTTGAGATAAGACTGCCCCTAGTCCTATTCCGGAAGCATCAGTTTCAACAATCAAGGGACGATTGAAATCAGGCAAGGCAAGTACACGCAGGGTGACCATGGCAGATTTTAGTTGTTGAAAGGTTTGATTAGCAAGTTCATTCCATTCAAAAGCTCCCTTTTTCAACAACTGAGTCAACAGGGCAGCTATGGTACCGTTATCTTGGAGTCCAAGAATCCCCTTACCTCTCGAATATTCTGTGGAACAGACCATTCTACCATGACGCGAACTTTTTCAAAATCCGCCTCAACTCCAGACGTCGAGATCCAATGCCCTAAATAACTAATTCTTTTTCGAGAAAACTGACATTTCCCACCGTTAGCAAACAACTGGTGTTCTTTTAATAAAGAAAAAACCAAGCAAAGATGGCGGACATGCTCCTCCAAAGACGCGCCGTAGACAAGAATATCATCAAAGAATACCAAGATAAACACTTGCGCAAGAAGGGCTTGAAGACCGCATTCATCGATGATTGAAATGTAGAAAGCGCATTGGTCAACCCAAAAGGCATCACTATGAACTCGTAATGGCCTTCATGAGTTCGAAATGTTGTTTTTGCAATATCCCTGTCTTGGACCCGTATCTGGTGATAACCCGATCGAAGATCAAGTTTAGAAAAAACCTGGGAACCGTTCAATTCATCCTGCAATTCTTCAACCACGGGGATAGGGAATTTATCCGGGATCGTAGCAGAATTAAGGGCGCGATAATCTACACAGAATCTCCTTCCTCCATCTTTTTTTTTACCAACAATACCGGACTTGAGAAGGGACTGACGCTGGGACACACAACCCCTGCCTGCAACATGTCATCAACCATTCTCTCTATCTCTGTCTTCTTAGTAAACCCATATCGGTATGGACGAACGTTGACTGCGGATACGCCTTCCTTCAGATGAATCTCATGATCTATCAATCGCCGAGGCCGGTTTCTGGAACAGGCAGTCATACTTTTGTATTAGTTGTTGTACCACCACGGGCATCTCTTCAGAAGTTACTACCTCATTGGCAGGACTTGTCTCTTCTTCGACTTCAAGGGCCCGAAATTATACCAAGAAACATTGATCTTCAGGTTCCCACAATCTGGCCATACTCTTCAAAGTTACTTCCGACTTAGTCAACCTTGGATCACCCCTCAACACGACCTGCTCGTCTCTTTTGCCAATCTGGATTGTTAATTGTTTCAAATCAACCTCTGTAACCCCCAAAGTATTCAACCATTGCATTCCAAGAACAACATCAACCCCTCCTAATTCAAGAGGCAAGAAATCCTCACAAACAGTCATAACTCCAAGCGTGAGAGATACCGATTTACAAACTCCCTTCCCCTTTACAGCGGCTCCAGACCCCATGATAACGCCGTAATTAGCAGTTTCTGTCGTTGGAATCTTCAACTCGTCCACCAACCGTTGATTCATGAAGTTGTGGGTGGCTCCACAATCGACCAAGACTACCACGCTTCGCTCACCAACCATCCCCATGAGCTTAATAGTCCCCGGCGAAGAAATCCCTACCACAGAATTCAACGATAACTCCACAGCATCTCCTACCTCAGCACACTTCAGCAAGACTTCCTCCATTTCTTCCCCGACTTCTTCCTTCAACTCAGACTCCTCAGCATTTTCATAAACAACAAGAACTCGAAGTTCTTTAGCCTTACACCGATGCCCAGGCGAAAACGGCTCCTCACAATGGAAGCACAGTCCTTTTTCTCTTCTCGCGCGAAACTCAGCATCAGACAGACGTCTAATGGGCCCTTCCTTACGAAGAACCAAACTGAAGGCGTTTGACAACGTGATGGTTCGGGTTGCGTTGGTCGTTCCAACGCTATCTTTGCTAGCATTCGTGACAACTGCAGTAGATTTAGGGTTCAAAAAACTTACTTGGGCCTTTGTATTCAAATAAATGGGTCGTTGGGCCTCTTTACGCGTGATTTCCATGTCTTCCACGAGCTGACCAACCCTCGTTATCTCCTTCAACCCCAGCGGTCTCCAACAACGAACTTCGGCTCGTATCACTGGATCCAGACCATTGAGGAAGGTGTTCTCCCTAACCTCCGCCTGAAGATGCGCCAATGGAGCGGCGAGCCGATCGAACTCATTCCGGTAAGCTTCCACCGTCGTGGTCTGCTTTATGGCCAAGAACTAAGCGCACAAACTTCCCTTTCTTGTAGACCTAAATCTTTCTAACAATTGAACCTTCAGGTCGTTCCAATCAGCGAACGAATTCAAGTCTTCTTCTCCTCGGAACCAATTGAGAGTTATTCCAGAGAAGCTGATAACTGCCACAATAAGCTTTTCTTCCTCCGTCAATTTGTGGATCTTGAAGTACCTCTCCGCTCGGAACAACCACGCATCTGGATCGTCACCATAAAAAACAAGCATTTCTACTTTCTTGAATTTACTTCTATCACCCCCTCCTTCATCTACTTTATCGGTCGTATCGTTGGGTGTGTTTCCCTCTCCAGTGGTATTCTCGGTCGGGCCGATACTGTTCGCCGCTCTTGCCCTCATCAGAGCCAAGTCTGCCGCAATGTTCGCCATTACCAACCGTGTCCCATCAGTAGCTTTTTGTTGCTCCTCCATCTATACGGCTAGCTTTTCGATTGTCTTCATCATCAAAGTCATACTCCCCTCCAAGGCGGGTATCTTTTCCACGTTGCGGTCTGCGGATTCCCCCAATCTCAATATTGGTATGATCTAACCTCTCCTTTATTCTTCGTTGTGCCATTCTTTCTTGTTTCCTCAAGATCGTAGTGCTCGGATACCAAATGTAAGGATCCGAAACTCTTCTTCTTTATTGAGAATCGAGAATTACCCGAGGGCGGTTACAAATGTGATCTACTAAGAGGATCACTCTCTCCCTAATCTCCTCTATGAGATTCTAATCAAATCTTTACCTACCTTCAAATGAAAAGTACAACTTCCTATATACTAAGGTAGAGCAACTCCTAACAACTCAGAACAAACTTAACTAATATAACCAACCCAATCTTCCCTTTAGTTACACATTACCCACTTTACCCCTTCTTCTATAACAATGTATGATCGGAGCCCTAACATCGAACTTCGACTGCACCAAGGCGCAAAAAAAAGATTTGGCAATTGAATTAAAGAACATTGATCTTTTTAAAGAAAATGGGGGCATTGAATTATCCCAAAGTCATAGACGATCACAAATAAAGGCTGAACTTATATCCATATCCTCCAAAGAAGAAGAAATGGGGACAGAAATGTAAGCTTAAATTGGGCTCTCGAAGGGATGACAACAGTCGGTTCTTCATAGATTGATGTCTTCAAGGAGAAAAAACATTGTGGTGGAAATTCTTTCTAGAAGAGGAATCAGTTTTTTTTAACAAGAGACTAAACTTTAGGAAATGAAAAGAGACTACTGCTCAAAGATACAAACTCCATGAAGGGGTGAAGAAGAAAGCAAGAAAAAAAAATAATGACCACATAAGCGAGAAGTTACAGAGGATGAATAAAAGCAATCCATTTGAGACAAATATTCTGTAAAGAAAAACCAACAAAAGATTTTGAGAGAGAACACCAAGAGGAGGACTTTAAACGAGTTGATTCAAATCTGTCAATCCAAGAGAGCTGCTAGCTTTGAAAATTCTCTGTTTCCTTTTCAACCACAATTCTCTGATTCCTTTCCAACCACAATACAATCCAAGAGTTTTGCCTTAAGAGGACCAAGAAGTAGATGAGAAACATTTTATTTCATAACATTAGAGAAAACCCACTCAATGTTGAGGCTTGAACAAACAAGACTGGGAGGAAGAACAACGAAGAAAATATTATTTAGAGTCCCCCTCTGAACCACACACAGAACAAACTGATGACATAAGACAATGGAAAGGAGGCCTTCTTCACAAAACGTCAAATGAGTTATGGCATGGAAGTGGTTTTTGTAATTCGTTCGGCATTATTTGCCTCTTTTGTAATTCCATCTTATCAATAAAATGAAGGAATCTATGTTTCTCATCCAAAAAAAAAAAAAAAAAACATAAGCTTTTGTATGATCAATTCGAGGTGGCTAGATTGAAAGCTTCTCAATAGTGTTCTCTTACTAAATTATTTCTGATTTCTCTTTGCAAGATATTTATATGAATTGAGAAGCCTCTACTTTTCATTAACTCTGTTTTTTTATTCTCTCTCCCTTTGGGAGTTTGTATCTTTTAAATTTGAGCATTCATCTCTTTTCATTAATTCATAGTGGTATGGTAAACTAACTAATTAACAGCAATATCAATGAAACAAACTATCTAACATGTAAAATACAATATTAACCTAGATCAGATTACATTTACTGATGTGTCTATGTTGTTGAAGGAAAAGAGAATGATACACTATCTTGAAGACGGTCTGCCATAAAAATGCATAAATAAATTTAGACAAATAAAGAAAGGTAATGAGACCCATACTGGAAGTTTCAAAATCTGGCATAATTGTGATATTTCAGGCTTCAAAAGATGATGGAGACTCTTTCGTAGATCAATCAGCTTTCTTATTTCATCAAATCCAACCGACTTATATTCAAGAATTTTCAAGATATCATTAGCTATCACAGATGAGGTGGACAGATGATTCTCAATGTATGAATCATCCTCACAAGCAGTTAAACTAGTTGAATTTGGAAATGTATGTTTTGGGGCTTCAGAAGTACCTACACTCAAAGAAAGAAGTTTAAGAATGCTGGAGATAGGAAAGTATGAATACTGTAAAAAAAAAAACTATCGGACAGACAACACAGTAGCGCAAAGCAAAGGCTAGAAGGCATAAGATTTCAGATACTCGTACCTTCCTTTTCCTTATTTGTGAAGTTTTCCACTTGTGCAAGTTTTACATTGCTATTTGACACCTTTTTACGTTTCCTCACAGACTCCTCAATCTCAGATTCAGATTTATGTGACGAATCATCAGACTGTTGAACCCTTTTCCGGTTCCTTAGAGATCTATCAGAAGAATATTTCCATTCTGGGCGCTTTCCATCTAGCAGCTTAGTCCAAAATATGAGGGGTTGCATTTCTTCCGTTGATGCAATTTTTAACTGACCAAGAAGTAGAGAGTGTGCAGAATAGACTCCTTCAATCTGTTGAACTTTTAATATGACACGGGAATCAAACTTGTCTGTGCTTCTGGCATTTTGTGAAATAAGTACTATTAAATCATTTACCACCTCATCCAAAAGTATTGTATCTGACAAGGCATGTGCAGTTTTATCTTTGTCATGGAACTTTTCCAAGTCAGTGAATAAATCAGATGCTCCCCACATAAGCAGCATATTAGCATAACTCCAATTGATGTTCTGTATATTGCCATCCAAAGTTTTATTTTGCAAAGACAGCATAAGAACCTTTTCTTCAACGGTACAAGATGAATATAAACGGAAAATTTTTATCCGCTCCAACTGAGAATCAAGTGTTATCCTCTGAAGGGCTCTTAAATCATTCATTGGGGTCCAGTCACTATCATAAATGACAATGCTATCAACTGACGAAAGTTTAATACTGGGGAGGCATGCTCGAACTTCTAGCAGAAACAAAAATCTTCCACTCTCTAGGTTGTTAAATTTGTTTAGAGCAGCTTGCTTCTTGGAATAAATAAGACCCCCATCAATGCGTTCATAAGAATCATGTCCAAACCTCTGACGCAAAAAGTCATCTAAAATATCACCAATGGTGTCCCTTCCAGAGCCACTAATTGACTGCAATTGAAATATTTCCACGTAAGCATTCCCTCACAAAAATATATAATGCAATTTTACCACTTTACAAATCCACAGATAAATGTGTGTATATATATATATCTACGTATATATCTCTATATCTATCTATATATATATAAACGATGATATATATATAATATAACCAAAGAGAAAGAAGATTCAACCAAAGGACGGGTAGAGATCACCCCCAAAGAGACTATAGAAGAATTGCCTTCCAATCTCTCATAATCAAGAGATGGCTGTAATTACAAAAGAATTTGGTATGGTTTGAACACCATCAAGAAACTATATGATGCACCCTATCACAGAAAGAATCAACGACTCCAAAGGGGCTGAGCAAACTTGCACCCCCACAATACATGGTTAATGCCTACTTTGAATGCACCACTGCGAGCACAACATAAATGAAGAAAGTCTCTGACTTCGGTCCAAGGTGTTGACTCTTCCATGCAAAACCTACCACGCAAACAATTTGACCACCTGTCTAAAAGACCCCTAGAAGCAAAAATATTAAATCTTGACAAAAAAGAAAAAATTTACCGACCGAATGCAATTCCATATCCAGGAACTACACTTAAACACAAAACCCTTCTTCCAAAAGACTTTATCCAAAACATCCTAGGCAACATGATCTTGTTTTCTCAAAATCGTTCTTAAAGATAATCCCATCGGCTTTTCTTTTCCCTATAGTCCTTGATGCCTTCATTAGCAATCAAGGCTTGATCTAAGATTTGCCTACCTGCAATAAAGACTCCTTTGGAATTGAAAATAGTGCTAGGAAGGACGTTCTTCAGCCTGTCTTATCTTTTTTAGAGATAAGACACTTTTTTTTTATAAGAACAATTTAGAGATAAGACACATAGGTCTCTGTTAGGGTACGTTAGTAGGATAATAAGGGCATAGGGTAATTAGTATGAGAGTTTGTTAGAGTATTTGGTTATAAATAGAGAGAGGGGGTTGAGAGTAAGGCTGGAATTATTTAGTGGTTTTCAAGGCGGTTTTCAGGGCTTGGGAGAGTCTCTCAAGAGAGGAGGGTGCAAGTACCTCTAAATACTTGATTTGATTATCTTGTAGTTCGTTTACCATTTATCTTTCAATATATAGTAGATCGAAGTTCTAGTAAGGTGATACCCTTACAGTCTCATTCATAGCAACATCTATAGCACCTCTATCGTGTAACTCACAAAAGACTTTCCAAAGATCTCCTCTATGCATTCCTAACTATCATGAAAGAAGGCCATTGTGAAGCCATCAAGCCCAAGGGATTTATTTCTATTAAATCCAAAGACCACTTTTTGAATTGCCTCTGAGGTAAAGAGGCTTCCAACTCTCCTTTTCTCTAGCGAAAATCTAAACCCCTTGGCCCTTCCCAAGGGCTCTCTACATCCGTATAGACTCTCCTATTTCTCTCGAGTCTCAAGTCAAATATTCCATAAGACAGCAAAGAAGTAGAGCATGAGAAAGACTCCCTCTATGGAAAAGGGAGGGTAAGACCACCTCTATCATAGCATGCATGAACCAAAAGACTTTAGAAAAAATCCAAATGACCATAGCAAACTAACAACCCCATAAAACATGATCTATACTTTTTGAGTTGAACACGTCGAACCATTGAGGCCTAGGACATAAGACAATCTTTGTATGTAGTCATATTAAATCACTATTGAACCCAAGAGCTTAAGCTTATGGGTTATGGTAAATTTAATCTTAAATCTATATTTTAACAATCCTCCTCTGACATGTAGGCTTGAAAATTTGGACAAGACCCAATAAGTGGTTATGAATATTAATTGGGAAGAAAAAGACTTTATTGAGATTCAAACACATAACCTCCCACTCGGATACCATATTTTTTTAAAAAAGAAAAAGAAAAAGAGGATCTCCTTGCCTAAGCCCACGTGAAGAAAGAACTCTACCTCGAGGCCAGCCATCGATGAAGATAAAAAAAATTGGAACACAAATGCAGCCACAAATCCATTGAATCCACTCCAACTCAAAACGCTTTAATCTCATTACTTCTTCAAAAACATTATCCATCAACCGAATCAAAAACTTTTTCAATATCAAGCTTTAAAATCTACCCCTTGCGCAGCTTTACTCTACTCCTCCACAGTTTCATTGGCTATTTAGATTGGATCTAGAATTTAGAATTTGTCTACCTTCATTTTCAATAAATGCACTTTGAGGAAACAATATAATTGAATACATAATTCGCTTTAAACACTCAGCAAGAACTTTGGCAAGGATCTGAAGATGTTAGACTAATGGGCTGAAAGTCTCTAACCAAGAAAAGCAATTCCTTTTTCTGAATTAAACAAATAAAATAATCTTTTAAGCAATTCACATCCCATTAGGGTAGGATTCCTTGAAGTCTTGAGAAATCCCGTCTACAAATTCCAGAATTTAATAAAGAATTCAATAGTAAACTCATCGGGACCCGGGGCTTTATTCTTACCAAGGCCACTAATAGCTTTCCATATTTCTTCATCCGAGAAAGGGGCAATTAGCATTCAATTATCAGCTTCAATTGCATTAAAAGTCAATAAGGAAACAACATTTACAGATTCGAGCTCTGAAATCATAAGCTTTCACTTCTTTGCTGCCAAAAAATGGTGGAAAAACTACTGTTTTCATCTCCATCTTTTAACCACTGTAACCTATTCTTTTGGATCAACTTTCTTTCTTCCTTTAAATAGTGCTCCATCAATTCTCCTTCGGCTAAAGAAAGAATAAAGAATACAGTTTTCTTGAAAAGAAAGGGCCCCGGATTCTGATTTCTTGCCAAGCATCGCAATTTAAGAAATAAGATTTTTCTCCACAACTTTACTCTTTACTTCTTGATTATAATACCATGACTTTAGAACTGATTTAAGATTTCGAAGTTATAAAGAAATAGCAAAACCAGCCCAACCAAAAGATCTACCCCCCTATGATAAAGATTTATGAATTAACTTTATGGGTTATGGTAAATTTAATCTTAGGTTATATCTATATTCTAAATAGGTCAACGATATTGATTCTCCCTAGGAAACCTACTAGGCCAAGTATCAAATATTCCCAAGAATACACACATTCAAAAGTTTAGAGAAAAGAGAGGAAGCAGGAGGTAACACCCGCGCAAGAGATAAAAGACGAATTATACGTAAACTTCCAAAGGGATAAAAAAAATGAACATTTCTGGTCGCCAAACAAAAAAAAAAGTCGGCCAACAAATGTAGTAAAGAAACATCCTAAGATTCACGGACAAATAAAGGATGACCAAACCTAAAGGCTAAAATTAAATGATAAGGAATCCTGTGAATGAATAAGGATAGAAGCTACAAAGTAAAACTTATGGGACAAATGATAGAGAAGCGGAAAAGATGACAAAGGAGACCCTCTATCTCCCTGTCCCACAAAGCATAGGTTTTTCCAAAGGGAACCACCATGCCATAACCATTTTGTAAGTAAGGCCTCATTATGAAGTTTTGAAAACAACAATGGCAAGGAGTCCCATTAATTTCCCTACTTGTATCATATAGAACACGCGAAGTAAAATCTTCATCATGAAAACCTTTTGAACATCTCACGCACTATGAACATCATACTTCATGAAACATGTAGCTATTAGATTACAACTACAATTGAGTTTTGATTGGATCAACGGGTGTACATGAGCAATCTGAAAAAAAGACTTCTTTTCATCACAACGTGTGATAGGAAAACATGGAGATGCTTTATTTCAGGGATTTTTAGGTTGAAACCCTAAGCAGAATGCCAATAATAAGCCATGGGTCTCATCACCACCTTTCACATAGGAGGGAGAACATTGTCAATAATTCATGTTTTGGCTTGCTCTTAGGGGCATTTAATTTAGCCAAACAATAATTTTTTTTATAAATATATTATGAATAGGTAAAGGTCCCAAAATCTTGCAAACTTATAGCCTTCCATTTTGGTATTCTAATTACTGAGTTGTGTAGTATTCCTCTTGCATAAGGATGGCCTTTTTTATTAATGTTATTTGAGAGGGGTGTTATTTGACTCTCATGGCTCTTGTTAGCAATCCTAAAAATTGTTTTTTATTAATGTTATTCGCAGTAATACAATCTGATTGCCTTCTAAACTCATATACGTAAGTGCTCGGCATATCACAGGCTTCTCCAAAAATTAGTCTCAATAACACTTTACATCCCTCCAGATATAGTAATAAGCACCCTATTTCAAAAGCTATCAACCTCAAATACAAAAATTACCAATTCAACCATAGGACATACCTGGAAAAGAATTAGGACCCTTGAGCCCTTTCTTTTCATCTCCTTTAGCATTGCATCAAGAAGTTGTAGTTTACCACTTGCTTTTATTCCAATATCTAAATATTCAACTTCTGGATGCCCCTTGGTGATGACATGTCCCATTGAAGGCTCCACAATATAGGGATGATTACAACACTGTCAAGATACCATACATAACATTAGAGTCATTCCTCCCTTTCACATCAGAAATAGCAATGGGAATAAACAGAGTCTGGGCTAAAACACAAATAAGTACGTAGTTTTTCATAGTCCATTCACTCAATCATGACAACTATAGAACATTTTAAAAAGAAAACAACTAAAATTCTTAAATCATAATAGAACAAGATAGATGAATGAAAAAAATTAATGGGGCATAGAAAGAATCAACATATCTTTGAACACAAAAAAACTTTTTGGAAGGGATGATTGCGATGATAAAACTTTTGGAAGCACCTTGATGCTCTTCATCCAAAGATATTAAAAATTATTTTATACATCGGCCACTTCTTGTGGACAGGGGCATCTAAAGATAGTGCCAGTATTTTTTATCAATTGCAAGACTACCTCCTTACCCATTTGCAAACGAGGTCTGGGAGTTGGTAATTTTAGCGGCAGAAATTTGAGCCTCCTTGCCAAATGGGGATGGAGATTTCATCAATGAAAAGTTTGTTTCTTGTTTCAAAAAAAATAAACCACATACTTTATAGAGGGTGATTTTTGCAAGCAAATACAAAGGCTCTATATGTCTTTTAAAGATCCATGGAAGTCGAATTGTCAAAGCTTGTAGCCTAGTGGAGAAATGGTACAAGCTAAAGCTTGGCAAGGGAGACAAAATGCTCAATTTTAGTCCTTGAATTAACAAAAGAGACTTCCAAAGCATAACTTATCACCTAACTGCTGTCCTTTGTGCATAGCCAACGAAGAAACACAAATTCACTTATTTAGTGAATGTCCTTATACAGGAAAGTTTTGGAACTTCCTTCGACACAGGAAAGTTTTGGAACTTCCTTCTCGAAGCTTTTAATTGGTCCTTTCCTTGACCGGGTAATATCCTATCTTTATACTACATTGTTTTTTTGGGACACCCCTTCAAGAAAGCTAAGAAGACTTTATGGCTTTGTTTTGTTCGTGCGTTCTTTTGGAATGAGAGGAACATGCGTATTTTTAGGGACATCGAAAAAGAGGTTCATCATTTCATCGACTCTACGGCTATTTTAGCCATTACTCGGAGCAAGTTATCTTCTCCTTTTTGTAATTGTAATTATGATCTTACCACCTTCTATAATCAATGGAGGTGTCTCTTGTAATTTTGTAGATAGGACCTTTGTATCACTCTTTCATATTATCAATGAAATTGTTTCTGTTTGCTATCACAAAAAAAACAATTGTTAACTATTCAACAGAAGTGTCAATTTTTACAATAAAAAATATAAATATAACTAATTCAAATATAATAATTCGAATATAATAATAATATTGTTAAAATATCTCCCTCTCTTCTCCTTCAATCCTCCTCCGCGAAGCCGCCGTCACAATCTTCTTCTTCAATCTGAAAAGAAAAAACACCCCTCCCTCCCCATCTACTTCTTCCCCAAACCCACTCCTCTACTTTTCTTCAATCTGAAAAACAATTCTTCCCTCCCTCATATTCTTCCACAAACCCACGCCGCCTCTCCCACAACACAGATTTCCCTATTACTCAAAAAAAAAAAAAAAACGAACACCGTCGTCGTTCCAAATCTGAGCGAGGAACATCCTCGCCCTTTCAGATCTAGGCGATGAACGACCTCGCGCGTGCCAAATCCCAAAAAATAAATCAAAACTCTCCACCACTACACAGTCGTTCATCGCTCAGATCTAAAAAGGTGAGGACGTTCCTTGCCCATATGTGGAACGACAACGGTGTTCACTGCTGTTTTTTTTTTTAGCAGGGAAATCTCAAATCTGAGTTGTGGGGGAGGCATGGGTTTGTGGAAGAAGACGATGGAGGGAAGGATTTTTTTCAGATTGAAGAAAGTAGAGGAGTGGGTTTGGGGAAGAAGACGATGGGAGGGAGGGGTGTTTTTTTTTCCAGATTGAAGAAGAAGACTGTGGTGGTGGGCGGTGGCCGTCGCCGGCAGCTTGCATATTATATTTTATTCTATTTGAAGGAGAAGAGAGGGAAAGTTATTAACAATATTCTTATTATATTTGAATGATTATTACATTTTATTATATTTGAATTAGTTGCATTTATATTTTTTATTGTAAAATTTGACACCTCTGTTAAATAGTTAACAATTCTATTAACTCAAGGACTAAAATTGTTATTCAAAGACTAGTCTAAAATTGAGCATTTTTCAAATGTTGGGGACATGATTGTTCAAATTTGAAACCTAGGGACTAAAAGGACACAAATTCCAAACCTGAAGGACCAAAAAGGTATTTTACCCAAGAATAAAAATACTACAAAATCAGTTAATTATTTTTAAAAGTAATTAAACTAGTTTAGAAAAGTAGAGATATAATATTATATGTTTTGAACAAGAAATGAAACTTTTCATTGATGAAATGAACAAACCGAAGGCTGGATTTCTTCGATTTATTCCCTTTGCTTCTAAGACGGAGATACTATCAACCATGTATTTTTCGACTTCTCCTATTCCAGATCTTGTTTGTTCAAGTTGTTTTCAGTTTTCAATGTCCAGTGGGTTTTCTGCAATGCTCTCAGAGGCAACATTCTTCAATTAATTTCTGGGCCTTCTTTGAATCCTAAGGCCAATTTATTATGGATTAATGCGGTGAAAGCCTTATTATCAGAATTATGGTTGAAACGAAATCTAGGCGATCGCCTGAGTGCGCCTTGAAAACACTAGTAAGGACACATCTATTAAATATACATTTTGTTCAAAATACAAGTCAATTTTATACAAGGAAGTTTTAAAGTCAATTAGCTTATGCATTTATATGCTTCAAAAAAAATGAGTTCAATGTATTTTTTTTTAACAAGAAACGAAACCTTTCATTTTTAAATGAAACAAGACTAATTTTCAAAGATACAAACTCTACACAAGGGAGAGAAACGAGAACCAAGAGATAGAAACAGAAAAAAAAAAAACCAGCCAAAAGCAACCCAAAGAGAAAGAAAAAGAAGAGAAACAACAAAAACTCAAAAAAACCAAAACCAAAAGCAACGCAAAACGCAGCCCACCATAAACCGCAGAGAAAACCAAAAGCAAGCGACGCCATCCAAGCTGCAAAAAACAGGAACCCAAAAAACAAAGAGCACCAAAAAACAAAGAGCACCAGGGACCCAAGCTCCAACAAGGAAACCAAAAAGAAGCAAACAAAAAGCTTGAGACCACCACAAGCTAAGAGACAGACAAAAAAGCAAACTGACCTCCAGAACCTGGAAACAACAAAACAGAATACAAAAAAAAAACAAGAAGAAACCAAAAGCCTCGAGGAAAAAACAACAACACGAGAACCAAGGATAAAAAGATGCAGAAAAAAAAATTATGCCCGGCCACGGTTTCCATCAACAAAAGGAGGAATTTCACGCATCTAAAGTCCACAAACAGCAATAAGAGAATCAAAATGAGTTGAATGTATTTTCTCTCAAAATTAATTATTTTTGTTCAGCATTACTATTTGTGTCTATTTATTATGCTTGATAATTGTTCAATATATGCCTAACAAGTCTATGACTCATATTCAACTAGTAGGAGTGTCTAACACATGTTTATTGTGCTAATAAGTTCCTGACACATGTCCAAAAAGTTTTGAATTGGCATGGTATGGTATCCATTATCCAACATGTGTTTGACATGGACACATTGCCCATACTAAATTGTCTATGCTTTTTAGGCTTAAGGCAGATCTAGTGGAGAAAGAATCATCAGGACCAAGGAACCTTTTTTTTTGTTTTTATAGTAACTTTGAAACTCTATCCAACCTCAAGATAAATTTGACTAAATCTCTCTTGTTAGGTCTTAACGTGAATGACGAGGTAAGGACCTTCGCTCATGAGGTTGTGAGCTGGGCTCTTGTCCTCTTTCTTACGTTTTTTTTTTAACAAGAAACAACACTTTTCACTAATATAATGAAAAGAGACTAATGCTCAAGGAATACAAACTCCACAGAGGAGGAAATAAAAACATAATACAATCAAGGTAACAAATTGGAATGAGAAAAACAGAAAAATCAAGGAGAACACGAGAATCAACTCAGGTAGGGCAGAAAAGCATGCCAATAACGAACTATATCCTGAATAGAATAGGCTTCAAAATGCTTGGATAGAGAACTCCAAGAAGAAGCCAATAAACAAACAAATTCAAGCCGATCAACCCAACTAAGATGTTTATTCTGAAAAAAATCTGAAGTTTCTCTCCATCCATACATCCATAAATCTGACAGCAAGGCTTTGACAGCATTAGACCATAGGATTCTAGCTTTGATGTCCAAAGAAGACCAATGAGCAAAGAGATCACATTGGTCTTAAAATCATCCGAGAAGACACTGCAAATTAAAAGATGAGAATAACTTGAACCAACAAGCTCGAGCATAAACGCAAAGGAAGAATAAATTGTCCTCTTTCTTACGTGGGAATGTTATTGGGTAGGAGAGGTAAGAAGCTAGATTTTTGAAGCCTATAAAAGATAAAGTTGCTAGAAAATTAGCTAATGGAGAGTACTTATTTGTCTTGGGGACGGAAGATTGACTCTTGCACACACGTTACTCTCTAGGATTCTGTGAGACCTCCAATTGTATACACGTACCCAAGGAAGACTAGAAGGGGTATTTCACCGGAGACAGTTGGTTAGTGGAACTAAGGGATCGTGTGTGTACGGTATGTTTGTGTATGGTTTTTGTAGGGGTTTGGGCAGGGCAGTAGAGGTTATGGAATTTGTGGGCTGTTTGGCCTCCATTTGTAATAAAGCTTTATCAGCCATAAAAGGGTTGAGCACAAAAGAAGCCTCGAAGTGAATTTCAATGACCTTCTTAATTTCCTTCCAATAATTATGCGAATTCAACCTCGAAATCAGACAATTCCAATCTAAATCAATTACTTATTTATCTTTTCGAATCCAGTGAGAGTTTTGAGGAAGAGACTGAGAGGATTTGACTATTTCTGCCAAAGACAATGAAGAAATTGGGACAATTAGACACGACCACACCTTTGAGGGAAAACTTGGCTTAGACGAAACATGTCCTAAAAGGTAAGACCACCTCTCTTAAAACGACCAATAGGCACACAAATCGCCTTCCTTCCACCAGTGATTGATTGGCCATACGATGCACTCAATTAACCAAACGAAAAAAGATCGTCGCTTATGAATTCTAGTAGTACCAAATTCATCCCTTTCTTGCTTAAAGAACTCTGAAAAATCAGCACACTTCATTAACTCGACCAGAGAATTTTCAAACCAATTAAGGTGTGAAAAGGAAAGAGGAATGGCTAACTTAAGATCCAAATATTCAACAAAAAACGCTCTATCTTCGAACCAAATACAAAAATACTTGTTGCCAATACAACTACTATGCTCCATGAAGAAAAGGTGAAACTGAACCAAATTATTCAAAATAAACAGAACTTACTTGAGAAAAACAGAACAATCCAAAGAAGCTAGTAGTATAGAAAGGTTTGGATGAGGTCAAGGCCGAAAGGAGGGAAAAAAGGGACGGAGGAGAGAGGAGAGAGGGCAGAGCATCTCCACACCACTGAGATTTAAGCCATATACTCATGGTCATGGACATCTAAGTTCATAGCTTACCTGATTCTATTATATTCTTTGTGGTGTACAGGTAAAAGGGGAGCCAAATATGTCCTACATCTGTTCAAGATACTACAGATTTTTGGAGCAACGGAATATACTAGCGCAACTGATATATGGTCTGCAGATTGTGTTCTTTTTCTATTTTCTTTTTTTATATCCATGAGTGTCTGAGCCAGCTTACGCGCACCTCAACTAATCTCACGGGACAGTCCGCCTGACCCTACAACATTTGGGTGCCAAGAAAATACGTAGGAAATTAATTCCTAGATAGGTGACCACCAAGGATTGAACTCATTCCCTCTAGGAGAGCATTAATAGTCACATTTGGGTGCTAAGGAACCCGTAGGAAATTATACTCACACAACAGAGTAAACCAGCGCAATTGATATATGGTCGGCAGGTTGTGTTCTTGCTGAGCTATTGCTTGGTCAGGTAGTTGGTTGTGTGAGTTTAGTCTTTGATCTTATTATTTACTATGTTATATCTTGGTGCAAAATTTCGAACCTTTTTGCTTCCTATTCATATGCTTCCCTTTTGACAAATTGGGAAAGCTTATTGTAAACACCATGGCTTTGATATCCTTTTTGTAAATTGCATATATCAATGAAATTGTTTCTTGCCAAAAAAAAAAATATATATATATATATATATATATATATATAGATATAGATGAGAAACAATAATTTTCCCTTTCATAAAAAAAAAGGTAAGGAATTAAAATGGATGCTTTTAAAGGTTCAAATGAGAAAAGATGCAAGAGTTCAAGAATCAACCTTCCTAGCTGAAATGAGCATGTCCTGGATGCTGTCAAGCAGATCACTTTTGAATAATGAGCAAAGCAATGCAGAGTTAGAAAGTAGGGCCGCACAATAAAGCTCAAGTTGCACATTTGACATCCGTGCAGGAACCCAATACTCAACAAATTTAGAAGTGCAAGTATATGCAGTATGATATGATAATCTCTCCTTTAGTTTGCTGATGTTATCACCATCATTGGTCTTCAGAGTATCTTCACTTTGAACTTGGTCATTCGCGTCAAGTAGAGAGAGAAGATTATGATAATCATCTTTGTTATCCTGCCAAGTCAAAAAGTATTAGCGTAAATGATAAATCAAATGGTGAGGAGTTAATATAATAAAGAACAAACCTTTAGCTGATCAGCAAGAACAAGAAGCCACATATCTGCCTTTAGCATCTTCATTTTTTCAAAATGTGAAGAAATTACTGAGCGTTGACACTCATCAACAACTATCACTTCCCAGTTTATGCAGTCCAACACATCTAGATCCTGCAGAGAAGTATAATATTGAATGAAAGTTCCAAGGCTTGTATAGCATATTTATCCAAAATAGAAGTCCAAAAAGAATAACTATTGACAAGATATTGGCTAAAGTAAATAAAGTAGTTATAATTGTTAGAAGTAAATAAATTAGAACGTAGGTTGAGAAATTTCTTTTGGGAAGGTAGCAACGGTGGTAAAGTTAACCATTGAGCATTAGTCTCTTTTCATCAATTCAATGAAAAGTTGTTTCTTGTTCAAAAAAAAAATTGTTAGAAGGAATCTAGTCAACTATCCAAGCCATTATCAGGTGAGAAACAAAGTCTTTTCATAAGAATCCAATAATTTCTCCAAAAACAAATTATCAACTAGAGGGGCAAAGTATTACCTCTGTCATTACTTCCGGGGAGCAAATAAGAGCTTGAAACATTGGGAAATTTCCCTGGTAAAACTCTAGATCTCTTATGTTTTTCCGTACATTTTTGTTTCCCTTGTAAACTACAGCACTGAAAGATGGAGCAAAACGCAATAACTCATAATCCCAGAAACCAAGTGCTGAGGAAGTTGAGATGATGAGAAAGGGTCGAAGGACATCAGGCTGCAAAGTTAAAATGAACGCAATAACCTTCGCCACGCGGTCCTACAAAGTTAAAATGAACGCAATAAAATCTCCTTTCATACATTACCATTTTAACAACCTCAGCAATGCAACAAGAAGCTAATACTATGATTCTAAGAGAAACATCACAAATACAAAGGAGAAATGAACAAAGCAGAAGAATACAATCGAAAAAATGCTGCTACAAATAAGGGAATAGGAGCACCAATAATCAACTACTGTAGCAAATCCTCTTAAATCGAGCTCTTTCAATTGCTTTTACCATATGCCAAAATATAAAGCAGGCTGACAAAGGAAAACATAAAAGAAAACTAATACCACATGATATTATCAAAATTATCCATAATATGGTTTCTTTCTGAAAAAAACCAAGATAATTACAAAAGGCTTATCCATAGCACTCCAAGAAAAGGCAGGCAAACAAAGTTGGGTAAACTCACAGAGAAAATGAAAGAATATGCAACAGGCAAAACAAAAAAACCAGCCCATATGCCATATCTAAAAGAAAGGGCAAACTCACAGATATTCCAGCTTAATGTAAGTGCAAACAAGAAATTCTATGGAGCTTAGAGTTTGATGGATCATGCAATAAGCCTCCCCCCCCCCCCCCCCCCCCCCCCCCCACACATGCCTTTATAAAGCTTCACCATCAACTAACATCCTTAAACACCTAAAACTATCTGTTTTTCTTAGCCCATTTTGGCATACTTGAAATTAGTATTACCTATGGTGATCAAGAACTCATTCAACTCAAAATAAAATACTCCCTGTTTTAGCCTCTTTAAACTGCAGTTGTTATGCAAAGCTAAAAATTATAATAGAATTGGTTATTCTGCACCATATTAATGATGCAAGGATAACACCTTCAACAGTTATATCAAACATTAAACTGCAGTATAATATACTTAACTGCCCACAATGCAGTATAGCTATTTAATCTCACCTGGTTATCAATCACAACAGCATTTTTCCCCTCATGCCAAAATTCACGAAGCTTGTTGACATAATTTATATAATTATCATTAAAGCCATATGTATCTCTATCTACCTCTGATACATTAACCACAGCAGTTCTTTTCCTTTCCAGTATCTGCAAACGGTAGAAAGACATCAATAAGCTACATATATATATCAAGGAACAGGACACCATACAGAAACGAATTTTCCAATCGCATAAAAGCAAGAGCAGCAAGCCAATAAGTCGAAGAACTTCACCAGAAACCAGAAAAATCACCAGGATATTAGAAATAGAATAACTAAAAAATCTCCAATAGACTAACAAAGAATCAAATTATTCATCTACTGAAGTCTGAAACAAATAAACTTGTTAAGAAACCAAATTTGTTCCATGGAAGGACTAGAATTAATCACTTGTTCATGTGGGGTTCTGATATAGTTAAATAAGCAAACAAAAAGTTTTTTTTATTTTTTAGCCGACAACAATGAAGATAGCTGATCATAGAAGTACTAACTTTTCTGAATGTACCTCATCCACTGCTGAGACATGGGAAGCTAACTTGGCCTTTTCACAGCGGCTTTCATAATCTTTCATAAGCCCTTGACCATCATGTGAACTTAAAAATGAAGCATTTTCCAACTCCCATGTTGCACATTTGTAATCAAGGCCTCGCCATTTAACAAGCCACTCATATTGGCAATTCAATTCAGCCCCAGAAACTTCCCTATCATGCTCCTCACATAGCTTAGCAGACAATAACAACAATCTCTTCTGTAACAAACGCTGTGGAACAGCCCACACTTGCTTCCACCTTGAATACTGAAAGAAAAAGTGTCATGACAGTGGAGAATTATACATCTTAATAAATAAAATATAAAATAACACAATTAATTTCCAAATATAAATTATTTACCACGGCCCATACCGTTCCATTCTTAATATAATCCTTCACAAAAGGAGTTAGTAGTAAAAAAAAATGAAAACACAACGAAAATAAAGAGGAAATGAGATAGAGTCAAACAATTTTAAAATTTGTTAATTTAATTTTTGCTACACTAAATTCCATGAGCTAAATATCAAGCGATGAGAAAATAAACTTCTTCTAATTGTACAACACATCAACCTTTAGAAAGAACAAATCCAAACCTGATTTTTTCTGTTGAATCTTGAAACAAGGCTTGAGGCTTCTAAAAGCAATTCACTCTCAGGTAACCATTGATTATGAGCATGAGCAAGATCTTTAAATTTCACAAAATATTGCTTCTGCCTCTGCAACCCTTGAAGATAATAACAGATAACAAAGAATCTGAAGAAAATTATATAATTATCATATAAAAAAGAGGAAAAGCTGAAATGACATAGACCTAGAGGTTAAAGAAAAAATCATAAAAGTAACATGGTAACACTGTATTTTGAACATCTACAAGCTATTACTAATACACGTGTAAGATTGAATCATTTAGTAGACCATACCATCAGCATCCGATATCTCCGTTTCTCTTGTATCCAAGATGGACTCTACACCCTTTGACACAGCATGGACACCAAACTTGATCTTCCTTCTGATACACATTGGACAATGCCAAACTCCAAGAGGAACATTGTCCAAGGGAGGATCTAGACAAGAAAGATGGAAGCTTCTTCTGCATTCTTTTCCTTCACAGCATCTTAAAGAAAATGCGATAAGAGATACACACATAGAAGAAACCAATCAGCAAGATAATTGAAGTTTCAATATAATTTGATTTTAGAACAGCTCTATGCATGCTAACAAAGCAGGAGGAATGGACAAAGACAATGATTAGACAATATTAGAAGTAGATAGTTGTAAAAAAAAATGGGATTCTCTCATGCGTCATCCCATATGTTGCATGTTGTTGGTCTTCTCTATTCAAGATCTCTAACATTTGGTAGGTTTTTGATAATTGTGAAGTCAGAACATACTTCATTTGTTATATGGGCCGGTTTTATCTCCTCATGGTCATCTACTATGGGTTGACTGCAGTCAAAGTTATAATCACATAAATCTGGTTTGAAAGGAACCAAGGGTTTTCTTTTTCTTTTCTTTTCGAAACCTGTGATTGTGAATATACTGCGAAGACAAAAGGCAAGACTACTTACAAAAAGCTTTCCAATCAAGAAGAATCAAAGATATAGGGAAGTTACAAAAGAATTTGTTGTTGCTATGGCACCACCAAGAAGATAAAAACTGAACATTGTACAAAAATTAACTACGTTAGAGGACTTAAGATCCTTTGATTCCTTTCAAGCCAACAATTCCACAAAAGAGCTCTTGCCGCAGTCCCCAAAAGAATCTTCATCCTTCCATTAAGACACCACCCGTCGAGGACTTCCAACAGCCAGTTATCTATTTTTTGAGGGAGACAAATAGATAACCCAAGTTGCTGACACAAGAAATCCCACCCCTTCTTGACAAAGCTACAGTGCAAGAATATATGATCGATGTATTCCTCTTGCCATAGGCAAAGGCTACAAACTGAGGGAGATAAAAACCAGCCCCTGCATTTTTTTAGGCAAAGGCTACAAGCTTCTGTGCACTAAGGACCAAAGGAATAAAGGGTTTTCAAAGACAACTCAACGGTTCAATTCAACTATCTTATTTTTTCCTTTTTTATTATTAACCTGGAAATGTTGGAACTCCATATGGATTTAATAATCCTTCTATAACCTTACTATTGCTAAAGAAATAGAATTACAAGCGAAAAATTACATGCTCATATCACCACATCTCCACATGAAGTAATGACCAGCCCCCAAACAGTTCGGGAAATGCAAAAGAATTTTGTAGAAACCTTTTTTCAATTTTACACGAGAAAAAAAGGGAGACCAATGAGACTTTTGAGGCTAATTTCCTCAATTCAACACTGAAGAGAAGGAATAGCATTCAAAATGTCACATTAAATGCAACAGAAGCTGAAGAGACAACTACAATTGAGAATCATTTTGTGGAAGATCTAAAGACAAAAGAGACTACATTTATTGAGTCCTTTGAGCTTCCCCATAAAGACCATAAACCAGCCTTCAATGATGATGTTTCAAATGCTAACACAAGGACAAGGACCTCAAAAATCAGCTCTCCAATAAAGCTCATAAACCAGCCTTCAATGATGATGTTTCAAATGCTAACACAAGGACAAGGACCTCAAAAATCAGCTCTCCAATTATGACAGATGGCTCCCTCTTCAACTCTGATGTTTTAGAAGAATCTGTTTCAAGCTTAATGATGCCTCCAGAAATTATAATTAATCAAATCTCAAGGCTCTCAAATTCTCCTATTATTACTGATGCTGAAACAATTACAGACCATACTCAACAGAATATTATTTTGACTAAAGGGATCATCCACTCCACTAGTTCATCATCAAAATCTCAAGACACATCTTCATAGGAAATCATTACTCGGATTCAGATTCAGAAGTCTAAGTAGCATTGAAACAGACTATTTTCCCTCTATTGAAACAAATATAGAGTTACCTTTGAAAGATATAGGTATAAAAACACTATTCAAGGAAGACGATGCTGAAGACACAAATATTGAGACAACACAACCGAACAAGGTGAACATTTCTTCATGCACTCTTACTACAAATTCAGATCTTTGCCCACTGGAAAAAGATGATCTTACATCTTACTTCAAAGAATGTGGCTTAGATATCGTAACCATCATTCCAAAAAGATAAGTCATGAAGATTATCTCATGGAATACAAGAGGTCTAAAAGATCAAGCAAAAAGGCTAGCTCTAAAGAAATTTTTAATGCAACATTGTCCTGATTTGGTGCTAATCCAAGAAACAAAGACAGTGGCTTTTGATTATCGAATCATTAAGTCTTTGTGGAGCTCCAAAGATGCCGGATGGTCTTGTGTAGACTCTCTTGGCCAATCAGGCGGCCTATTACTACTGTGGGATGAAAGCAAGGTAAAAGTCTTAAATGTTGGATTACAAATGCTTATGGTCCAAATGATTATCGTGAGAGACCAATTTTCTGGAATGAACTCCGTTCAACCTTTGCTACATGTGATGGTCCTTGGTGTTTAGGAGGTGATTTCAACATCATTCGTTGGGCTCATTAAAGGAGTCCGATAAGAAGAGCAAATAAAGATATGAAAACCTTTAATGATTTTATTGAAGAGTTGGGCACGAACTTTCATTATCAAATGCTAAGTTCACATGGTCCAAATCAGGAGAAGGCAAAAGCTTTTCCTTACGGGATCGATTCTTCATCACTAAAGATTGGGACTCAATCTTTGGTAATTCACGAGCAAGTCGATTAGTTCGCACAATATCAGACCATTTTCCAATTGTTCTTGAAGCTGGAAATTTCATGTGGGGTCCCTCCCCTTTTTGGTTTTATAATTCTTGGTTGATGGAGAAAGAGTGTGTTGAGATTATTAAAAAAGTGCTATCTCGGGATAAATCTTTCGGTTGGGCAGCTGTAGCTATTGATAAAAAGCTAAGGCTTCTAAAAGATGAATTGAGAAAATGGAATGCAGAACAAGCCTCAAAAAGCAAGGCAATGACAAGAAATCTATTGGCAGAAATTGAATCTCTTGATCAAAAAGCCGAAAAAAATACTCTCTTCAATTGAGTGTGATGCTCGTATTCTAGCTCAAAGTGAGCTATTAAATCTGTACAATATTGAGGAAAGAAACCTACTTCCGAAAAGTAAGTTAAAATGGTTGGAATCAGGAGATGAAAACACCAATTTTTTTCATCGATACTTGGCAGCAAAAAAAAGAAAAAGTTTGAATACTGAGATCCAATCAATTGATGGCGTTTCTTTGTTGTCCTACAAGGACATTGAAAAGGAAATAGTGGGTTTCTTCTCTGCTTTATACACCAAACTTTCGGAGCCACGAGCTCTCCCTTCAAACATTCAATGGACATTGGTTTGCCCTAGTGATAACAGAAGTTTAACTGCTCCTTTTACCGAGGAGGAAATCTGGAAAGCAGTCAATGATCTTGGCAAGAACAAAGCTCCTGGTCCAGACGAATTCACCACTGAATTCTTTCTCAAGTTTTGGGATTATTTCAAGAAAGACTTCTCCAGATTATTTAAAGACTTTCAGAATGATGGTATTGTGAACTCTCCTTTGAAAGAAAATTTCATTTGTCTTATTCATAAAAAGGATATCATCTCTTCGGTCAAAGATTTTAGACCCATTAGTCTAACTTCGTCGTCCTACAAGATACTAGCAAAAGTACTAGCTGAACGTTTGAAATGTGTAATGCCATCTATTATATCCAATTCTCAAAGTGCATTCGTGGAAGGAAGGCAAATTTTGGATCCTATTTTAATTGCCAACGAATTAGTAGAGGAATATAGAGTGAAGAGAAAACAGGGATGAATTTTGAAGCTTGATATTGAAAAAGCTTTCGATTTAGTGGATTGGGATTTTCTCGAGCAAGTAATGATTCAGAAGTGTTTTGCACCAAAATAGATCCTATGGATCAGAGGTTGTATTTGAGATCCACGATTCTCCATATTTATAAACGGGCGGCCTAGAGGAAGGATTTTTGCTTCTAGAGGAATTAGACAAGGTGATCTTCTTTCTCCCTTTCTATTTCTTTTGGTTAGTGAAGTACTTACAACCTTTTTTGAGAAGTACTTGCAACCTTGGTAAAGAATATTTACGACAAATGTCTCTTTGAGGGATTCAAAGTGGGGGCTGCAAATGTTCACATTCCCATACGACACACTTCTGTTTTGCAAAAATGACTACCCAATGTTAGAAATTTTACTAAAAACAGTGAAAGTCTTTGAGAGACTTTCGGGTCTCAAGATTAATTGGCAAAAGTCATCCATTTGTGGTATCAACATTGATAGTTCTAAGTTACAAGCGGTTTCAGCTCAACTAAACTGTAAAATTAAAGTTTTGCCATTTTATACTTTGGGCTTCCTTTGGGTAGCCAGCCAAAGAATGTCTCTTTTTGGCAGCCAATTATTGATAAAGTGGCCAAGAAACTTGATCGATGGAAAAGATATTTTCTATCGAGAGGAGGAAGGCTTACTCTTTGCCAATCAGTGCTTTCTAATCTCCCAATCTACTACATGTCGGTTTCGTTGGAAGACAACAACAAACTCTCCATTGAAACTCTCCATTGAATGGAGGTCTAAGTATTGGTGGTCTGAGTAACAAAAACAGGGCTTTTATTAGCGAAATGGGGGTGGTGGTTTTCTATGGAGCATAAGCATCAATCTTTATGGAAAATGGTAATTTCCAGCATACATGGCTATGACTTATTTGAGTGGCACACTGTAGGGAATTCAAATTTCAGCCTTCGAAGCCCTTGGAAAAGCATTTCAAGATGCTGGAAATCAGTGAAAAATTTTGCTCCTTTCACAATAGGGAGTTGCTCCAGAATATCTTTTTGGCACGACACTTGGCTTGGTGAAATCCCTCTGAAATTTGGTTTCTCAAGTCTATTCAAGATCTCCTCTCTCCCAAATGGATCAATTTTGAACTTATGAGATCCGGTTCATAGAGTTTGGAACTTGACATTTCGAAGACTACTCAAAGAAGAGGAAATTTCAGATTTCACAAGACTCCTTGAAATTCTTAGTGTTTCGCAAGTTGGTTCCGAAGTTGACTCAAGAAAGTGGATTTTAGAAGAATCAAGAGTATTTTCAGTAAAATCTCTTTCAAACAAGTTGAATAAATCTTGTCCTTTGCCGACAGATTTATTTTCAGCATTATGGAAGTCAAAGAGTCCAAAGTGTATCAGTATTCTCTCCTGGATATCAGTGAACAGCAGCCTTAATACAGTTGAAGTTCTTCGGAAAAAATTGCCCAATATGAATCTGCAGCCCTCGATATGTTTCCTATGTCGAACAAACATGGAATCATTACATCTCTTATTTGACTGCACCTTTTCTCAAGCATGTTGGTTTAAACTCCAAAGTGAATTTAACCTTCATTGGGCTTTCTCCTCAAATGTTAAGGATAATGTATTTCAGCTCCTTTCGGGCCCTCTTCTCCCTCCTTGGCCGCTTTTGCTCTAGATAAATGGGGTTAAGGCTTTACTATCGAAAATCTGGTTGGAAAGAAACTCAAGAATATACGAAGAAGTTCAAAGATCTTGGATTGTTCGATTTGAATCAGCTCATCTCAAAGCCTCACTTTGGTGTTCTCTTTCAAGCCTCTTCAAAGATTTCTCATTGCAAGACATCAACTTGAATTGGAACGCTTTTATCTTCCCCTTATAAATTCATATTCTACCTTATGTTATTGTGTTTTACTGCTTTTAATTCACTCCTCTGTGGAGTTTGTTTGCTTTGAGCAATAGTCTACTTTCATTAAATCAATGAAATGGTTTGTTTCTTGTTCAAAAAAAACAATCACAACGTTCCTCGTCTTTTGTACAGCTAAATGCATCTTAGTAGTGTCATAGCTTTAGTAAATTCCTTTGTAACTATCCTCTCTCCATGATTCTTCTTGATTGGAAAGGTTTTTGCACGTAGTTTTTTTTTGGGAGGGGGAGCCCTCTTCCCCTGGCCCTTAGGTTGTTCTCTTTCTCTCTTTTTTTATGATACTTCTCAGGTTTCTTATCAAAAAAAAAATCACAATGTTCTTCGTCAAATTCAACAACAAAATACAATCCCTCCAACAAAATGGTTTTTATGTAAAAAATATTCAGGAAAGCAAAATGATAAACCAATAAAATAGTACCCACAAGAGCTTTCCCCCAACTTTGCATATGAGGCATGCATTTGGGTCGATGTCAAATGATGCTTTTTCCAGCTTACACCAAAAACAATTTGCAGTAGGATTTGTGATGACATTGCCCATGGGTTTCCCTCTATCCTACGACAATAAACCAAAACACAATATTCATGATCAGTTCAATATAGTGACAATATTCATGATCAGTTTGATATAGTGTTATCTTCAATGCTTTTTACACAGAGGACACCGTAAATTCTGTTAAGTATAAATTAAATCTTCTATCAATAGAATGAATGAATTATTACTAATGAAGACATAATACAGTAATAAAAACAGGAGGATGATAGTGCAGGGTTATAAAGAAAATTCCTGTCGGTTTCATATGGTGAAAAACAAAAAAAATAACAAAAAACAAAAAGGAAAAACTGGGAAAACCAGCCCTGCAATACAATGAATATCCCAATTATGGCCATGAATAACTTGTTAGGGTGACGGCAAGCATGTCCTAAATGTCTCTAGGGATGATTGTGGACCATCCAAAAGAGGATATCATTGTTTCCCAAAAGGTTTCAGCAAATAAGCAAGTGATAAATAAATGGCTTTGAGTTTCCAAGTCATTCGTGCAAATAGGGCAACAGCTTGGAGAGATAGTAAGTCATGGAGATCTTCGTTGTAATTTGTCAAATGTTGTAATTTGTCAAATGTGTTTATGCAGACTGATTAAGCTCCCATATGAAGAACTTTATCTTCCTCGGGTACTTTCCTTTCAAAATGTTTTTGTAGAGTTGAGGACAAATACTGAAACCTTGAGATGCAAGATTGTGAGTTAATGACTTGGTGGTGAAAATGTCTTTAGGGTCAAGCTGCCACTGCCAAGAATCCTTATGGTAATTGAGGTTTATGGAGGACAGTGTCTGGTTTAAGGTTGCCCATTCACAAATTTCAGCCTCCCTAAGCCTTCTTCTTCGGCCAAGGTCCCAAAAACCGAATGCTTCATTTCATCAACTGGGGTACTTTTCTTTCCAAATGGTTTTGTAGAGTTGAGGAAAAGTACTGAAACCTTGACAAGCAAGATTGTGAGTTAATGACTAGGTGGTGAAGATGTCTTTAGGGTCAAGCTGCCACTGTCAAGAACCCTTATGGTGATTGAGATTTATGGAGGACAGTGTCTGGTTTAAGGTTGCCCATTCACAAATTTCAGCCTCTAAGCCTTCTTCTAAGACCAAGGTCCCAAAACCCAAATGCTTCGTTCTACTTCTATAGCTCTTCAATTGTAGCTTCCTTCCTCATAGATGAACATATAGGTGGAAAACGATGACTCGAAGGACTCATTACCTATCCAAATGTCTCCCCAACAAAGGTTATCTGTTCCATTACCCATGCCGTAGATAAGATTTTGATTACACATAATATATCTCCAAGGGACATGTGAATTGTGATACCCATATTTAGCAACGAGGATGTTTCTACAAAGGGAATCCTTTTCCTCATAGAATCTCCAAATCCACTTAGCTAACAAAGCTAATTTTTACGCTTCTATCCATATAAGTCGAGCCCTGCCTAGCTTTATCTTGTCCCACTTTAAGAGACGCATACCACCCTTTTCACTAGTGCATTTCCAAAGGAAATTCCCCATACATGATACATAATGCAACTTTGTTGGGCAATGCAAATAGAGATAGATGGTAACTGGGAGATTAGTAAGTGTGCCTTGAATTAGTACTTGTTTTGTAATTATCCACTATATCTAGATCTTATTCTTTTGTATTGGAGCCCATTTCTGTATAGGTAGCTGTGTAGCTCCTTTTTCATTTCTTGGGTTTTCTTTTTGTAAGCCCTTTAGTATGCCCTTTGGTATTCTTTCATGGTTCTAAATGAAAATCCTTTTACTCAAAAAAAAATCCTAAATCTGTGGGAGGAGTCATGTCATTAGGAAGGTACAACTTAGAATGGACAATTAGAAACATGGCCATATCTCCTGAAGGAACAAGTTAACTCTGATTCAATCAGTTCTTTCAAGCCCCCAACATATATTTATCAGTTCGTCAGTTTTCACAGCCCCTACCACTATTTTCAAGAAAATTGAGAAGCTTATTGTTAGACCTCCAATACTCAAACAGTATAGTAGGAGGGGTAAGATGGGTAAATCAGTTGTTCCATAGTCTGTTATTAAGTAGATTCATTCGGTTATGGTAGTTACAAATGAACTTGAGTAAAATCTGTATACGAATAGTTTTTCCTTTGAGGGAGGGGGGCATCAGATATAGAGTAATCTCAAGTGAGATAGGAGAGAGCAGTCATCTTGAAATTGACTAGCAAATGTAACTGCCCTTGGGCCGACACTTAGTAATAAAACATACCTTTAGTAAGGAATTACCTTACACTGATCTGAGATTGCCCCATGCAGGGGCACTCTACATGACGTTGATGCCCACCAAATCAGGTGGAACTTGGCCACTCCCTAAAGATCAAGAGGGCCTTAGCATTTGTAGGATCTGATGGAAAAACAAAGTCTTGCTCAATAAATGGTTGTGGCACATTTTTTTATGACAAAGATGATCTTTGCAAGGGGATGATTAGCCACAAATACACGGGCTCCATAGTTGGCAATCCCCCCTACCTCTCCCCCCAAGTATAGGTTACCACTCTAGTCTGACTTCATCATTGGAAAGATGGTAGATGCCTAGACACAACTTTTTCCAAGATCATGCTTGCTGGCTCCTCACAAGGAAATTGTTATTAAACAAACCTACAGCTCATCTCCAATAAACATCTCTCTTCATTGCAATTTGTGAAGTGGATTAGATCCTTCATCCTATTTTTGAATCATCTCAAGAGGCTCGCTCATTCAACCAAAAAAAATTCCAAAAGGTGACTTTTAGACAACGCGAGCTCTTTTATGGTCAAGGGACAAGTCTCTCTACTCCCACCTCACACACCTCAGAGAAGGGAGAAGTTATTCTTCCTCGTTTCATAGAAATCTTTGGGATTCATCTCTCCACAAAAAGGGTTAATTCTTCCTTTTTTTGAACAAGATACGACCATTTCCATTGATTTAATGAAAAGAGACTAATGCTCAAGGGATACAAACTCCACAAAGAAGAGAAATAAAGCAATTAAAAAGCGAAATAAAACTTGATGCAAAATTGCATACGATAGATGAAAGCATTCCAGTTTAAATCAATGTCCTGAAGAGAGAAATCGTTAAAGGATTTGATGAGTGATTCAAGAATACATCACTTTAAAATCCATTTAATTACTTTTCATGTATTTCTCAAGAAATACATTAAAGGATTTTGTAAGAGGTGTTAATTCTTCCTTTGGTGACCTAATCTTGGCAACTTGAATACTTACGGTAAAATCTAGAGAAGGAACCCTAGCTTCTACCTTAATCCAAATTGGTGCAACCTCTTTAAAAGGAATTTTAAGACTGTTGATCATCTATTCCAATTTTGTTCATTCACAATAAACCTTTGTTCATTCAAATTTAGTTCCAATTCTCTGCATCTATCATCATTGGTCACAAGTTTGGTGGGCAGAAAAGTGTTCTCTAGGTTCTTAACACATAGAGCCCTCCTTTAGTAAAGTCATCTGAAATGTAATAAAAAAAAATCAACTCCAAAATCCTGTCAGCTTTTGAAATTTGGGACTCCATTGTGTTTTCAGCACTTCTGGTGTATTAGATCAAACCTTTCTTTGTAATTAACCTTACACGCCAATGAGAGAGCCTTTTAAATCTTTCGGCACCCTTTTGTAATCTCATTCATATCAAGACAGAGTACGGATAAAATCTTGGAGCTACTGGACTAAGAGATAGAATAATATTATCATTTCCATTTAACTTTGTCTTGTACCGTGAATCTAAACAATAACAAGACAGGAATGCTCAATATTCTGAATGGGAAGCGAGTGAAGAAAACAAAAAAAAAAAAATAAGAAGAAGAATGACAACTGAAGAAATAAAGAAAAAACAAACAAACCAAATCAATGCGAGTGAAGAAAACTAAAAAAAATAAGAAGAAGAAGAAGAAGAATGACAGCTGAAGAAAGAAAGAAAGAACAAACAAACCATATCAATGGATGTTTTTTCATTCTGTTGGTCTTGTTCCGCACAAGAGCAGAAGTGCTTCGATGAATTATCGTCTACCCTGCAATATGTAATAATGAAGAACCCATCAAATGTGTCACTAGTGACTAGATAAATAAAAAATCATGTTCTTCAGATCTAACAATTAATGATCAAAACAAGTGACAATGGTTTGTTACAATTAAATAGTTCTCTAGAAAGCTTTTATATTAAGTGAAATCGCCACTACTGATAACTCGTCTTAAGAGCACATCATAACAGAAATTTTAAAAAACAAAAACAAAAAAAAAATAATCATGACTAGAGTCTAGAGACTTTAAACACATTCTACCATCCAAGTGCAAATGAGGCCTGGTGTATACAAACACAACACCCAATCTTTTACAATCTCTTCTAAAAGACTGGGTGTTAGAAATATAACCTCTATAACAGCGTGACAATTATTTGCATGCATCATGATCCCGCAATCATAGATAAATATCAAGGTAAATTCATTACTCAAGAGTAATGTGAAAATTTATTGAATGAATGTCTACATGAAAATTTAATGCTAAGCCTTCAAATAAATATATCACAAGAGGGGTGAGAGAGGCTCGAACAATAAATAAATATAAATATATCACAATATCGAAATAAGAAGCAAAAAGTAGCAACAGTATCCTAATGGATTATGTAAAGAGTTTCCATTCCCACAGCATGGGGGAAAAAATTTCATTTTTCACCATTGGATGAGACCAGTACATCAAAATGGTGCTTTCAGCCCCAGCCACCTCCTCCTTAAAAATAATGTACGGAAGCCCAGAAAGAAGCTATTAGATAAACTCCGCAGGCACAGCTATCAATAAACTTATCTAAAACTAATGGCTGTGCTGAAAACTTCCACATAGGAACCTAGGAAGATTCTTTCAATTGAGTGGAGAAAGGATAATTTGGTGCCTATAGGCTATACTATAAGATCATCATTCACCTCTTTAACTCCATTTTCCAAGGATCAAGGATGACTTGATGACTGAGACTTTCTACAGGCTATCTGGAAGATGAACAAGAAAACCCCTAAAATGATTGAACTTTTTGTATGAACAGTCATTTGGCATTAATGCAGCAGTCATGGTTCAAAAGAGGCATCCTTTGTGTTATTTATCTCCTAATTGATCTACTCTGCAACAATATTTGTAAGGCTAATGAAAAATTTTTTATAAGAAACAGTGATACTATCATTTCATTGATTGAATGAAATTACAAAAAGGCAGGGAGCCATGGGAATTACAAAATAAACTTTCCAAATGGCAGTGAGAGAAGTAAGATTATAGCTTCTAAAGGAGAATTTACACCAAGAGAGAGCAGTAAAAACTAGATGATCAAAGAAAGAATCAAAGTCTAATGACTTATCCTCGAAAATACGACGATTCCTTTCGAGCCAAACAAACCAAAAGAATGCCCTGGTGAAATTGGTCCATAATATCTCATTTTCTTTGCTGAAAGAATGACCAATGTGTAAAGATCCCAGCAATGATCGAGGATCTCAAGGTAGAGCAACGTGCCAATTGAAATAAGGAAGGCAGAGATTCCAAAAAGCTCCAGCATAAGGACAATCCAACAAGAAAAAAGATGCATCAAAGATTCACCATTTCTCTTGCAAAGGATACACCAATGAGGAGAAGATGAGATCCAAGGACACCTCCTCTGCATCACATCAGCAGTATTGATAGAGCCATGACTGAACTCCCATAAGAAAAATTTAACATTCTTAGGGATAATGCCTTTCCACAATGAAGATTCAGCGCAAAATGCCCCATATGGCTCTCTATCCCCCCATTTGTGTGTTTTATGCAAAAGGGGAAATGAGACTCAAGATCACCTTTTTCTGACATGCACATTTGCTGCGCCCTTCTGGACTAAATTGGTTGCTGATTTCTCCTGGACCACTCCTATGCCAAATCAAGCACACACTGTTTTGACTACTCTATCGGTGCACCCCTTCACCAAAGAGAAAAAACATCTTTGGCACAATTTTATCAAAGCTTTCTTTTGGACCATTTGGATCGAGAGGAATCAACGCATTTTCAGAAAGAAGGAAAGGAATTTAGCTCAACTTTTGGATAGCATTACATACTTTGCTATTTCTTGGTGCAAAAGGTTAAATCTATTTGAATCATACTATTTTGTTACGCTTATCGCCAATTGGAGAAGTCTTTTGTAACTCCCTTGGTTCTGGGTTTATCCCCCTCTCTTTTAATTTCACTCATCAATGAAATTGTTTTTTTTTTTTTTATAGGAAACAGAAACAATTTCATTGATCTATGAAAGAGTGTTACAAAATCAACCTATCCAGATAATTACAAAAAAAAACCTCCTTTGATTATAGAGGGTGGTAAGATCATAAAGACAAAAAGGAGAGTATAACTTGCTCCAAGATAATGCTAGTAATGTCATCGACTCAATGAATCTCCAAGCATCTTTGGAAGAGTCTCTAAAGATACGAGTGTTTCTCTCGTTCCAAAGATTCCAAAATAAAGCACGAATAAAATTAAGCCAGAGGATCTTCTTTGCTTTCTTGAAAGGGTGACCCATAAGAATAATGTAGAGCTATGAGAGCATATTATCCGGCCTAGGAAAAGACCATCTGAATGCATCAAAGAGGAAGAACCAAAACTTTTCAACATATGTGCATTGGCTGAAAATGTGGATTTGAGATTCATCACTTGCTAAACACATAAGGCAGCAATTTGGGGATATGAAGTGCTTTGGAAGTCTCTTTTGTAGCTTATCATAAGTGTTGATACATGAATGACTAAGCTCCCAAATGAAGAATTTCACCTTTTTCGAATATCTACCTGCCCATATAGACTTATAAAGGCCGGAATGTTCACGTAATCCCATCGATGATAAGGCTTCCGCCATCGACTTAGTTGAGAAGATACTGTTTTTTTCATCATCAATAAAATTGTTTCTTATCCAAAAAAAACATTCTTAGGGATAAGGCCTTTCCACAATGAAGAGTAGGGCTTCATGACTGTGTTGACCGGTGGTAGATAGCATTTTGCAAAGAGACTTGGTAGTAATGCCCAAGCCATTTCTACTTCTTTTTTAATAAAGAATCGAGCTTTCGTTGAAAAAAACAATGGAAGAATACATGGGCATCCAAAGAAAAAACCAAGCCCACAAAAGGGAACCCCCTAAAGGAAGGGGTTCCAATCATGCAAAATAAAGCCTACTGAATAATTATAAAATAACTCCAAGCCATTTCTTGACTACAAAAAATCTTTCTAGTAAAGGTTGGATAGGTTGATCCCACAAGTTTGACCACATATAGCTCCCATTCATCAGTCGAAAAATCTATTAAGTCGAGGCCATCAATAACAATAAATTCACAAAATTTCTCTTAGTTCTTGTTCTTCTTAGCCCATTTGATTTCTCATAGGAGCAACGAATCACTTTAAAGTCCTCAACCGAACTCTAACAACCCTACAATATTCATCTCTCCTCGATTGATCGTTGACTCGGCTCGTCTCAAGGCTTCTTCCTAGTGCGCTCTTTCCAAGCTCTTCTCAAATCATTCTTTTTTTTTACAATATGTTGGGTTGGGGATTGAACCTAGGACCTCATGGTCACTAGGCAATACATCATGTCATTGAGCTAGGCTCTTATTCGCAGCTCTTCTCAAATCATTCTTATCAACAACTTTGTCTTAATTGGACGCTTTTATCTTTGCTTGGTAATTTTTATATTTCCTTTGTCATTGTTTTTTTTGCTCCTCCGTGGAGCTTATATTTTCATCATCGTTTTTTTTTCCACTCCTTTGTGGAGCTTGTACTTTTTTAGCATTAGTCTTTTTTCATTTCATCAATGAAAAGTTGTGTTTCTTGTTTTAAAAAAACAACCCTACAATACGCAAATATACTTGACAACTCACCCCAGAACTCATAGAAAAAAGCCCATTCTTCTACTCCAAGCACCTACTTCTACAATTAATATAAAAAAAGAGGGAGACATTGGGCCCAATCATCCACCTCTTAGATAGAGCAAGGATCCATTGCCTAGAAAATTTCATCTCAACTAAAAAAGAAGAGTTAACAAATCAAATGCATTTGAATTGCCACAGAAAGAAAATGTCGAACAAATTGAAAGCCATGAACTTTTAAATTACAAGAGAATGGATAGAAATGGGTCGCAGATTTTGGTTTACACTAGTTAGAACAAATTTAAACATATTTATCCTCAACCCCTATGCATCTTGAAGATCCCTACAACTTCATCAAATTATCAAGGTTCTCATTATTGGAGCAAAATCAAAGGGTCTTTCGTCTCTCTCCAATCTTTTCTTTAATTCATCGACAACTAAAGTGGAATAAGAAATGAACTAGGACTTGGTGTGAGCAAACAAATCCAAGAAAATTATCCAAATACATTGGCATATATAATAAGTCAATAGCAGTCTTTGTAGATTATTTTTTTCCACTTTTAAGGTGAAACATAAGAGCTTTTCCACTTTTATACATGTAGATCATAGCATCATTATCTTATCTCAACAAGCAATATTGTTTTTCCATCCTTGGTGTACTAACCAATATGACCATAGCCTTAACAAGGTCGTATGATAAGCTGGCTAAATGGGTTGATCTTATGGGGTGTGAGATTGATTCCTTCCCTTCCTCCTACCTCGGCTTACCTCTGGGCCATAATCCAAAGTCCATTGTCTTCTGGAATCCTGTGGTGGAAAAAGGTGCGTAAGAGACTGTCGTCATGGAAGAGAAGTTTTTTCTCGAACGGTGGCAGGTTGACTCTTATTCGGGCAGTGTTGAGTGGGATTCCCACGTATTATTTCTCTCTACAGAGCCCTTTGCTCGATTTATAAGTTGCTTGAGAAGCTCGTGAGAGATTTTTTGTGAGATGGGGTCGAGGAGGGAAAAGGTGAGCATTTGGTAAATTTGGAGGCTGTGGGTAATCCCGTGAACCTGGGGGGTCTTGAGTTGGGTAATTTAAGAGTGTAACCAAACTTTGCTTGCAAAATGGCTATGGCGTTTTCCCCTTGAATCTAATACCCTATGGCAGGTCATTGTGAGTAAATACAGCTCTCACCCGTTCGAGTGGTTGTCGAGTAAGGTTAAAGGCACTCTCAAAAATCCATGGAAGGATATCTCTTGTTAGATTCCATCCTTTTCTAGCATGGTTCAATTTTCTGTGGGGGATGAGAAGGATACCTATTTTTGGGAGGATGAGTGGGTGGGGGATAGCCCCCTCTACTCTTCGTTGCCTAGGTTATATCATTTGTCTTCTCTGAAAAATCATTATGTCGTTGATATTTTTAACTAGTCTGAGTGTTCTCCCTCCTTCACCTTTGGCTTTCGTCAGGCTTTATCCAATAGGGAAATGACGGATATTTTGGCTCTCCTTTCTCTAATTGGGGAGCATGTTCTTTATTCGAGGAGAAAGGATGTTCGAATTTGGTCCCCGAACCCCCGCTGAAGGGTTCTCGTGTAGCTCATTCTTTCAGAGCTTACTTAATCTCTCCCCGGTTAGCGAGTCGATCTTTTCGTCTCTGTGGAAGGTGGAAATACCAAAAAAGATTCAGTTTTTTGTGTGGTTGGTCATTCACAGTAGAATTATTAGTACTCTTGATCGGCTGTTGAAAAAGAGAAGCTCTTTGGTTGGTCCCTATTGTTGTCTTCTTTGCCGGAGGGCGGAGGAAGACTTGGATCATTGGTTGTGGAGCTGCGCGTTTGCTCGTGATGTCTGGAACCTCTTCTTTGTAGTGTTTAGCTTCCAGTTTGCTAGGCACAAACGCATTAGAGAGATGATCGAGAGTTCCTACTTCATCCGCCTTTTAAGGAGAAAGAGAAGTTTATGTGGCAGGTTGGGATCTGCACGGTTTTATGGAGGTCAATGTTTTAAAAATTGGTCGAGGCATATGCCTCGAGGCGAGGCGACAATAAAAAGTCTCAAGGCTTACGCCTCTGTTGTGGCCCACATGAGAGAGGCGTAAGCCTCAGAGGTGGTGGGCCATAGGCATGGAGATGCATCAGATATATATCAAGCGGTGATCCTCCAACTTAATTTGGTGGTGGGCCATCATTGTGGCCCACATGTAGATTTTAAAAACACACCAAAAATGCAAACTCAGAAGTTGCATTTAATTCTTTTCTCTTCTTTTTTATTTGTTCAACTTTTTTTTTTCTTTAGATTATTATTTGTTCATTCTTTCTTTATTTTTTTTGTTTTCTTTTACTTTTCTTTTTCTGTTCTATTATTATTAGTTATTTTTTCTGTTATGTTCTGTCTTTTTATTTATTTTACTTTTCTTCTTATTAATTATAACAAATAACTAGCTACTTACTACCATTATTCATTAGTTTATTTATAAAAAGTCTTATTTTTTAGTATGTTTTTTATTTTTAAGAAATATTATAATGAATATATAAGGTTTTATGTTTTATGATTTAAATATATTTTAATTCTAAAATGAGGCTTACGCCTCATATCGCCTCGAGGCTTATGCCTCGCCTCTCCATGAGGAAACGCCTCGAGGCCGCCTTAAGTCTTTTGAAACATTGATGGGGGTTATGGGGGGAAAGAAACAATAGAACTTTTAGAGGATTTGAAAGAGAGTCTAGTGTTATTTGGTCCCTCATTAGGTTTCAAGTTTCTTTGTGGACATCGGTGACGCGGTTATTTTGTAATTATCCTATAGGTCTTTTATTACTTGATTGGACCACTCTACTTTAATGGGCATTCTTTTGGGATTGTGTTTTTTTGGATGCCCTTGTATTCTTATTTTTTTTCTCAATGAAAGCTCGGTACCTTATCAAAAAAAAAAAAAACAAGGTTGTATTTGTACTGAATAAAGTATTATTTTCAAGTGCTTTGTGTGTATAGGTTGCTAAGGTATACAAAATATTTACCCCGGATGATGAATCCAAATGTGCCCAAATAAGTGTACAGGTCCTACATGATTGAAATTATATACTTCTTCCATTCTGCCTCCACTTATTGCAGGTGTAGCATCCAAAGGTTCACAGTCCTTTTTATTTTATAGAAATCGACCTTTCATTGAGAAAATGAAAGAATATACAAAGGGCCCGCATACAGAAAAATGGCTCAACAAGAAGATTCCAACTACTACACCTAACAGGGAGGGACTCCAATCCAAAAGAATAAATAGGTTCACAATCATAATGCATACTATCTATGTCTTCCATTTTTTTAGTTACAAAAAATACTTCCATTCCCTGTAGAATCATTTTGACAACACTAAAATTAATATGGCAAACCAGGTACTAAATTCTACCTCTTGCGTTATATTTATCATTCACAATTCAATGACATATTGGCATCTCCTACTGCTTAGTGATAAGTGATTGATGGGTAATGATAAATAACATTTTGTGGTATATGTGGACTACATGTTCAATAAGTAACTAATGGTTTTTTGAATTGCAACAAACACTTGACATCCAAAAAATAACATAGTCAAGACTAGTACCTTTGTCTCTTCAAACATTTGCCACATGTCTCAACTTGATCACTCTGTCTACATGGAGATGATAATGATTGGACAGCTCCAGTAGGTGAAGAGCATGTATTTTCACTCTCATTCCTTACCGAGGCCTTAGAATCCAAGTCTACCATGTTTCTTTTTCTTTTCAAAGAAATTAATTTACATCCCCCATCTGAGTCAATATGATCATCAACCATTTTTTCTCCCAGTATAGAATTGGTTCTCTCTAATGTTTCCAATTTCTTATTTGCATGGATAACTGCATCTACACTAATACTATCTTCATTTGACAGTTTAGTAAGCACTTCTTCCTCGGAGGACTTCTGGCTTGACGGGAAGAAAGCCAATTCAATGCCATTTTCCACTACTTCCTCAGAAGTTTTACTTCTAGTCTCATTAGAGTCCTCCAAAGCTCTATTAGGAGATTCCTCTAGACATTTGCTTCTCAATTCTTTAGTTATAGTCTCATTAGAGTCCTCCAAAGCTCTAGTAGAGGATTCCTCTAGACATTTGCTTCTCAATTCTTTACTCTTCTCACTGCACTTATTGCTCCCATTCAAGTCTTCCTTGCAACTATTGCTACCACCATGAGTGTTGCATTTTGGCATCTTCTTCCTCTCTTGGCCTACAACTCAAGGAGATGAAAAATAAGAAGACATGATCATCAACTAATTGTTAAAATAGCACTATGTAACTAAGATAAAAATAATACGGTGATGAGAACTGGATTCTAGCCATTCACTTAATGATTATATTTGCATGCGTATAGAAGTAAATCAACTAATTGATAGTATTAGTATGTGAACCATTGCCACTCTGAAAAAAGAATAATATGGACCAAATGTGAATGGGGATGTCAATGGAGGAAGCTATGCATAAAAGGAGAGAATACAATTAAGATACCAGATGAATTAGTCTTCTTAAAAGTTTCCCTGAACAATGCCCTATAAGCACGAGCATCCATTCTCCTACTTTTGGCACTTTTGGAAACCTTGTCTTGTTTTGGAGATTTGCCAACCTCTCTAGTTCCAAGAGTCAACTGTTCAATACTCTTCTCTTTCTTTTCCTTTTTTCCCTTCATATTTGGTGAGCCTAGGCTTTTATCTGATTTCTTAGATACAGATCCTGAAGAAATAGATGAACTTTTATCTGATTTCTTAGATCCAGATCCTGAAGAGGTAGATGAAGACTGCTTTTTACCCCTCTCAGATCTTCTAAGCGGATTAAGCATGTTCTCATTTTCAACGGTACCAATTTTCTTTTTATCACGAGGAGTGCTAGGTGGTTGCTTGTCAAGTCGCTCAGATTTTTTAGATTTGGAAGGGGTCACAACAATCTTTTTCTTCAATGATGTCTCTCTTGCAGACCTTCTTAAAGCAGATGAATCTGGAGTAGTAGAACCTGCTCTTGTCGTAGCCTTTTCACCATTTTGTTTCCCTTTTACATTATTGTTTTCCTCATTCCTCGCTCTGACACTAGATCGAGTCTTCTTTACCATACTTCCAACTACTGCGTATTGAACAAAAAGCTTTAGCTACAAATAGATGAATTAAACACCATGTCCCATTAGTTAAAATAGCTGCCTTTCTGTAACACGCGACATCGAGCTTTAACAATATTTATTTCATTACAAGGGCTTATCATTTTCTAACCACTTGCCCGGAATGTAAAGCAAACAAAAACAAAAAAATCGACAAAGCTTCAAAAATCTGACAATGCTCGTCCTAAATAGAATGCAAAATTCCCAAAAAAAAAAAAAGAGTACTGATTCAACATACAATTTAACAGCAGAATTCATTTGAACCAGATTGCAAAACCACAAAAATATTATTCCAAAAAGATGTAACCAAAGCCATGGGATTATCAATTAACAACTAGGGAGAAGCAGATGGCAAATGAAAATATATACATATGCTCCAAACGAACCATGCAACATAAAAACAAGCTCAATTCGAAGTAAAGATCAGACTGACATTACAAAAAAAAAAAAAAAAAAAAAAAAAAAAAAAAAAAAAAACATTCCGCTATTGACATACCATAGCCGTAAACACCTCTATTCTGGCAAACCCACATTACCGAAAATGAAAATAATAAAAAGAAGAACAACCACATACCTCTACCGCATCAACTGCATGAAGATAGAAGAACCCTAATTCACTAACAGATGAAAAGTCGAGGAAAACTGGGAGCTCATATCCAAATTACAAAATGTAGAGACTAAATCAAAAGATTCATAAATGTTGGGTGGAAATCTTTGAACAAAATGCATGTAATTTTCACAAAAAAAAAAAACAAGATTTGACCTGCAGATTTGAGGAGTTGAGAACACTTTGCTTATTTCGCCTCGCCCATTTGATACTGTTCCGTTTGCTTGTGAGCCACGTGAGATTAGATTTTAGTATTTATTCTCCTATTTATATCACATCTTTTATTGGGATTTTCTTTTAATTCTTTCTAATCCGAAAATATCTTGTAATTAAAATATTTTAATGTGATAATAAATATAATATAAATCTTTTTTTTCTAATCTACTATTCGAATTTTTTTTATGTTAGTAAAAAAAAAATTGACTTAAAAATAGTAAATTGTGTTACTACTTTTAATGGTCATATTTGTGTATGTGGCTGGTATAAATTTGATTTGTTTTCTAAATGTTTCTATTTCTATCTTCTTTTTTTTCTTTTTTTTTTCAATTTTTGATAAACATAAGTTTTTGGGTAATTATTCATCCTTACATTGTATTCATTCTTATGAAACATTCTCAAAATTATATACAAATTTTCTTTTTAATTGTTAAAACACATGAGAACTATTACAAATAATTGGTTAAAAAAATATTACAAATAATCATAATGGTAATAATTTTAATTATATATTTTATAACACTTTTTATATAATAAATTGTACTGTTTTTATACTTCTACTAAGTTCCTTTTTATTGATTTTCATGTGAATGTGCAGCATAACAATAAAAGTCTCTTCTCCACTCTTCTCTCATGTCTCATCTCTCTTTTAGCCTTTTCTTTTTCTCTCTCATATGTGGCAATTTCTACCTCCCAAAATAATGAGTGTGGCCACCACTTTTAAGATGAGATAAAAAGAGTTGTCATATAAGAAAAGATTAGGTCAAAAGGTATCAAAAGTCTGAATCCTCATTTTCACACGTTAGTTGTACGAGCTTCAACCATACTATATGTTTTGATGATAATAAATTTTTAATTTACTTAGTATTTTAGTGTTTAAACCATATTATTTTGGGTCTGATTGTTATTTATGTCATCGTCCCTAAATTAGGGAGGGAAGAATAAAAAATCACACTTTTTTTTATAACAATGAAGAATCTAATGAAGCGACATGCGCAGCGGAAAGCGATTTCGGACCGATGATACTCTAATTTCATCAATTTAACAAATAGAAAACATGCTCAAAACGACGGAAATAAGAAATTAGAAATACATACCCCGTCTTTCCTTTTTTTTTTTTTTAGCAAATTGAAAATCTCTTCAATTTGAACACTCTCCCCTCCTTAATCATTTGGCCACCTTCCATATATATATATATATATATATAATTATTATTATTATTAAAAATAATAATAATAATTTTATTTATTAAACTTTTTAATAAATAAAATATATATATATATATATAATTATTAATTAAACTTTTTAATTAATAATTATTATTTAATTTAATATCAAATATTAATTAAATAATATGATTAAACCCGGTTTTTCGAAAACCAATTTTTTTACACATGAATCTTATTCATGTTTTAGGTCATTCTCATATTTAAATCATATTTAAATATGTTCATCCTTCTTCCAGAAGCCGAATTTGAACAATTCAAATTCTTTTCCTTTTTCTTTTTTCCTTTTCTCTTGTACTGTTGCACGGTGTTATCCGAGCTAGCCAGGAGAACCTAAAGGACCTACAGATCATGAGCTCCAACGATACGAGATTATTCGGTCAAAACTGTTTTAACCCGAATCAATCAACTTTCGTTAACCCCCGGAGACTCCACTATAGTCCGAGGGTTGCACTCTCCTCACTGTAAATATATTGTGTCCTCTTGATATAACCGTCATCGGTAAGTCGATCTTTCACAGGTTGTTCGTAATCACAGCTGGGTCATTTAAACCGTTTAACCCCTGCATTACATCTTGTTCCTTAAGTACCACCGACACCTCTAATGAACAATAGATCTGTGGTCCAACCATCAGATCAATATAACTCTCTCATCACATGAGAGTGTGAGCTCACATTGTTCAAGCCTCGGAGTCAGCTATTAAGGGAACAACCTATCTACTAACCCTGAAGAGCGGGTTACGAGTGAATTCCAATCTTGCTACACTATGTCCCCAGCTACTTATTCGGCTTTATCCCCAAGTTGGTAGGCTTATTGAGCGGGCGTTCCGCCACTCTCACCCGTACAAGTCAAAGGATACTTCCGAATAAGCAGGAGTTCTTAGCAAGCTCAGGATTAAGCTCGAGTTACCTAGGCCATCAAAGTGTATAAGTCAGTCTCAATCAGTAAACGGAGTTATAAAGAGAGAGTGACTTAATACGCGGTTCGATCTTGTGTAAACTCTTTACACAGGACGCCCTCACTTCTCACATCTCCATGTGGAACGATTCGGATCACATCGTTATGTACAATACAAAGTGAGCCGCATCCAATAGTGTTACCAGGATAAGGTATTCAGCCTTATCTGTATACTATAGACCGTTTTGACTGACTACTTGAGCATGATCCACAATCATGTCATACATGAGGCTCAAGTACTCATATTCAGCCAAGGGTGTTGGTCATTGGTATAAGTTAACGTAAACACGTTTCACTTTATTCCAGTAAACTCTTTTACTGAATAAAACTAATAACTCTTTATTCTAAATAGAATATTTACAAACATAACAGTTTACAAACCACGAGTTTTAGGACATAAAACCCAACAGAATCACACTTAAATTATATACTAATTGGCATTCCCCAAATAAACACCCCTTAAGAATTAATTCCCAACAATTATTTACGAATTGACCTTCCCCAAATAAACACCCCCTTGGGAATTAATTCTCAACAACCATTCACATCTCGAAACACCATTCACATCCTGAAACACCATAGACCCCCAACTTCCTCAGTAAACAGTAACCATGCCCATACCGAATTCTTTTTCAAAACAAAGGATAAATTATAAATAACAAAAAAAAAAAGTCCTTAGTAACCCATCCCAACTTCCTCAAGTTTTCCCATAATTTTCTGTTTGTCGTTTGTAAAATTGTATTGGTAAATTCATATAAATCCTATATGAAACGGAAAGAAATGGTTATAATTTTTCATGTTTCTTCCTTTACCCATTTTCACCTTCATATTTAGTAGTAATTCCAATACAAAAATTAAGGATTCATCTCGAATTGAGTCAGTTCATTCTACTCATAGAACCATTGTATTTATTCCACTCACATAAGCATAATACTTAAAAATTAAGGGTACATTGGTCATATGGTCACAAAAAAAAGGCTTTGTGTTCACAAGAACAAAAACAGAATTGGAGAACTAAAAAAACAAAAATAAGGGTACATTGGTCACACTCACATAAGCTCACTAATGTACTCAAAGAACTAAAAAAAAAAAAAAAAAAAAAAAAAAAAAAAAGACAACTGAAAATCTCTCGAGTCTCGACGCCGACATTTCTTAATGATCACCATACCAACAAGGGTGAAAATGGGTTGTAGCCGCCGCACGTGGCGGCGACAGATAACGACGTGGTTGTAGCGCCAGAAGACAACGACGTGGTTGTAGCGGCGACAGACAACGAGCGAAAACTTGGACCTTAGTTGTAGAAAGCGGTTTTGTGGTTGTAGCGGCGACAGACAACGGGCGACAACTTGGACCTTGGTTGTAGAAAGCGAAGGAGAAAAACTGAAATTTAAAAATGAAGTTAGGGTTTTTAACTATTTCATGCATTTAAGTACTTCATAATAAAAATTGAAATGAATTGTTTGGGCTGGGCTAAATAAAAACTTAAATAAGATTAATCATTTATTTGGTGTTGGGCTGGGCATTGGACTAATAATAGAAGGCTTGGGCTTGAGCTAGGTTGGTTGGGATGAGTAACATAAGTATTAAATAGTATTTTAAAAAATAAACGGGGCAGGGTCGGGGACGGGAACGAGCGGGGATACCTTCCCTCGTCCCCGCTCGAAGACCCGATTATTGTCTCCGGTTTGACCCCCATACCTGATCAAACCGAGGATTCCCTGACCCGATCGGGTCGGGGACCCGAACCCGCAAGTTTTTTTTACCATCCCTAGGTGTAAGATGTAATTACAGGGGTAAAACGAATTTTTGACCCAACTGTAATTACGAACAACTTGTAAATGATCGACTTGCATGCAATGGTTATATCCATGGACACAACTTGTTCTACCGTGCATAAGAGGGCAACTCTAGGTCTATAGTGGAGTGACCTAGAATTAATGAATGAAAGTTAATTAATTAAAGAGTTTAATTAATTAATTTTGTATTATTGGAGCTTATAAATCTGTAGGTTCATAAGGTCTCCTTGCTAGCTCATAGTAACATTACAAGGATCAATTTAGTTGAAAGAAAAATTTGAAATATTCAAATTAATATTTAATATATTTGATATATTAAATGTAGAAGAGGAAAATATATTTATTATATTTGATACATTAAATATTAGAGGAAATAATTTATGTATTAGATACATTAATATTGAAAACTATATATACATATGAAATTTGAATGAGATTCAAATTAGTTAAATGTATATTATAAAAGATTAATTTTATGATATTTGAATGAGATTCAAATAAATATAAAATACATATTTTAATATAATAAATATTAAAAATATATTTTATTAAATAAAATTAATTCCTAAAGACCCTATAAATAGGACATTTAGGTTTAGCAAAGGTTGGTCAACTCACACTCTCAAAATTGTTCTCTCATTCTTTCAAGAAAGCTCCTACAAGCCTTAATCCCGTGTTCGAGTCATAGCGAGGTAGATCTCATGGAGAAGGAACACGTGAAGATTGTAGTTCTTCAAAGGTAATTCAATTTAACTTGTATTATTCTTTAATTCTAAATAAAACAAAGAACGATTCCAACGTTTCCGCTGTGAGTTTAATTCGATTATTCCCTTCGTAAACCTCATTGGAACTGCGTTTAAGTGCTGCAAATTAGGTTCTAAAATGTGGAACTTTTCTGTGTAGATTTATACTAATTGATTAAGGTTTGGGGCGAATTGGATACAAAATCGTTTGGGTTTTCTCAGTGTTTTTGGTAAGCTATCAACCTTCATGATTTTAATCCTTTAGATTGAGATGTTTAAATTCTTTATTTCTATTAGAAATTGTCCGGTTGGACAAAGGAAATTATAGGAGGAACGAATAGAGCTTGGTAGTCGATCTCGAAGTAAGTGACCTTACTGCTGGTTAGCCTTCGGGCTAGGTTGGAAATTTTTCTGATATTGTTGAGATGTGAATTTAATTCTATTTGAATGTTGAATAAATTTCTATATGTAGCTTTGAAAGCTTATGTTATGTCGATGAAAGTACTCTTATGATGTTGATGAGAAATTTATGAATGCAGTGATGAGCATGTTATGTTTTATCATGTTGAACATGCTTGTTGTGGTACCTCATTATTGCATGCCACAATTTAAAGTCAGGATAATTTAGTGACAATTATACTCAACTCCCAGTCATGATGGGTACCTAGTAGACTAAAGTTTGCTCCACTGACTGGAAGCCAACGAACCATTAGTAGAGGTGAGTCTCCAAAGAAGTCTACTACACTGAGTAGCTGGAAGCCAACGAACCATTAGTAGAGGTGAGTCTCCAAAGAAGTCTACTACACTGAGTAGTCGAGAGAGTTATTGTGGGTCTGGGTTAATTGTTCACTTAGATGACCATAACAAAAAATTACAAACAGTCTGGTTTAGGTCCCACTAGTTAAAAGTCTTCAGTCAGTTCAGGATTGCATGTGATTGAATAGCTTGACCACGGTAGTGGGGTTAGTTACTGAGTATTTTATTTAAAATACTCATTCTTTCTTAAAACTTTTTTTTCTAGGTAATACTAGGAACGTACAGGACGCTTGCCGAGGTGATCGATTGATGATGCCATGGGACATGTGGAGTCAAAGCTTCTGCTTTCATTAATTATTTCGTTATTTATTTGAGTCAGTCCAACGATTTTGCTAAGGATTAGCACCAAGAACATTGATTTAAACTTTTGTCCTAAATGAACTTGTTGAACTATTTTTATGTTTTCACTAGGATCCCAAATTAAATGTATTTGTTGTCTTTGAATATTTATATTTTGATTTCATTTTTTCTAAAATAAAGTTTTCATCGTTTATTGAAGTTTATGACGTCATGCTTGTAGTAACGGCCTTAAAGTGATGTCATAGGAAGTCGAGTAGTTACATAAATGCACGAATGGAAGATAAACATTTAATATGGACATTCAATTAATCAAAACATCAATTCTAATAGTTACATCAATCCCTAAGACAAAAAGTTTAGCTACTCATGTTCAACATTACAAACATCCAAGTTAATAAAAATCCCATGAGACAAGTATAAATTTAGAAAGAAGACTAAAACTCGAAAAACATGTGGTTCTCCGTTCCCGTTGTGATATCCACAATCTTCAGCTTCAAAATCTCTCTTTTAGCTTCAATAGTCTCATCCTCCTCTCCAAAGTATGATCAATTTCAATAGTTAGTTTTTTTTTTCTTCTCCAATTATGCCTCCTCAATTCGGCTGAAAAAAGAAGCTTAAATAATCCCATCTTTCGCAACGTCGAGACGCTATCCAAAAACGCGTTCAACCAAATTAGGAAAGGTAGCCTCGCGATGGGCACAACGTCTCAATGCTATGGACGAAATGACGCTGCTTTTCTTTTTGTAGCATCTCGACGTTACTGTTGCGGGATAAATTGCTTGAAAGTCGCATTTTGGGTGTTGTTGCGTGAGAAAAATTATGGCAAACACTAAGAACATGCAAGCGCACATGATCTAATACAGCAAGTGATAAGTATATTTATGTCGATTCCCACAGAGATTTGGTGTATGCAAACGTTAGTAGAAGTGATAACTTGGAGACAAAGTAACGAGTGACGAATTGATTGAAGGGATCTTCAGAAATAAAAATAACAAATGACAAAATAACAACTACTTAAACAGAAGCTCAACAAAAATGCGGAGAAAATGCCAATCAGCAATACTTTGAACAGAACTTCAGCCACACTATCGAAATAAAATGTAAACAACTAAAGTAAAATGTAAGAGTTCGCAATCTAAACAGAACAGGTCAGGCTATGAATAATGACGGTTTAACTTATGAATCAGATATTTCAACAAAGAACCAGCATACATACATACCACATAGCATAAACACACGAGATATGTCGATCCTCGTCATTATGAATCAAACTTCATTCATATCCAAACTTAGTTGTCATCATATTCATAACAGCATGCTATATTGATGTTGGAATTTATGCCCTAAAGCCTCGTAATTAATTAATAATTATTTGATAATTATTTTATTATTATTAGTTGCAATTTATAATATTCATTATATATAAAAATCCAAGGTTATTAGTGTAATCTTGAACAGTATGTAGTTGACATACGGGATGATCATGTTCAAGGAATAACCTAAAAAATCTATAGTATATGGATAAGGTTGGGTGTCTTATCCTGGTAACACTATTGATACGACCCACTTTGTAATTGTTACAAATGATTTGATCCAAATAATTCATGTAGACACATGTGAGTATGAGTATCCTATACAATGAGTTTGTATAAGACTCGACCACAAAATATATAATCTCTTTTTATAAATCCGTTATTTGTGAAGATTAATATTTCACAAGATGATCATATGTGACTCGATCTTAATCCTAAGTGAGTTATGAACTCCTGCCTGTGAGGGCTCGTCCTTTGATTTGTATGGGTAAGAATGAATTTTATAGTCGATTCAATAAGCCTTTGACCAAATAGGGAGATGGGAACATAAGTTTCACAAGATGAAATTCGCTCCTTCCCATATAGGGAAAGTAGATGAGTAGTTCTCTTAAGTGCTGATTTCGGGACATGAACAATGGGGCCCCACCCTCTCACTGGCCCGAGAGGGGCTTGGTTTATGGTTGGATCATAAACAAGTTGTTCATTAGAGAATCAGTGGTACTTAAGGTGTAAGATGTAATTACAGGGGTAAAACAGACTTTTGACCCAACTGTAATTACGAACAACTCGTGAATGATCGACTTGCATGTAATGGTTATATCCACAACTTGTCCTACAGTGCATAAGAGTGCAACTCTAGGCAGGGGCGGACCTCTAGAGGGACTAGGGGGGGCCACGGCCCCCCCAAAATTTTTGATTTTCTTATACTCGTAGGCAAAAATAATGCCTTAAATATATATTGTTGTTATTAAATACATTTTGGCCCCCCCAAATTAACAAATCTTATTCTGTTGTAGTGGTTAATGTGCATGGTTTGTATTTTGTTGTGCCTGAGTTCGAAACTCAACCATAACAATAATTTATTTGCTTTACATTTCCTTCCATATATGTATATTTTTTTTAAATTGAAATGTGATTGTAGTATCTCTACTTGAGAGTCATATTATTTTAGTCATTGTAATTTAAAATATCTAAATTTAGTATTTTTCATACTTTAAAAAAATCTATTAACTCTTAGTATTAGTTTACTATATTATATCTAAATTTAGTATTTTTCATACTTTAAAAAAATCTATTAACTCTTGGTATTAGTTTACTATATTAACTTCCCTTGTATAAATTTGGTAAACAAATTCATGTTATATTGTGTTTTTTTTTTAATAATGTTTTTTAAAAATGTCTAATAAATCTTTGAACTTTTAATTTTGTGCTTGTTGACCGAGAAATTTCGGCCAATCAGCGGTCGCCACATGTCTTCATCTTGGCCGGCGGATCGAATAAACTTAACCGAGCAAATTCGGTCATGGCTCAATTGGGCTCGAAATCGAATCGGGCTAAAAGTTATTTAAATGACAATTTGGCCCAAGCCCAAATAACCATTGGGCCCAGAACCCAAAAGTCCATTGGACCCAAGCCCATTGGATCCAAGCCCAAGCCCATTGGATCCAGGCCCATGAGAACTCTATAAATAGAGAGCTCATTCTTCATTTTTAAGGTTCAGAAAATTTCTTCTCCTAAGAGCTCAGAGAGAATTCACAAGACTCCCTGAATCCTGAAGACTGAACACCACTCCAAGTTCAAACATCTGAAGACTTCACCGCTACGCGAAGCTGCAGATTCAACATCGAGAACAAGCTGCGAAGCTCTCGATACAAATCCAACATCGAGAACAAGCTGCGAAGCCCTCGATCCAAATCCAACATCGAGAACAAGCTGCAAAGCCCTCGATCCAAATTCAACATCGAGAACAAGCTGCAAGGCCCTCGAAACAAATTCAACATCGAGAACAAGCTGCAAAGCCCTCGAAACAAATCCAACATCGAGAACAAGCTGCAAAGCCCTCGATCCAAATTCAACATCGAGAACAAGCTGCAAAGCACTCGATCAAAATTCAACATCGAGAACAAGCTGCGAAGCCCTCGATCCAAATTCAACATCGAGAACAAGCTGTAAAGCCCTCGATCCAAATTCAACGTCGAGAACAAGTTGCAAAGCCCTCGAAACAAACTCAACATCGAGAACAAGCGCCAAAGCCCTCGAAACAAACCCAACATTGAGAACAAGCTGCGAAGCCCTCGAGATACATTTACATTTGAGAGAGAAAGAATCAGAGGATCAAACATTAGAGATTGTAATCCACTACGCACTGATACAAACATAAATACAAATTCAAATTCATTTACACGTGTTCGAATCTCCATCCTTAGTCGAAATCTCGTGTGAACAGATTGGCACGCCCAGTGGGACCTCTCTACCTTTCATCTCTTTCACTCAACAAAAATTAACAATGACATCAAAGAAAACAACATTCCAGGCTGTCAGTTCCAACAGCCCTTACAGGGGACCTGTCACCCGCAGCCGCGTCATCAAAGAAGTCTCGCAGACGGGCGAGCACACTTCTGCCATCGTGAGCAAAATATACAAGCGACTGACGGAGTCTGCGCAGGTTGGGATTGTTGGGTTCTATGTCCTAAAACTCGTGGTTTGTAAACTGTTATGTTTGTAAATACTCTATTTAGAATAAAGAGTTATTAGTTTTATACAGTAAAATAGTTTACTGGTATAAAGTGAAATGTGTTTAGGTTAACCTATACCAATGACCAACATCCTTGGCTGAATATGAGTACTTGAGCCTCATGTATGACATGATTGTGGATCAGGCTCAAGTAGTCAGTCAAAACGGTCTATAGTATACGGATAAGGCTGGGTACCTTATCCTGGTAACACTATTGGATGCGGCTCACTTTGTATTGTACAAAACGATGTGATCCGAATCGTTTCACATGGAGATGTGCGAGTGAGGGCGTCCTGTGCAAAGAGTTTGCATGAGACCGAACCGCGTATTAAGTCGCTCTCTCTTTATAACTCCGTTTACTGATGAGACCGACTTATACATATTGATGGCCTAGGTAACTCGATCTCAATCCTGAGCTCGCTATGAACTCCTGCTTATTCGATAGTATCCTTTGACTTGCACGGGTGAGAGTGACCCATAAGCGCCGACTCAATAAGCCTACCATCTTGGGGATAAAGTCGAATAGGTAGCTGGGGACATAGTACAGCAAGATTGGAGTTCACTCCTAACCCGCTCTTCAGGGTTAGTAGATAGGTTGTTCCCTTAATAGCTGACTCCGGGGCTTGAACAATTAGCGCGCTCACTCTCATGAGATGAGAGAGTTAATTGATCTGTTGGTTGGACCACAGATCTATTGTTCATTAGAGGTGTCAGTGGTACTTAAGGAACAAGACGTAATGCAGGGGTTAAACGGTTTAAATGACCCAGCTGTGATTACGAACAACCTGTGAAGGGTCGACTTGCCAGTGACGGTTATATCAGAGGATATAATATATCTACAGTGAGGAGAGTGCAACCCTCGGACTATAGTGGAGTCTCCGAGGGTTAACGAATGTTGGTTAGTTCGGTTGAAAGAGTTTTGACCGAATAATCTCGTATCGTTGGAGCTCATGATCTGTAGGTTCTTTAGGTTCTCCTGGCTAGCTCGGATAACGCCGTGCAACAATATAAGAGAAAATAAAAGAAAAATGAAAAGAATTTGAATTGTTCAAATTCGATTTTTGGAAGAAGGATGGACATATTTAAATATGATTTAAATATGGGAATGGTCAAAACCATGAATAGGATTCATGTGTAAAAATTCGGTTTTCGGAAAACCGAGTTTAGTCATATTATTTAATTAATATTTGATATTGAATTAAATAATTTTAATTAATTAAAAAGTTTAATTAATTAAAAAATATATATATTTATTAATTAAAAAGTTTAATTAATAAAAAATATATATTATATTTATTTAAATTTCTTTTTTAAATAAATATTAAATATATATATAAATATATATATATAATTGTGGCTGGACACTTGCATGTGATGCAAGTGTCCTTTGGCTATTAAAAAAAAAAAAAAAAAAAAAAAAAGAGGTTAGAAAGGGGTATACGTAAAATGAAAAAATGGAATTCATTTTTTGAATTGAGGTTTTTCATTTTGCTCTCTGCCTCTCCTTCTTCTTCTTCTTTCTTCCTTTTTTCTTTTCCTTTTCTCTTTGTTTCGGAGTCCCACAACTCCGTTGCGCGGCGCCGAGGATAGCGGGACTACTTGGGGTGGTCCTCGGGGCGTTCGTGAGAAGAGGTCGGAAGAGTTCGTGACGAGGATCGGCCGGCGGACTTGAAGAAATTGGAGCTACAAGGGTATGTATTTCTAATTTCTTAATTCCGTCTTTTGAGCATGTTTTCTATTTGTTAAATTGATGAAATTAGAGTATCATCGGTCCGAAATCGCTTTCCGCTGCGCAAGTCGCTCCATCAATTGGTATCAGAGCGATTTTGTGATTAACTCAATTTGCATCAATTTAAGTTGGTGGGTATTTTAATTTAGAAATTGTTTCTGAATGGACGTCTAAAGTGAAAATCGATTTTGGCATAGTTTCTTTTTGAATTTCATTATTTGTAATTGCCCGAGAATGTATGGGCGTTAATGCGTGCTGAAAAAATTTGTATTTTTTAGAGTCATTAGAGTCCATATAGGTTTCTTTGTGAAAGAAGCTTGAGTTTGGAACGCGCCGAATTGTTCGGTATAAGTTCAAACTCGCTCTAGGCAATACGAGGAGAAATTCGAAGAGAAATTGGCCGAAGCGTTCGGGGAAGCAAGTTGGTCAAAGGCGGTGCGAAGAGTTCGAAGTTCGCTGAAGACTTAGCTTGTTGTTCAAGCTTGTAATAAATTAGTTATTGCTTGCTAAATGCCAAAATCGATCCACTTTAGTGTGTTTAATTAATTATGCATTGTGAATGTATGTTTTAATTGAAATCCATATTTGTATGTGCATAACGTATGCCATATAGATTTAAAATCCCACCGTAGGAAGCATGCTCCATGCATAGTAAATATGTTATAAGTGTTATAATATATAGTATGCATATTTAGGAATTCATGAGAATTAATATAAAAGTTATATTAATTCATGAATTGGATGTTGTTAGTTTAATAGAGAAATTGATATAAGCGTTATATTAATTATGAAATTGAACTTACAACATTGGTTATCCTAGTTTTATGCATATTGTATATTATAAGTGTTGTAATGTATATGCATGTTTAATTCATGAGTATTAATATAAGAGTTATATTAATTCATGAATTTGATGTTGTTTACTTAATAGAATAATTAATATAAGTGTTATATTAATTATGAAATTAAAACATCCAACATTAGTTTTATGCATATTATATGTTATAATTGTTATAATGTATAGGATGCATGCTTAATTCATTTAAAATTGATATAAGTGTTATATTAATTTATGAATTAGGAGTTGTATGTTTAAAGACCATAATCGATATAAGTGCTATATTGATTATGAAGTTAAATATTCAACTTGTCATGCCTTAGCGAATGTATGTTTGAGAAGCATATAGAAGTTTGTTATTATAGAAAGTCTAGTTTTTGCAAGCGTTGTAAAAATGACTTAGACTTTTAAAATATATAACAAAGATAAGTGGCATGCTCATTTAGGGTTAAATGGTTCGGTCTGTTTCATTAGATGAATAGGTCGTTATCTCGTAAATGCTAAGGTTATGAGAAACTCACCCGGTGAAATCCTGTGCGAGGTTGGAGGTATTTAAGCTGACGGTTTACGGAACACCTCCTACCTGGGGACGATCCGGTACTTGAGTAAAGTTAACCAGGCTTTATGAGCGTGCGGGAGAGGTGTGAGGTTATTTAAATCTGTTAATAACCTAGACATCTCAGGTAAAAAGTTTGCCTAGACTTAAGGTTTTATTTTCTTAGCCGGATAAAACCTGAGTAGTTTACCCTAAAAATCGTCCACGATGCTTAGTAGATGTGTTGAGAAGGAATATATGATATATCCCTCTCCTGCTACGCACTCCCTAAAAGTTCACAACGTGAGAATTTTGCTTGGCCTCATGATGCCATATGGGGCATCTCCAGACGGGTGGTGTTTGCAACTTTCAATAGCAAGGTGAATGGAGTAAGTGTCTATAGTAAGTGGGAGAAGGAAGTGCGTCGGTGCTTCCTGTGGTCTCCTCCGTTGGATTGAACCGTGAGATTCCCATGTTCCGTCTGCAGGCTGCCCTAGGGGCACCATCCAAACGGAGGGCTGGGCATGGGAGATCGAACACCTCAGTCACCATTTATGGATAAAGAAACATAGGGCCATTCCCAACACTGACATTCCATACGGTTGCTATGTTGGGGCCGTTCTGTGCGTTCTAAAAACGGAGGGTCACACTTACGGGATTTGCTAAGGAGTTAGTAAATCCAGACCAAAAACGATAACTAAGATGCTATAGGAATATGAGTTATTCTGGTGATAGCATTTAGTCAAGAATGTCTTGATTTAGTAAAGGAGTGCTCACCTACCCTACGGTAGGGACCATTCTGACTTACTAAAGTATCGTTGTTAGTAAATAAAGAGTTTGGGTACTTTATTTGCTTCTAAATCTTTTAAATTGGTTTAAATAGGTTAAAACTGTTTCACTAATAGATTTACATTCTTTTTCGGCATGTCGAGCTCGTTTTATTTAGTGTTAGCTCACGACAAATTAACCGGAGAGTATTACGGAACCTGGAAGTCGAACCTGAATACGATTCTGGTTCTGGACGACCTGAAGTTTGTCTTAACGGAGGAATGTCCTTCAGCTCCTGTCTCGAGTGCATCTCGAAGTGTTTGAGATGCATACGATGGATGGATTAGGGCTATTGATAAAGCCCAAATCTATATCTTGGCAAGCATATTTGATGCCTTGTGCAAGTAGTATGAGGTTATGATTTCCTTAAAGGAAATCAAGTCTTCATTACAAGCAATGGTGGACATTCGTCCTCATCACTTCGTAATGAAATCCTCAAGTTCGTTTATAACTCTCGCATAGTGGAGGATACCTCTGTTAGGGAGCTTGTCCTTAACATGATGGTCCATTTGAATGTGGCAGAAGTAAACGTTACTAGCATCGTCTTTTCAGACTTATCAGTCTCTGTACACTTCCAAAGGAATAGAGAAGGAGGCAAATGTTGTCACTTCGACGAAGTTCCTTAAGAGGTTGGCGTCAGGGAGTAAGCCTAAGCAACTTCTCTGAGTAATGAGATTATTCAGAAGAAGAAGAGTAACAGGAGAAATGACAAAGCCCCTACTGTTCGAAAGGTAATGTCTTCAAACATAGGAAAATGTTTCCATTGTATTGAAGATAGGTATTGGAAGCGTAACTGCTCCAAATACTTTGCTGAGAAACAGGCTGAGAAAGAACGACAAGATAAATGTGATTTATTTGTCAAAACAAGTTTAGTGGATATGAATGTCATACCTGGATGTCTTCAGGAACCACTATTCGTGTTTGTTTTTTCTACAGGAAACTAGTTCCTGACAGTCGTTTTCTCGCTGTGAGATATGGAGATGTCGTTGCAGCTGAACTAGTGGGAGTCTTTGTAGTTGTTGTATAGAGATAATAACATTTGTTATATGTAATTATTGTCTATATTTCTGGTTTTAACTGAACACTTGTATATTATATCTTTTGGTTTTATAAATGAACAGTTCATTTAACAAAAGATATATACTGATTTGTTCTATTAAACTCGAAAACAACTAGCATGTTAAGACTCACAGAGTTAACGAAAGCTATTGTAGATATCAACAAAGGTTGTTGATCAAACTAGAGTTTCTCAACCGTTGAGAAAGCCTCAAGACAGTGGGAGGGTTGTAGGACAACCCGATCCGTTGCACTGGCTTGTCTTTAACTCAAAGTTCTCATACTTGATGATAACATTGAGGATTCGCTGTCTTTAATTAGGCAATGAATCACATAGACAAGGCCAAATGGCTCAAAGCCAAATATCTATGAATGGTATTGAGACCAAGTCACTAAGGTGAAAACTTTTATGGCTTGACTTTCTGGTAAAGGGACTGTCCCGAAGAGAAAGGGTTTATTGTGTATACTCTCTTTCTCTTGTTGCCAGGCGTAAGTTAAATAGATGACTCTTATCCACTACCATGTTCTATCTTTATAGAATTTGGCAAGTGGATGTCAAGATAGCTTTTCTGCAGAATTGTTATCTTGATTGAGTTTCTATGAGTCTCTACCAGAAAGATTCATAGTTTGGGACAAAGAGCAAATGGTTTGCTGGGTTTATTCTATTCATTTATGAATTGGAGAAAGCATCTTCGTCCTGAACTGTAAGGTTTGATACAGTGATCAAATCTTATGGCTTTGAACAATAAATTGATAAACCTTGTTTGCCAAGGGTTTAGTCAATGTTGTAGCTTTCATAAACTGTTTCCGTAATTAATGTCCTAATCATTGAGAATGATGTAGAATTCTTCTCTGACATTAAGCATTTAACTAGCGACCCACACCCAAATAGTTGATTTAGAGGTAGGCTTAGTTTGTTCTAAGGATTCAGGTTGATCTGAGTCGCAAGAACAAATCGCTAGTGTTGTCTCTAAAATCTTTTATTGACAAGTTGTTGTCAATATTTGATGGTCTATGGAAATGGTTTCCTGAGACACCTCAAGTGTTGAGGATACGAGATGCACCCAAGTGCATTTACATATTGGAGGTTAGGTGTATCTTTTGAGATACATGACCCGATATGTGCTATGCAGTGGGAGCTGTCAGTAATATTAGTCCAATTGGATTGGATTCCGGTTAAAGTTTTTTCCTTGAACTTAGAGGAGTAGAATACAAGAGTTGTATTTCTGATTCCTCGTTGGTAGCTAAGTCTATTTGCAGCTTGTGAAGCAGCAATAGGTTTATAAGTTGAGCTCGCAGATAGTGCTATGAGGAGATGTGATGGTCACATGGAAAGCCTCGTAGTACTTCATGCTGATTAGTTTACTATGTCTCTCATGGCTAAAGTGTTTGATAGACACCTAGAAGAGTCTAGGGCTCCGAGTTGCTGGAGAGGAGGACAGTGGGAGAAAGCTTCTGATATATGATATATTAGTTTTCTCCACCTAACATGTACACCACGGACGTTTAAGTCCAAGTGGGAGTTTGTTGGGTTCTATGTCCTAAAACTCGTGGTTTGTAAACTGTTATGTTTGTAAATACTCTATTTAGAATAAAGAGTTATTAGTTTTATACAGTAAAATAGTTTACTGGTATAAAGTGAAATGTGTTTAGGTTAACCTATACCAATGACCAACATCCTTGGCTGAATATGAGTACTTGAGCCTCATGTATGACATGATTGTGGATCAGGCTCAAGTAGTCAGTCAAAACGGTCTATAGTATACGGATAAGGCTGGGTACCTTATCCTGGTAACACTATTGGATGCGGCTCACTTTGTATTGTACAAAACGATGTGATCCGAATCGTTTCACATGGAGATGTGCGAGTGAGGGCGTCCTGTGCAAAGAGTTTGCATGAGACCGAACCGCGTATTAAGTCGCTCTCTCTTTATAACTCCGTTTACTGATGAGACCGACTTATACATATTGATGGCCTAGGTAACTCGATCTCAATCCTGAGCTCGCTATGAACTCCTGCTTATTCGATAGTATCCTTTGACTTGCACGGGTGAGAGTGGCCCATAAGCGCCGACTCAATAAGCCTACCATCTTGGGGATAAAGTCGAATAGGTAGCTGGGGACATAGTACAGCAAGATTGGAGTTCACTCCTAACCCGCTCTTCAGGGTTAGTAGATAGGTTGTTCCCTTAATAGCTGACTCCGAGGCTTGAACAATTAGCGCGCTCACTCTCATGAGATGAGAGAGTTAATTGATCTGTTGGTTGGACCACAGATCTATTGTTCATTAGAGGTGTCAGTGGTACTTAAGGAACAAGACGTAATGCAGGGGTTAAACGGTTTAAATGACCCAGCTGTGATTACGAACAACCTGTGAAGGGTCGACTTGCCAGTGACGGTTATATCAGAGGACATAATATATCTACAGTGAGGAGAGTGCAACCCTCGGACTATAGTGGAGTCTCTGAGGGTTAACGAATGTTGGTTAGTTCGGTTGAAAGAGTTTTGACCGAATAATCTCGTATCGTTGGAGCTCATGATCTGTAGGTCCTTTAGGTTCTCCTGGCTAGCTCGGATAACGCCGTGCAACAATATAAGAGAAAATAAAAGAAAAATGAAAAGAATTTGAATTGTTCAAATTCGATTTTTGGAAGAAGGATGGACATATTTAAATATGATTTAAATATGGGAATGGTCAAAACCATGAATAGGATTCATGTGTAAAAATTCGGTTTTCGGAAAACCGAGTTTAGTCATATTATTTAATTAATATTTGATATTGAATTAAATAATTTTAATTAATTAAAAAGTTTAATTAATTAAAAAATATATATATTTATTAATTAAAAAGTTTAATTAATAAAAAATATATATTATATTTATTTAAATTTCTTTTTTAAATAAATATTAAATATATATATAAATATATATATATAATTGTGGCTGGACACTTGCATGTGATGCAAGTGTCCTTTGGCTATTAAAAAAAAAAAAAAAAAAAAAGAGGTTAGAAAGGGGTATACGTAAAATGAAAAAATGGAATTCATTTTTTGAATTGAGGTTTTTCATTTTGCTCTCTGCCTCTCCTTCTTCTTCTTCTTTCTTCCTTTTTTCTTTTCCTTTTCTCTTTGTTTCGGAGTCCCACAACTCCGTTGCGCGGCGCCGAGGATAGCGGGACTACTTGGGGTGGTCCTCGGGGCGTTCGTGAGAAGAGGTCGGAAGAGTTCGTGACGAGGATCGGCCGGCGGACTTGAAGAAATTGGAGCTACAAGGGTATGTATTTCTAATTTCTTAATTCCGTCTTTTGAGCATGTTTTCTATTTGTTAAATTGATGAAATTAGAGTATCATCGGTCCGAAATCGCTTTCCGCTGCGCAAGTCGCTCCATCAGGGATAATCATCAAGGATAATCCCTTGTTCGATGAGGTTGTTCCCTCCTCTCATCAGCCGGAGAAGGTGTCTGACTCCAACGTATCTGTAATGATGGCGGATGCGCGCACTAACGACGAAGCGATGGCTGAAATGGAAAAGAAAATTAGCTTCCTGATGAAAGCAGTCGAGGACAAAGACTTCGAGATTGCCCAACTGAGGAGCCAGATGCAAAGTCGTGAGGTCGCGGAGTCAAGTCTAACTCCTGCAGCAAGGAGGAATGACAAAGAAAAAAATGTCATCCAAGAAGACCAACCGCATCACTCAACGTCGGTCGCTTCGCTGTCTGTCCAACAACTGCAGGACATGATCACGAACACTATCAGAGCTCAATACGGTGGACCCACCCAAAGCTCCCTCTTGTATACCAAACCGTATACAAAGAGGATCAACAACTTGAGAATGCCCACTGGGTACCAGCCGCCGAAATTTCAACAGTTCGATGGGAAGGGCAATCCTAAACAACACATTGCCCACTTCGTCGAAACGTGCGAGAACGCTGGAACTCGCGGAGACTTGTTGGTTAGGCAATTCGTCCGAACTTTGAAAGGAAACGCCTTTGACTGGTACACCGACTTGGAGCCCGAGACGATTGACAGTTGGGAACAGTTTGAGAGAGACTTCCTGAATCGCTTCTACAGCACGAGGCGAACAGTCAGCATGACCGAACTCTCACACGCTAACCAAAGGATGGGCGAGCCAGTCATCGATTTCATCAACCGTTGGAGATCATTAAGTCTTGACTGCAAGGACCGACTCACAGAAGTGTCTGCTGTCGAGATGTGCATCGGCGGCATGCATTGGGGACTTCACTACATCCTACAAGGGATAAAGCCCCAAACATTTGAAGAGTTAGCGACTCGCGCCCACGATATGGAGTTGAGTATCGCCAACAGAGGGACCAGGGACCTCTTAATCCCAGATATAAAGAAAATAAATAAAGAAGTAAGCGAAATTGAAAAAATCACGAAAAATGTCGTGGAAGAATCCATGGTCGTCAGCACAACCCCTGTAAGGTTTTCCTCAAAAGGAAAGGAAAACAAGACAGAAAGAAGAAATGACGGAGGCGAGAAACATCGCCTAACTTTAAAAGAAAGACAAGAAAAAGTCTATCCGTTCCCAGACTCTGACATTCCTGACATGTTAGAGCAACTACTGGAAACAAGACTGATTGAGTTTCCCGAGTGTAGGCGCCCGGAAGAAATGGACAAAGTCGATGATCCCAACTATTGTAAGTATCATCGAGTTATCAGTCATCCGGTAAAAAAATGTTTCGTCCTAAAGGAGCTAATTCTAAGGTTAGCTAAAGAAGGAAAAATTGAGCTAGACTTAGATGAAATAGCTCAATCAAACCACGCTGCAGTAACAATGAACTCCGACGCTCAATTATTTCCAGCCTCATTTGATAAGCAAAAGGAAAGCCTGATCCAGTTTGGGACCTTCGAACCAATAATTGTTCGGTTCAGACATGAAACCCCAAAGCAAATTTCTCAGGTAAAACCTGAGGCCGTCAGAAATGAGGATAAAGGTTGGACCATTGTGGCTCGTCAGAAAATACGACGACAAAGACCTGTCCAGAAAGAAGATTACATACTTCGAGATGATAAACGAAACAATAAACTTCCAAAGAAGAAAAGAAGAATCAATTCGAGGAAGCCTAAACACGAGAGAAAAGAAAACAAATATTTTTCTCAACCTCGACGACAGGTGACTTTAAAAGAATTTTTCTCAAAAAGTTTCCTTCCCATCAAGAAAGAGGAAGAAATTTGTGCAAGTTCATGCTACATCAATGCAGAAGAAGTCGACGACTCAAAAGAAGTCGACCAAAGAACTTCTGTCTTCAATCGCATCAAGCCTTCAACTACTCGAACTTCGGTCTTCCAAAGGATGAGTATGGCCGCGACAAAAGAAGAAAATTCATGTCTAACTTCTACCTCCACTCGAACTTCAGCTTTCCAAAGGTTAAGTGTCTCCACATCAAAGAAAGACCGACCTTCAACATCTGTTTTTGATCGCCTCAAAGGGACAAGTGATCAACAGGAAGGAAAGATGAAGACCGTAGGGGCAAGACTCTTCGATGAAGTAAATAGCAACAAGAAGATTCATAGTCGTGTTCCTTCGCGCATGAAGAGGAAATTATCTGTTCTTATAAATACAGAAGGCTCCTTGAAGGTGAAGAAAAATATCATCATTCTAACCAATCCTACAAACGAAGGATCTGATGAAGACCGTAATGAAGATAAGATATTTTAAAATGTAATACTCCTTAACGTAAGAGTATAAACTACATGTTGCTCCTGGCCCGCATGAGCTTAAAAGGTGAACGGCCCAAAGTAAAAAAGTAAAAAAAAAAAAAAAAAAAAAAAAAAAAAAAAAAAAATCGATCATTCATCATGTAATCTGAACTACGTTATGACTTGATCCCTTCCATCTAAGGGTACGTAGGCAACTTAAAGAAAAAAATATATATACTTTAAGTTCAGTCACAAAAAAAAAAAAAAAAAAAAAAAAAAAAAAAAAAAAAAAAAAAAAAAAAAAAAAAGATTACATTCCATTTGAACTACGATATGACTTGATCCCTTCCATTCAAGGGTACGTAATCGATGTTCGAACTCAAGAGCAAAAGAAGCAATGATAGTACCAATTCCACTACGCCAAACAAGCTTCATTATTACTATTTGACTTCAGATTGTAATATTTCATTCAGCTTGTTATTAGGCCAAATCAAATTTCCATCACTGCGCTACTCATATCCAAGTTCAGTTGCAAGTTTGCGCATCTCCAAGTTTTGCTGCGTTGCGCATCACCAAGTTCAGTTGCAAGTTTGCGCATCACCAAGTTCAGCTGCAAGTTTGCGCATCTCCAAGTTCAGCTGCAAGTTTGCGCATCACCAAGTTCAGTTGCAAGTTTGCGCATCACCAAGTTCAGTTGCAAGTTTGCGCATCTCTAAGTTCAGCTGCAAGTTTGCGAATCTCCAAGTTCAGCTGCAAGTTTGCGCATCTCCAAGTTCAGCTGCAAGTTTGCGCATCTCCAAGTTTGCGCATCTCCAAGTTCATCTCCAAGTTCAGCTGCAAGTTTGCGCATCTCCAAGTTCAGCTGCAAGTTTGCGCATCTCCAAGTTCAGCTGCAAGTTTGCGCATCTCCAAGTTCAGCTGCAAGTTTGCGCATCTCCAAGTTCAGCTGCAAGTTCTGCGCATCTTCTGCTGCAAGTTTTGCGCATCTCCAAGTTCTGCTGCAAGTTTGCGCATCTCCAAGTTCAGTTGCAAGTTTGCCCATCACCAAGTTCAGTTGCAAGTTTGCCCATCACCAAGTTCAGCTCCAAGTTTGCGCATCTCCAAGTTCAGCTGCAAGTTTGCGCATCTCCAAGTTCAGCTGCAAGTTCTGCGCATCTCCAAGTTCTGCTGCAAGTTCTGCGCATCTCCAAGTTCCGCTGCAAGTTTGGGCATCTCCAAGTTCAGCTGCAAGTTTGCGCATCTCCAAGTTCAGCTGCAAGTTCTGCGCATCTCCAAGTTCTGCTGCATCATCTTGCATCATCTCGCTGTTGCTGCATCATCTTGCATCATCTCCAAGTTCGCTGCTGCTGCATCATCTTGCATCATCTCCAAGTTCGCTGCTGCATCATCTTGCATCATCTTGCATCATCTCCAAGTTCGCTGCCGCTGTTGCATCATCTCCAAGTTCGCTGCCGCTGTTGCATCATCTCCAAGTTCGCTGCCGCTGCATCATCTCCAAGTTCGCTGCCGCTGCATCATCTCCAAGTTCGCTGCCGCTGCATCATCTCCAAGTTCGCTGCTGCTGCATCATCTCCAAGTTCGCTGCTGCTGCATCATCTCCAAGTTCGCTGCTGCTGCAGCTGCTGCATCATCTCCAAGTTCGCTGCTGCTGCATCATCTCCAAGTTCGCTGCTGCTGCATCATCTCCAAGTTCGCTGCTGCTGCATCATCTCCAAGTTCGCTGCTGCTGCATCATCTCCAAGTTCGCTGCTGCTGCAGCTGCTGCATCATCTCCAAGTTCGCTGCTGCTGCATCATCTCCAAGTTCGCTGCTGCTGCATCATCTCCAAGTTCGCTGTTGCTGCATCATCGCGCGCAGCCTGCATCATGCTGTTGCTGCACCATCGCGCGCGCCTGCATCATGCTGTTGCTGCACCATCGCGCGCGCCTCATCATGCTGTTGCTGCACCATCGCGCGCGCCTCATCATGCTGTTGCTGCACCATCGCACGCGCCTCATCATGCTGTTGCTGCACCATCGCGCGCGCCTCTAAGTTCGCGCGCCTGCATCATCGCGCGCGCCTCCAAGTTCGCGCGCCTGCATCATCGCGCGCGCCTCCAAGTTCGCGCGCCTGCATCATCCCTCCAAGTTCGCGCGCCTCCAAGTTCGCGCGCCTGCATCATCGCGCGCGCCTCCAAGTTCGCGCGCTTGCATCATCGCGCGCGCCTCCAAGTTCGCGCGCCTGCATCATCCCTCCAAGTTCGCGCGCCTCCAAGTTCGCGCGCCTGCATCATCCCTCCAAGTTCGCGCGCCTCCAAGTTCGCGCGCCTGCATCATCGCGCGCGCTTCCAAGTTCGCGCGCCTGCATCATCCCTCCAAGTTCGCGCGCCTGCATCATCCCTCCAAGTTCGCGCGCCTGCATCATCGCGCGCGCCTCCAAGTTCGCGCGCCTGCATCATCGCGCGCGCCTCCAAGTTCGCGCGCCTGCATCATCGCGCGCGCCTGCATCATCGCGCGCGCCTCCAAGTTCGCGCGCCTGCATCATCGCGCGCCTCCAAGTTCGCGCGCCTGCATCATCGCGCGCCTCCAAGTTCGCGCGCCTCCATCATCGCGCGCCTGCATCATCGCGCGCCTGCATCATCGCGCGCCTGCATCATCGCGCGCCTGCATCATGCTGTTGCTGCACCATCGCGCGCGCTTGCATCATGCTGTTGCTGCACCATCGCGCGCGCCTCATCATGCTGTTGCTGCACCATCGCGCGCGCCTCATCATGCTGTTGCTGCACCATCGCACGCGCCTCATCATGCTGTTGGTGCACCATCGCGCGCGCCTCTAAGTTCGCGCGCCTGCATCATCGCGCGCGCCTCCAAGTTCGCGCGCCTGCATCATCGCGCGCCTCCAAGTTCGCGCGCCTCCAAGTTCGCGCGCCTGCATCATCCCTCCAAGTTCGCGCGCCTGCATCATCGCGCGCGCCTCCAAGTTCGCGCGCCTGCATCATCGCGCGCGCCTCCAAGTTCGCGCGCCTACATCATCGCGCGCGCCTCCAAGTTCGCGCGCCTCCATCATCGCGCGCGCCTGCATCATCCCTCCAAGTTCGCGCGCGCCTCCATCATCGCGCGCCTCCATCATCGCGCGCCTCCATCATCGCGCGCCTCCATCATCGCGCGCCTCCATCATCGCGCGCCTCCAAGTTCGCGCGCCTGCATCATCCCTCCAAGTTCGCGCGCCTCCAAGTTCGCGCGCCTGCATCATCGCGCGCCTGCATCATCGCGCGCGCCTCCAAGTTCGCGCGCCTGCATCATCGCGCGCCTGCATCATCGCGCGCGCCTCCAAGTTCGCGCGCAGCCTCCAAGTTCGCGCGCCTGCATCATCGCGCGCCTCCAAGTTCGCGCGCCTGCATCATCGCGCGCCTCCAAGTTCGCGCGCCTCCATCATCGCGCGCCTGCATCATCGCGCGCCTGCATCATCGCGCGCCTGCATCATCGCGCGCCTGCATCATCGCGCGCCTGCATCATGCTGTTGCTGCACCATCGCGCGCGCCTGCATCATGCTGTTGCTGCACCATCGCGCGCGCCTCATCATGCTGTTGCTGCACCATCGCGCGCGCCTCATCACGTTGTTGCTGCACCATCGCACGCGCCTCATCATGCTGTTGGTGCACCATCGCGCGCGCCTGCATCATCGCGCGCGCCTCTAAGTTCGCGCGCCTGCATCATCGCGCGCGCCTCCAAGTTCGCGCGCCTGCATCATCGCGCGCCTCCAAGTTCGCGCGCCTCCAAGTTCGCGCGCCTGCATCATCCCTCCAAGTTCGCGCGCCTGCATCATCGCGCGCGCCTCCAAGTTCGCGCGCCTGCATCATCGCGCGCGCCTGCATCATCCCTCCAAGTTCGCGCGCCTGCATCATCGCGCGCGCCTGCATCATCCCTCCAAGTTCGCGCGCGCCTCCATCATCGCGCGCCTCCATCATCGCGCGCCTCCATCATCGCGCGCCTCCATCATCGCGCGCCTCCATCATCGCGCGCCTGCATCATCGCGCGCCTGCATCATCGCGCGCCTGCATCATCGCGCGCCTGCATCATCGCGCGCCTGCATCATCGCGCGCCTCCATCATCGCGCGCCTCCATCATCGCGCGCCTGCATCATCGCGCGCCTGCATCATCGCGCGCCTCCAAGTTCGCGCGCGCCTCCATCATCGCGCGCCTCCAAGTTCGCGCGCGCCTCCATCATCGCGCGCCTCCAAGTTCGCGCGCGCCTCCATCATCGCGCGCCTCCAAGTTCGCGCGCGCCTCCATCATCGCGCGCCTCCAAGTTCGCGCGCCTCCATCATCGCGCGCGCCTGCATCATCGCGCGCGCCTGCATCATCGCGCGCGCCTGCATCATCGCGCGCCTCCAAGTTCGCGCGCGCCTGCATCATCGCGCGCGCCTCCATCATCGCGCGCGCCTCCATCATCGCGCGCCTCCATCATCGCGCGCCTGCATCATCGCGCGCCTGCATCATCGCGCGCCTGCATCATCGCGCGCCTGCATCATCGCGCGCCTGCATCGCCTGCATCATCGCGCGCGCCTGCATCATCGCGCGCGCCTGCATCATCGCGCGCCTGCTTCCAAGTTCGCGCGCCTGCATCATCCCTCCAAGTTCGCGCGCCTGCATCATCCCTCCAAGTTCGCGCGCCTGCATCATCGCGCGCGCCTCCAAGTTCGCGCGCCTGCATCATCGCGCGCGCCTCCAAGTTCGCGCGCCTGCATCATCGCGCGCGCCTCCAAGTTCGCGCGCGCCTCCAAGTTCGCGCGCCTGCATCATCGCGCGCCTCCAAGTTCGCGCGCCTCCAAGTTCGCGCGCCTCCATCATCGCGCGCCTGCATCATCGCGCGCCTGCATCATCGCGCGCCTGCATCATGCTGTTGCTGCACCATCGCGCGCGCCTGCATCATGCTGTTGCTGCACCATCGCGCGCGCCTCATCATGCTGTTGCTGCACCATCGCGCGCGCCTCATCATGCTGTTGCTGCACCATCGCACGCGCCTCATCATGCTGTTGGTGCACCATCGCGCGCGCCTCTAAGTTCGCGCGCCTGCATCATCGCGCGCGCCTCCAAGTTCGCGCGCCTGCATCATCGCGCGCCTCCAAGTTCGCGCGCCTCCAAGTTCGCGCGCCTGCATCATCCCTCCAAGTTCGCGCGCCTGCATCATCGCGCGCGCCTCCAAGTTCGCGCGCCTGCATCATCGCGCGCGCCTCCAAGTTCGCGCGCCTGCATCATCGCGCGCGCCTGCATCATCCCTCCAAGTTCGCGCGCGCCTCCATCATCGCGCGCCTCCATCATCGCGCGCCTCCATCATCGCGCGCCTCCATCATCGCGCGCCTGCATCATCGCGCGCCTCCAAGTTCGCGCGCCTGCATCATCGCGCGCCTCCAAGTTCGCGCGCCTGCATCATCCCTCCAAGTTCGCGCGCCTGCATCATCGCGCGCGCCTCCAAGTTCGCGCGCCTGCATCATCGCGCGCGCCTCCAAGTTCGCGCGCCTGCATCATCGCGCGCGCCTCCAAGTTCGCGCGCGCCTCCAAGTTCGCGCGCCTGCATCATCGCGCGCCTCCAAGTTCGCGCGCCTGCATCATCGCGCGCCTCCAAGTTCGCGCGCCTCCATCATCGCGCGCCTCCATCATCGCGCGCCTCCATCATCGCGCGCCTGCATCATCGCGCGCCTCCAAGTTCGCGCGCCTGCATCATCGCGCGCCTCCAAGTTCGCGCGCCTGCATCATCCCTCCAAGTTCGCGCGCCTGCATCATCGCGCGCGCCTCCAAGTTCGCGCGCCTGCATCATCGCGCGCGCCTCCAAGTTCGCGCGCCTGCATCATCGCGCGCGCCTGCATCATCGCGCGCGCCTCCAAGTTCGCGCGCGCCTCCAAGTTCGCGCGCCTGCATCATCGCGCGCCTCCAAGTTCGCGCGCCTCCATCATCGCGCGCCTGCATCATCGCGCGCCTGCATCATCGCGCGCCTGCATCATCGCGTGCCTGCATCATCGCGCGCCTGCATCATGCTGTTGCTGCACCATCGCGCGCGCCTGCATCATGCTGTTGCTGCACCATCGCGCGCGCCTCATCATGCTGTTGCTGCACCATCGCGCGCGCCTCATCATGCTGTTGCTGCACCATCGCCCGCGCCTCATCATGCTGTTGGTGCACCATCGCGCGCGCCTGCATCATCGCGCGCGCCTCTAAGTTCGCGCGCCTGCATCATCGCGCGCGCCTCCAAGTTCGCGCGCCTGCATCATCGCGCGCCTCCAAGTTCGCGCGCCTGCATCATCCCTCCAAGTTCGCGCGCCTGCATCATCGCGCGCGCCTCCAAGTTCGCGCGCCTGCATCATCGCGCGCGCCTCCAAGTTCGCGCGCCTGCATCATCGCGCGCGCCTGCATCATCGCGCGCGCCTGCATCATCCCTCCAAGTTCGCGCGCGCCTCCATCATCGCGCGCCTCCATCATCGCGCGCCTGCATCATCGCGCGCCTGCATCATCGCGCGCCTCCATCATCGCGCGCCTCCATCATCGCGCGCCTCCATCATCGCGCGCCTCCATCATCGCGCGCCTGCATCATCGCGCGCCTGCATCATCGCGCGCCTGCATCATCGCGCGCCTCCATCATCGCGCGCCTCCAAGTTCGCGCGCGCGCCTCCATCATCGCGCGCCTCCAAGTTCGCGCGCCTGCATCATCCCTCCAAGTTCGCGCGCCTGCATCATCGCGCGCGCCTCCAAGTTCGCGCGCCTGCATCATCGCGCGCGCCTCCAAGTTCGCGCGCCTGCATCATCGCGCGCGCCTGCATCATCGCGCGCGCCTCCAAGTTCGCGCGCGCCTCCAAGTTCGCGCGCCTGCATCATCGCGCGCCTCCAAGTTCGCGCGCCTGCATCATCGCGCGCCTCCAAGTTCGCGCGCCTGCATCATCGCGCGCAGCCTCCAAGTTCGCAGCCTGCATCATCGCGCGCCTCCAAGTTCGCGCGCCTCCAAGTTCGCGCGCCTGCATCATCCCTCCAAGTTCGCGCGCCTGCATCATCGCGCGCGCCTCCAAGTTCGCGCGCCTGCATCATCGCGCGCGCCTCCAAGTTCGCGCGCCTGCATCATCGCGCGCGCCTGCATCATCGCGCGCGCCTGCATCATCCCTCCAAGTTCGCGCGCCTCCATCATCGCGCGCCTCCATCATCGCGCGCCTGCATCATCGCGCGCCTGCATCATCGCGCGCCTGCATCATCGCGCGCCTGCATCATCGCGCGCCTGCATCATCGCGCGCCCTGCATCATCGCGCGCCTGCATCATCGCGCGCCTCCATCATCGCGCGCCTCCATCATCGCGCGCCTGCATCATCGCGCGCCTCCATCATCGCGCGCCTCCATCATCGCGCGCCTCCAAGTTCGCGCGCGCCTCCATCATCGCGCGCCTCCAAGTTCGCGCGCGCCTCCATCATCGCGCGCCTCCAAGTTCGCGCGCGCCTCCATCATCGCGCGCGCCTCCATCATCGCGCGCGCCTGCATCATCGCGCGCGCCTGCATCATCGCGCGCCTCCAAGTTCGCGCGCGCCTCCATCATCGCGCGCGCCTCCATCATCGCGCGCCTCCATCATCGCGCGCCTCCATCATCGCGCGCCTGCATCATCGCGCGCCTGCATCATCGCGCGCCTGCATCATCGCGCGCCTGCATCATCGCGCGCCTGCATCATCGCGCGCCTGCATCATCGCGCGCCTGCATCATCGCGCGCCTGCATCATCGCACGCCTGCATCATCGCGCGCCTCCATCATCGCGCGCCGCGCCTCCAAGTTCGCGCGCCTCGCCTCCATCATCGCGCGCCTGCATCATCGCGCGCCTGCATCATCGCGCGCCTGCATCATCGCGCGCCTGCATCATCGCGCGCCTCCATCATCGCGCGCCTGCATCATCGCGCGCCTCCATCATCGCGCGCCTCCAAGTTCGCGCGCGCCTCCATCATCGCGCGCCTCCAAGTTCGCGCGCCCTGCATCATCCCTCCAAGTTCGCGCGCCTGCATCATCGCGCGCGCCTCCAAGTTCGCGCGCCTGCATCATCGCGCGCGCCTCCAAGTTCGCGCGCCTGCATCATCGCGCGCGCCTGCATCATCGCGCGCGCCTGCATCATCGCGCGCGCCTCCAAGTTCGCGCGCCTGCATCATCGCGCGCCTCCAAGTTCGCGCGCCTGCATCATCGCGCGCCTCCAAGTTCGCGCGCCTGCATCATCGCGCGCGCCTCCAAGTTCGCGCGCCTGCATCATCGCGCGCCTCCAAGTTCGCGCGCCTCCAAGTTCGCGCGCCTCCAAGTTCGCGCGCCTGCATCATCCCTCCAAGTTCGCGCGCCTGCATCATCGCGCGCGCCTCCAAGTTCGCGCGCCTGCATCATCGCGCGC